>JAQFVV010012400.1:4998408-5598408 GCA_028023455.1 Epiperipatus broadwayi | reverse complement strand
TTTGCTTATTTTTTTTCCTTTACTTCAGTTTTCTCTATATCAGTTATGTCAACATGCTTATTATTATCATTATTAATTATGTTGTTTTCCATTTTCTCTATATCATTTACCTCAACGTATGTTTCTTCATTTTCCATAATTGCTGAGCTTTCATCAACTAGGCCCTGCCTCTGTATTTGAGCAGGTGCAGCATTATCTAGTTCGAGATCATCAATAATTTCCTGCTCATATATAAGTTCTTCATCAGGACTATTATTTACAACATTAGCCCAAGATTTTAATGGAGCTATGTTACAGTAGTGATTTAGACGATTGAATTTATTACATTTGACACATGGCCCAGCATCACACAGAGCTGCAATGTGACCAATACGATTACATCTAAAACAAATGGGTGGCCTACCTTTAATAATAATGGAGATTGGCATATGATCTTTAAAAATTTTATGTGGGATCTGTTCCCTTGAAATGCCCTTGTTCATTTTCAAAACAATTGACCATGAATTTGAGGGGATTTGAAATGCAGTTCCGGGTGTTAATAATCTTTCCATTTTATTAACTTCAGCATACGACGCTATTTCCAACTTAAAAAACTCAACATCAAAATTAGGTGGAGTATGCAAAACTTTTCCGTAAACTAGGGGGTTCGGTTCTTTCGAGACGTAATATATTTTCTTATTTTGAATTTTTTTTATCGTTGCCTCCGCTTTTTCTTTTTGATCGGTGGTAAAATACTCAATAGAAACAAAACCCCTTGCAGCAAAGAAAGCTGTATGTTTAACGGTATTTAATAAACTATTTTGATCAAGAACCTTAAGGTATTCGTTTATATCAGGTTTATCAAGGACATGTTCACCGCTGGACTCATTAGATTGCATAATTAAACTAAAAATGGACGTACATGCTGACATACAACTAGTAAATATCCTTTTCCAGTAAGAGTTTAAGCGAATGAAGGCCCTTGATGGGGGTTGACAAGAAACGTTATCCGCAAGCGTATTATCACTAAAATCTAGATAACTCGTAACCTGTTTATCTGCATTTTTCCCCACATGTATACATAAATCCTCTTCCTTTGTGTCCTGGTTTTTTTCCTTGAATGCACTAATATTATTTTCTTTATCCAGTTTTCTTTTTTTATTGCGTAGCTCAATACTTTTTACTTCGGTCGTAACGTTATTACTAACGGTGACAGAATTCTCACATGTATTACCTCCATCTTTAGATATTATAGTTTCATCACCTTTGAAACCTTTATTTATCACCTTGTTCTTTTTTGATGACTTCTTCGTCATATTAAAAATGCACAACAATTACCAACCTGGACAACTTCAGAGAAGAAACGAAAGCAAACAGGCGGACGCCATTACTCACCGGAAGTTTGCATCCTATCATAAAGCTACACGTCACAAAAGTAATTTCAAGTTGTGAAAAAGATTTTCAAAAAATTTTTAAAGAATATTTTAGATATCTATTATTTATTTTGATGAATAACTTTATTTTTATCTTTTTACAATGAAAGGATCAAGTCTGAATGATAACCATTAAACTACTAATATAGGTAATTAAGCATGCTATGAAATGTTTCCATATATAAATTGCTAAAATTAATTGACCAATAATTATTTTCTTTTATTTTCTAATTTAGCTTGAATTTCTTGACATTTATCTACCTAACAGTAAGGATACTCTTTATTTGTACGTATGGGAAGTTAGAAAATTATATTTGTGCAAACACACACTTATCTGAGTATAAATCTCCAACAGGATCTTAATATTGCCAAAAAAAAATAATAATAATATGGGAATTTTATCTTTTCTTAATTCAATAATTTTGTAAAATCCTTTCCTTAAAATATAATTAAAGATCAAGCTATAATCTTGAAAAAAATAATTAACTTAATAACAAAGGATCATGATTGGTTAATGTCAGGAATCTTTTGGGAACATGTTTGCTTTATGGTGAAGAAAAAAAGTTACACATTTGTTTTAAACTTCAAAGTGATACTATTTTGTTAATAATATTAATAACATTTGAAATGTATTTTTAAGTTAGGAAATAACTCAGAAAAGAATTCTATTTTCATCAAAAATGGAATCTACCACTATTGTTTTTGTCTTTAGAAGTATATGCTTCTAAAAATTGTCAAATTTAAACTTAATATCTTTTTAAAAAAACAAACTTACCAAAAGAATAATTATACAAAGAACAGATAAGTATACAATTAGATAGAGGAATATTAATATTTACTTAGCTTACTGTTCGACTGATTTTAAAAGAAAATATGTTGGTATCCCATGCTTAATATAAAAGATTTAAACCAGCTATGTACCACTTTTTTAATAAAAAAGATATGATTCAAGAAAACATACTTATTAAAATAATTAGTAAAAATAGTAGTAGCATAAAAAAATTTCCAGTGGGATATTTAAAAAAAACTATTTCAGGTTAAAAATGATAAGAATAAAAGATGTGAAGGATTAAATGAATGATTCTAGTGTTTATTGCATGCCTATATTTAAAGTCTACTTTCTATTGTATTAGACACTTTTAAAAAGATATTTAATTAAAGTAGTATCCCAAAATCTCTAGTGTTATATCTAAAGGAAGAGCAGGTTAATGTATTTTTTTTTGTAATTAGGTTAATGTATTTTTATATATCAATTTGTACAATAATTTTGTAATGTAATGTATGATTATACTTATGTTTGCATTATTATAAAAAAATAATCATTTACTCTGTTGGGGAAAAATATTGTTATTGATACTTTTTTTTTTATTAATTTGTACTTTCTTTATAAATGTGAAGGTGGGGGAAGAGAAAAGATTTGAATGCAGAAAGTGAATGTTGGAATATAAATGTGTATATGGATTGAACTTGGAGAGACCTTCATCATGCAGTGGATTGATAATGGGTTGATGATGATGATTTTCTAACTTCAATTAATTTCTGTTTAACCTCATTGAGATCATAGTCAAATGAAAATATGTTGCAGATCATGTCTATCCTAGAGAAATATTCATTACTAAAATGTAAAATGTGAAAAAATAAAATAAAAATATTGGTGGTCGAGAGATCAGCGACAGCTGCTTTACAAACAGTTGTCCCGGGTTAGCGGTTTCGCTTCCCAGCTGATGCTATGATGCATGAGGAACAAAATACTGCAAATTTGCATTTATTATAGTTAGTTAATAAAATACATATTTTTATTTATTTTTAGTTATAATCTAGAAATTATTATACAAAGATATATAAAAATATTTAAAAAAATTTTTTACATAATACAATGGATACATCGATATTGCTTAAAAATACAACCAAAAAAATATTTTTAGCATTAATTAATCAGAATCATCAATAGTTAACTTTGAAAAACATTTGTAACTATCATCACATGCAATATTGCTATGCTCAATGAGTCAACAGTTATAGCAACTACATTAACACTAAGACTAGAGTTTGGGGTATTTCTCAGGGTTGCAATTTATTATCAAATATCATATATCCTTACAAAACTTGTTACAATCAAGCTGACAGTTAAACATTTTGCTTAATATTTGTCAGGTGCAAAAGTGCATGTAGTCATAACATTGAACCTATATACCTGAAATATGTACCAATATTTAAACAAAGAGTTTATGTCTCCCAGAGCAGCTGTGATCCCTGCGGTGTTAAAATAATGATTTATATGCACAGTCATACTATACATTTATTTATTTATTTTACTTACTTTTGCCAGGGAATGAATTTATTTTATTTTTACCAGATTATAAATTTATTGGCATTAGTTTCTGTTAAAGTTTTAAAAATGATATATAAGTTATATTTCTGGAAATTATACTTATGAGATCACTTATCATTAATTGCATGTTATTTGTTATTTTTCTTAATTAATTGAGTTAATTGTCCATTAAAATATTTTATGTTTGAAAACAGAATGCATTTATTGTCTCTCCTTTTATTGTGTTCTTATGTTATAAAAGTGTTTTCTGAACTTTATTATTCAAACATTCAATTTTACATCTAAATTAAACTTCATCCACAATCTTAGTTGATACTGCACACTGATTGATGCATCAAGGGTAGATTGTTATTAGGAAAATTATCATCATCATTTAATATTTACTAAGGCTGTAACCTCAAGCATATGCATGTAAAAGTGCGATAGTAGGGACCTCTACAGTTTTTAACCACAAGCTTACGTTTTATTTCCTAGATCCTGGGGAAAAAATCATACACTTATAATTAGTTATATAATGTAAAATTAAATGCTTGCAAATCAAATTTAATGGTATTAAACTGCTAAGATTAATGTTTAAACATTTACATTATTAAATGTTTTTGATTCTTTTTATTAAACAAAGAAATGAATTTGTAGTTAGTAATCAAGTGTGAGAATATTAAACCTCATTCAGGAGACATTTATGATCTGATCCTGGAGAGTCTGTATTATATTCTCATAATCATCCATCTAAGAGAGCAGTTTTCCCCCTTTTCTTAACATTATTTGTTCATATCCACTAGTGATTATATTGTTACTGCTACGGATTTTTGCAATCTTTTGATATTATGAATCCCATAATTATTTATTTAGCTTCAGGCTTATTTTCCTCATATAATGACAACGTCATGCATCTTAGTGCTTAGGTCAAGGGTATTGACTATATAAAATATCACATCATCTGGCTTTAACTAAATGATAATCAATCAATGTAAGACACAATTCTTTACAATAAGAAATATTGATTTCTTTTAACTTGTTAATTTTCCAATGCCTACCATTTTGTTGTCATTGTTATTAATACTAGACATATTTATTAGCTATAATCTCTTTAAAGATATTGAATATTTGTAAATGTAAGATAAGAAATATTAAAAAAGATAATTACCGGAAATGATAGATCAAAAGGGGAATTTACAGGTTTGAAACTTCATTTTGACAATTTATATATATATAAGCACACACATCCAGATAATTTTTTGTGTTAAGAAAAAATAGACGTGAATACATCCATTTCTTTTAATGATGATTATTTTGTAAGAGAATTCTAAATTTTCAAGATAATTTGATTAAATAAATAACCCATATGTTCTATTTTTATTTTACAAATGCGATAAATATATTCAGTAATTATTTAAAAACAATTGTTCATTCATTAAGCAAATCTGATAATATTATTAATATTCATTACAGTAATTTTATTAACATTCTTCATGCACAAGGTAAGTTGTTCTGCTGAGATATTATAAATTATACCAATTAACATAAATTTATTAGCTAATTGTTGAAACGTAAATAAGTATTAAAAGTTATCTCACATTCTTTTAAATTCTATATATATATATCGATGCAAAAAGGAGTTTGTTGTTCAATAAAAGAAGACTTTTGATTCCTCTTAAAGACCTTAAAAGAACAATCAGGGGAAATTCTTAATGTCCATTCCATACGATTTTGTCATTACAGTTGTTATTATTATGTGATTATTTATATAGTATACGAACACAGATGGGCTGCTCACCAACACGCATTACCCAGCATAGTGAGTTCATTGGCTCTTTACCTCAGATTAAGATCAGGAAACACCATAGACTTTCTTCTCAGTTGTCTGATAGCTCTTAACTGAAATATCAATTGAGTTTTTTTTTTCCTGTGTCATAGCATCAGCTGGGAAGCGAACCTGCCAATGCGGGACAACTGCTTGTAAGACAGCTGTGCTGACCTCTCGACCACCAATGCTTGAAGAAAGAATAATGAAAACAACTTTTTTCTAATAGATATTTACAATCATGACAGACAAAATAAATCATGGCCCTTATAAAATTATTAGCCAGGGCAGCAGTTGGTGGCTGAAAGCAGAGGGTGCTAAGAATCCCCTGGTTGTGGACCCAGGCTGCCATTTGATGACAACCTTTTATTTAAGTACTTATAATTGAAGATAACTTTTAAGATAAGGAAGATTCCAAGAATTGGAAGAACTGTCTCATATTAAATGATACATTATTGGACATTGTGAAAGAGAAAATAAGGTGAAGAGACAATTGATTTAAAAAGTAGACTTTGTCGAGATTGATTGTGTATTGCACAGAGTGTCAAGATGAGTTATTCAACTTAATAGCAGATTCCAAATGCAGATAGTATAGATTTATGCCCAACAAGTTCTCATAGAGTGAAATAGTAGATGATTTTTATATGGATGTACAAAAAGGCTTTTGATCAGACCAAACATTTTAAAATTGTTGTAGGAGACTTTAATGCTAGAGTTGATAAACAATTGATAGTGAAAGTTTTGTTGCTAAATTTGATTATGGTGATAGAAATGAGAGAGGATATAGACTTATGGAGTTTTTTTTAAAAAAAAAACTTTATATTATGAATTCTTTTCTTGAGAAAAATATTAAAAGAAAATGGACATGGAAACATCCAAATAAAGGCACAGTAGAATTGAATTATATTTTGACTAACAAAAAATAGATATTTCAAGATTGTAATGTTCTTAATAAATTCAACACAAGAAATGATCAATGATTAGTGAGATGTAAAGTACATATTATTATAAAACTAGGGAGACAAAAATTATTAAGAAAACCAATATTCACAATTGATATTTTTAATCTTTAAAAACATTCTAATGAATTTAAATTACAACTTGCAAATCATATTCAAATATTAACATATTTTGAACATGATTCAGATTTGAATGAAATCAATAAAATAACTGATATAGTTTTAAAAAATGCAAAAAAATGATAGCTGGTAGAAAAAAAAACAGCAATCGACCAGTAAATTTTCTACTAACATTGACAATTTATGGAGAAAGGAAGAAATATGAAAATATTTAAAAAATGATGCAATGTTTCAAACAAAAACAATTTATAATGATATAAGAAAGTGTAATTGTGAACTAGCAAAGAAAGCTGTAGAAAAGAATAAAAGTCTCAAGAGTGTAAAACATCTTGGTATTGGTAGAAAACTTATTTCTGCAATAAGAAAAAAAGATAGAACTATTAACTGAAAAGAAAGATGACATGATAAAATGTGTAGAAGAATTCTATCAAGAATAATATAGTAATATAGATATGGTTTTAATTTCTCCTTATATGTAAAAACAAAAAATACTTAATTGTAATTATTAATTAGAGAAAATATAACTTACTATTAAAAATTTTCGGCTGAACATTTTCGAGGAACCATGCCTCATACTCATAGCCTTCATGAAAAGTGTAATAAATATATGCAAATGTAAATATTCAAATGAGCTACTGTTACGTAGCCCATTTTTTCGAGATCTCGAAGCATGTGTCCTTTCTGTTAACATTACACATTCAACAGAGCTCAAACGAACAGCAACACATCCTCTGTATTTTTCGAACATAGTAAACAATCAGGGCACAACTTCATACCTGCCAACCCCATTATTTTATGTTCAGAGCCAAATGATTACAGGAGAAAAATAAAGGAGGCATTCTATATTAACAGAGACATCCATGCCATTAACAGAAAGGACACATGCTTTGAGATCTCGAAAAAATGGGCTACGTAACAGTAGCTTATTTGAATATTTACATTTGCATATATTTATTACACTTTTCATGAAGGCTATGAGTATGAGGCATGGTTCCTCGAAAACATTCAGCCGAAAATTTTTAATAGTAAGTTATATTTTCTCTAATTAATAATTACAATTAAGTAATATAGAACAAAAAAAAGTACCTCCTATAACATACATTTTATGAATTTCCCAGGATTTTAAATGAAGAAGTGAGACATCAATTAAATTTATGAAGAAGGGAAAAGTCCAGATAATGATGGAATTAAAATCGCTATCTTAAAACAAATAGGTGAAGAAATAAAAAAATTGACAAAGTTATATACCAAATGCCTAAATGATAAATATGTACCAGTTGATTGGAAGAATGCAGTATTAATATTAATATTTTAAAAAGATGATAAAAAAGATATTAAAAGTTATAGATCTATCAGGCTTTTATCTGTCTTACATAAAAATTTTACCAAGATTATGTCTACAGCAAACTTTGGATTTCAACCAACCAAAAGAACAAGCTAGATTTAAAAGTGGTTTTAGTACAGTAGATCACATCCAAGTATTGAGAGAAGTTATAGAAAAGACCAGTGAATATGAGTTGCCATTAGGCTTTGAATTTGTAGATTGTAAAGAGGCATTTGATTCTATAAGCATTTCTTCAGTGATTAAAGTATTGGATCATCAAGGTATACACCCACAATATTGTCATATTCTGAAGAATATTTATAAAAATGCAACAGCAATAATTAGATTACACAATGATACTAGGAAGATTAACAATGAAAAGCATGTAAGATAGGGTGACTTCATATTTCCAAAACTTTTTACAGTAGTGCTGCAACAAGTATTTTGTGGATTAAAATACAAAGTTAATCAAATAAAAGAAAATGGAGTCTATTTAAGTCATTTAGATTTTGAAGATGATGAAATTATTTTGCAAAAAATGTTTCAGAACTTCATGAAATGTTGCAAGAGTTATCAGATGATAATAAAATGTAGATTAAAAGTAAATGTTAAAAAGACTAAATTTAGTGTTCAATGAACTTTCTCAAAAGATAAACATAAAGACTGATAATAATGAATTAATAGAAGCTGTCAACTACAAATACCTTGGTCAGATTATTACTAGAGGTAGAAATATAAAGGATGAAATTAATCATAGAATTAAACTTGGAGTTATTTTGATAGAAATAACTTAATATTAAAAGGGAATATGCCTATGTGTTTGAAAAGGAAGGTTTTAATAAATGTGTTTTATCAGTTCTTTGTTAGGAATCTGAGACTTGGACACTTAATAGAAGAGCAATATGGAGATTTCTGACCACTCAGAAAAGTATAGAGAGATGCATGTTAGGAGTAACAAGGAGATATCTAAAACAAAATACATGGGTAAGAGAACAAACAGACAATATTGACATTGTTGAAAGAATTAAAAGATTGAAGTTGAGTTGGGACAGATATATTTTTAGAAGAGATGAAAATATATTGACAGTTGAAATCTTCAACTGGAATTCAAGAGATTGTAAAAGACCTAGAAAGAGACCACATGTGAGATGAATGGATGAAATAATGATGAGTGGGGGTGATGTTTAAAAAAGAGGCTAGAGAACAGAAAAAATGAATTGAATTTGGAGAGAACTTCAAATAATGATAATGATTGAAAATGATGATAATGACATTTATCACTTGATAGAAAATATCACTTGGATCAAACAATTAAAAATATAGTCATCAGCACTATTTTGTCATCTCTTTTAATGCCCTTTGCTATATACTCAATGGTAAAGTGACAAACTCATTAATTAATTTTTTCCTGATTAAGGTAGGTGAAAATTTAGTTTGATAAATTATATTCAGTTATTGTACTAATCAGACTTACATTTGTAAGAAAATACTTCATGAAATACTAACAATACTAAAACTTATTTTAATATCAGAAAATAAAATTCACTGTTGGAAAAGTTAAAAAACAATGCCACAAGATATCAAATGATGGACTAAAAGATCAAGAATTATACTGCACATGTCTGTGCATATATCAATGAGTGTCAAATAGACTTGTAAAATTTAATCATTTTTTTTATTATTAAATGTCAATTCAAATATGTACATTTCTAAATTGTACTGCACTCTGTATGTGTATATATATCAATAAGTTTAAATAGACATTTTTATGTAAATTGTAATTATGTTTTGACATTCAAATGTATTCATTGTAAACTAATATACCACATGTCTGTGCAAATTATATGTGAACCCATTAAAAGATATTGTAAACCATAATAATAATTTGAATTTGTATAGTAACCATTGTAAATCACAATATGATATTATTTATTATTATATTTTAATCAAAATCAGAAGACTTCTAATTGTACAGCCAAAATCTAGAGACCTTAATATCATTTTTTATATTGTTATTAATAAACTTGTATTCAATTGTTAAAAATCATATTTCATCATTCTCTTGGTCACCATAACAGTTAAAGAGCTTGGGTTCTTCTGAGCTAGATTCCTATATAATGGCTGATATATAAATGAGGATGTATTTAGTGCTTAAGGGGCATCCAGTGATGATCAATCATCATTATCCTGGTTAGTGGATCAGATTATATTATTTAAAACCCCTGCACTACATTTTATTTAGTTTGGCTTCTATTAGAAATTAAGTTTATTGTTGGCCAGTACATTAATGGCACTAAGTGGCCAAGCATTGATGATGATCAGCATGTTTTAATATCCCAGCATTATTGTTATTGATTATGTATTCTTATGGATGAGCACTAAGATGGTGCATCCAAAATTATGTGTAAATAATTGCCCAAGTTGGCAAAGGCTAAATAGTTAGCCTGGTATACAGGAGACCAATTTCAAATCCAGTCACAAGATTGACTGTTGATTTATTTTATTATCAATCACTCATAATGGTGAGTATTACTTATACTTACTTTTATTTATTTATAATGCTGGTTGATAGTTGTGCTAAGGAGTTAATTGATCTAACTGGCTGATCTTTTAGAGATCTTATAATCTCATTCTCTTGAATATATAAAATTGCTTATATATTTTTGGATATAAAAATTACTTTAATATTAATTTTAAAGTTTATTATTGATGATTTTCCACCATACCATCTCCTCCATCCCATTACAATATATATATATATATATATATATATATATATATATATATATATATATATATTGTACTAGTCAAAATTGTATGTTAACTCAAAATGATTCACAACCTGGGTAAAAGTATCTCGAATCCAACCATATGCAAGATCAAAAATAAAGAATACTTATGGATTCTTCTGCCCTGTTTACCCACTCTCTAAATCTGCAAACTAATTAACAACATTTTCGAGGCAAGCAATTAATCTTTTCCACACTCCAGCCCACTAGCATCAACAGCAGAGCATGAGCCTCAACTAATTCATATGTCTAACTCTAATTATTAACTTTAATTAGACTATCTATTTATTTAAATATAAAATGGTATGTGTGTGACCTTGAGTCATCAGATAGCAGCATAATAATTAATTAGAAAATATATAATTTTAGAATGAATAAATAGAGATGAACCACAGGTAGCTTAAATTCATATATATATATATTTAATATATATATATATATATATATATATATATATATATATATATATATATATATTTATTTATTTATTTAATAAAATAATTTATAATTTATCTAATGTCTCTGATTTGATTTCATAAAATTATTTAATACAAGTTTTTATTCTGTCGTTTATTATGCCTCTGGTGAGAGAGCGGTATAGTTTATATGCCAATATAACTAAGGTCATGATTAGCGATCTATGGAAGATGCCTGCCCAAGTCTGAGATATCAGAATAAATATTTTAAAGAGCTATGATAAACATAATTTTATTTTGATTGATTTTATTTTAAGAGAGAAATGATTAACTCAAACTATTGGAACTGGTATTGGAGAGAGTGACACATTTAAAATATAAATGGATCGCGATATTCACAAATAAATATTTCAAGATTTAAAATACATAAATTAATGAGATCATGGTCAATCTGCCATAAAGTGCTCAGACAAAGGAAAATGAACAAATCCCAGCATTCAATATTACATTACCAGCATAGACTCAATTCACCTGCCCCCATTCCCTTGACACCAAGAAATAAAAAAAGAATAGTCTGTGCCATTGGCAAACCTAAAATATTTCAGGTGAAAGAATAAGAATTGCCAAGACAAGCTAAGCTCTACTTACCCCAGGTCTTCTCATGTTAGCTTGCATATCCTGATAAGAAAATTTATGGCCAATGAAATTATCACGCGGTCTAGTTATGATCTAACAGTCACATAAAACAAAAAACAAGTAATTAAGCAAAATACCAGCAAGGCAAACTACAAGTACTGGAGAATATATTTTAGCATTTAAATATATAATTGTGCTGAGCTATAAAAAATATATAAATGCATATGGATTGATCAAGATCAGATCAACAAGAATCAAAAAAGTATTAATTAATATTACGAATATTTGTAATTAGTGAATAATCTCTCCCTTCAACACAAAATCGTACTAACATTTCAAATAGCATTCTATTACTCTCTTATTATTTAACATGAATATAATTTATAAACTCCCTTTCACTTTTTAAAAATGAAATAATTTAACTAAATGAATTCTCATACTTGAATCTCAAGTCTCATCTCAACTAAACCATGTATGTATAAATGAATAAAAAAGACACATAATAACATAAAATGGTTTTATCTCGACAAAACAAAGGTTGCTCCAAAATCTTTAGAGCTAGGGAATTATTTATTTTTATTTACTGACAAACATTGGTCAGGAAAAAGGCAGCAAAATATTTATTTAAGTAAAGCTTTTGTCGAGATAAAACAAACATTGGCATATATTCATTTCATTTTAAGTAATTAATAATAATATTTTCTAAACTGCAATTAGAAGGAAGTTTAGCATTAAGAAGAGGCATAATTTTAAAAGAGATAGAAAGAGAGCAAAGACATTAGATTTTAAGTAATAGCAAGTATATTTTTACAGAATATTAAGTGACATGGGGATTACATTTTTAGAAGACATTACAATTAGCAGGATTTACATTATTGGGTCACTGGAGTTTAGAAGAATAAATTAGGTGGTTAGAAATTACAAATTGGAAACATATTATCTAATTTATTATGAGTCCAATTGGAAGTTGGAATCCCATGATGAAAACTGAATTTCCACACAGGCTTAGCTAGCTATGAATTGAATAAAAGAGTTCAACAGTTCAGCAATTCATTTTTACGAGGTTTCTCCAGCTTATGGTATTTTGATGGTCATGCTTAGGACATAGGAGATGGGCAGATTGACACTGTCTACTCTGATACCATATTTCAGAACATTTTTATCATTATTTTAAAATTTTGACTGGCGTAGATTTGCCAGGCAATTGCTGAAAAAAATTGGGACTGGCTGGCCTCTATTGTGCTCTATGGCTATTTATACCTTTTTTTAACTATTTTTGGGAAATTCCCTTTTTCATACACTCCAGGCTAAATAGCAATGTTGGAATACCTAAAGTATATTGGTATTGTATTTTTGAAATCAACTCTCCCGACAAACCCAATGATTTAATTGTTTCAAATCTATTTTTAATTAAATGTAGATTTGCAAAATTTATATTTCAAATTATCTTTTTTATTTTAATTTTACTTTAATTAAAAAATCCATTACCATTTTGTTAATGGATTTTCTTTTGTTTGAATGCTACGGAATGTTAGTAAGGTTTATCGTGAAAACAAATCTCCAGAATAAAATACTGATCCCTCCTAATATTTATAATAAAACATTTTAATAGAAAGATAATACTTTAATAACTTATTTACTGGTCTAAAATTTAAATGTAGATAAAATGGCAGACAGAAAGTTTTACAAACATCGTAACACGCGTGCATCAGGTTTGATCCTTGTCAAGTAATCTAGAAAGATGTGAAGCATGGATCTGGCCTACAGATTCATCTGCTTCAATATATATATATATATATTAGTAAAAGATAATCATGCAATTAGTTTTTGGAAAGGTCATATGACTTTTGATCAATTAAGTGCTACATTGTTCACAATAGTTTTATATAATTCACAAAACAAATTATTTTTTTAGTTCATTGCTTTTCATCTAAAAATTAATGATATTGATTTACAACTTAAATGTTTATATTCTTAGTTATTTAGAATGGCTTAACAGTTACAACTCTCTATCAATCTGGAAATTAAATTATATATGTGTACATAAGGCAACTCTAAGACTTTAGATCTCCTCTAGACTCTGGTTACAGAATAAAATGACTAAATAGTTCTAATATTGAATATTCCAACCTAGATAACCACAGCTTCTTTTTAACTCTCAGGACTTATATCTCTATGTCATATCTACTTTACTACTAACAAACATATCTAGATTTGTGTAAACACAAAATATTTTTTATAGAAAAAAGTAGAATTTTGTATGAAAGTGCAAAATTTCTGAATTATATATTTAAAGAATAATGAGAATTGCTACCAGTTTAACATATTGATAGAAGAATATATCAAATCTAGATTCCTTTATAATGTAAGAATTCTAAACAATGCATCTATTTCATATTTACTAAAGTAATTTTGATTTTAAAATAATAAAAGTGATAGATATTCACATTTTTATTACCTCAATATATTTTGTAAAAATAAAATAAGAGGTAAAACAGCCTCTGAAAAGCTTTCTGCAAAGCAGAGATCATCCAACTGTTCTCCACAGAGTCACAGCAAAAAAAAAGCCATTACTCATTATGCTTTTCTAATGCCAAGAATTAGAGCTTTTTTATAATTTTTTTATCTTGTTTTATTCTCAAGCACAGAATTACTAATTTCTTGCTTACCAAGAAAGAGGAAAACATGTATATTGAAAACAAAAAAAAATTGTCAGTTTTATTGTAGCTGAATTCAAATCTCAAATTATGAACACTATATTATGAGGTTTTTATAAAAAATAAAAAAAATTCAAAATCCTGAAATCAAAATTTTGCATGAAGTAGAAACTAAGTTCTGTAAGAAGATATACCCTATTAGTTCATTTGTTTAAGGAAACATGAACCAAATACATCATGAAAAAATATGATTTAAAGGCCTTAACACATTATAAGGATTTTTTTTTTTAAAAAAAAAAAAGATGTATACTTAAAGATTTTAAATGAATCACTAAATATTTTATATGAATACAATAGATAGCATAGGGATCAAATCCAAAATATTTATCAATATACAATATGCTACTAAATTATAAATAATAGAATGGGTTTGAATTAATTATAATGAACATGAGTATAGTTTTCTAGGAAAGACAGATCTTGTTTACATAAAATTATCTCAAAGACACTCTAAAAAAAGTACAAGTTTGATTATTTTCACTGGGAAAATGTGACTAAGAGTAGAATACAATGGAAAGTAACAGATATACAAGATATAGAAATCTTTCAGAAAAAAAAGTTTTTTGCAGAAGGAGATGAAAGATCTTATTGTAAAATATCAAGTAAACAGTGTATTTGAGCAGTATGTTCTACTGTATTTATAAACATATTGGTAGGTCACAAATTAGCTTGTATAGTCATCGCAAAACTCATCTCTAGATGATAATGATGATGATGATGATTATTATTATTATTGTTGTTGTTGTTAATTCTATCTTGGAGGAGGTGATCGTAAAATAATAAAATATAATAAATAGTATTTAAATATTAATATTCAAAATAGGTTTTATATATGAGGTGAAAATGTGAGTGTTTATATATATATGATAATCATATGCTAAAATCAGTTATCATTTTTTATATAGTCAGTACAACTATTATAAATATAAATAGTTATTTTATATTTAAACCATAATCAAAACATATTAAAACTCTTTGGACTAATAATACTGAAAAATCTTTAGCACGTAGTTTAATACTTTTTTTCTTTTGTTTTCATCTAAGTCTAAATTATGGCATCGCTGCAGCAACGAACTGTCATAGAAAAATAAAAACCTCTCAAGAATAGCAACTTACATATCTTCAATAAGATCTCAGATGAGTTCCATAATTGCAGAGATCATTGTTTATTAGAATCCCTAGCTAAGAAGCAGCAGCAATATTTCTTATTATATACAAAGCTTCTCAGTTTTACCTTCCTACAATTTAATACCTTTGGCTACTTAATAAAGCTACATAAATACCTAAGGAATCATCATAGAATTGATAAATAAGAATAAAAGCACAATCAGTTAAATATATATCAAACAAACTATAAACATCAGGCTGATAATGTCAACAAAGTTATTTTCAAATCAAACAAAACATTTCAAAATAGATTTTATCTTCTTTGTTGGAAAAAAAAGATAAAAGACAAACTCACTTCATAAATTTGCCTACATGTATGTATATGTGAATGGCTGCACTCATGAAAAAAAAATGACACCTTTTAAAAAAATTGTAGATTATGCATACTGTAAATGATGCTATAAATTGAGTATTAAGCATTAGGTGTTACTATTTGATATTATTTCTATTCTCTCTTTTTTATACCCCTATAATTTAATCATTGAAAAGTTAAAGTGAGCATAAGCTTATTTATTTCCTCACCCACTTTTCTAGACTCAAAATATCTTTCTAGTTACCAAATCAATATTGGTTGTCATTTTTCCAAATAAATTGTTGATTGGTTAAGTTTGTTAGCTTATGTAGACATTATTTTCTGAAATCAGAATATTACTGTTGGACTAATAAATACATGTGAAATCTCACCACCAGACTAATATGCAAGTGTCTTGCTATATTATACAAATCTGGTCATTATTAAATTAAGAAAAAATAAGAATTTGGGCTCAGCATAGCTAATCAAAAGAGAAACCCTAAAATATCATAATCCTATGTCTTACTTTAATTTTTAAATAGCTAACTAAAAGAGAAACATAGTATTAATAATTTATAATAATATTATTTTATATTTAATGCTATAATAATATCTTAATGAATTGGAAAATTTGATCCAACTTATATATATATGTGTGTGTGTGTAAATTAGATACATGTTTTAAAGCATTAAAAACAATTTTTATAAGATTATAATATAAATTTCTTTATCTGTACAATTATAATAAAAATCTTAAATTGTATATTTCAATAGTGTAAGTTAGAGCAGAGGTGGGCAAATAGCATCTGGAGGTTCACATGCAGCCTACTAAGAGTTTTTATGTGGCCCACCAAGACAATCAGAAAAATCTGCCTTGAACTGAGGATTTCTTCCCATGCACGACCGAAGATTCATTTCATATTTTCCACTAGGATGGCCACATCAATATACATAAGCAGTGCAGATATGATGTGCAGTGCTTTTCCAGTTGATCTGGTTAATTTCAATTTTGTCTTTGCATTAGCAAATATATACATTTCCAACTTTAGTGAAACCATGAACCTTCTGAAAAAATGTAAACTTGATGATGAATGTTGTGTGTTTAATGAAGACTGGACAAACAAATATTCTTTTGATAATACAGGGAATAAAGCAGTGTGTTTATTGTGTCGTGAAAAAAAGGTGCGGCCCTCTGCTAACCTTTGCTTCCACAAAGTGGCCCCCAATGTGGCCCTCCACCAACCTCTGTGGCCTCCAAGCTAAAACAATTGCCCACCCCTGAGTTAGAGTAATTCAGTTAGCCTATTTAGTTAGCAGTTATTTAAAAAGTTATCTGAAATTGTTTAATATTTACTTGAAAAAATAAAATTAATATTTTTAAACTAAGATGTTTCCAATAGAGGTAATAGATAATGTTATTTTATACTGTCTGAAATGATTAGTTAACTTTATTAAGATTTTTAGTTGCTGATTATTAAAAGAAATTATTTTAGCATAATAATTATGATTTATTAAATAAAATTAATGTTTAAAAATAGTAAGTATGACTGACTGAAATTAGTGTTAATTTTTAATTGGTCTAAATAACAGTCAATAACTAATTTATTTCTATTGTACTAAAAATGGCTATATTTAATGTATATGTGTGTGTGAATGTTTGGAGCATGCATGTGTAATATTGAAAGTTTAAAAGATTTATTAAAAGTAATGTGTATTTCAAAATTGGGTACATCTCTTAGAATGTCAAAAAGTTCTAGTTAGGATAAAGTAAAAAAAGTTAAATAAATTGAGAATAGTATAGTTAGTAAAAAGAATGTTTAATTTGAAAATTGTTAATAATTTTATTAAATAATTGATTTGATAATTATTTAGAATTGATAAAAATCATTAATTAATAAGTTCATTTATTGTTTAGATAGTCATATGATCAAATTGTCTGGATTTAAAGTACAGAGGTCAATGTCAGGTCAATTAAAAAGTCAATAATGCACTATTAATTGAAATATTATAATGTAGACCTGTAAATGAATGGTTTGATAAAAATGAAATGCAGTAAAGATCTTGGTGCATAGATGTAAAAAAGACCAATATGCACACTAGTATAAAAATAGACAGATTTATAATTTAAGGACACTTCACTTAAAATATGCATATGAAATATTCACTTTAAATTTTAACTTTATTTTAATTTTGAAGTAAAGTTTTTGGTTTTTATTTGACTTTTTTTAAGTCAATGTTAAAGTTTAAAGTTTTATTTTTATCATCTTCATGATAGAGTAAAGAACTAGCAAGTTATCCATGCAGTATTTCTCCTGAAAACATATGTTCAACTAATTTATCAAGCAATATATTTTTTTAAATGCTAAAAAAATATCTAATATTTTTCAAAAAGCCAAGGTAAAAGAAAAGTCATGTAAGAAAAAATGTTATTTTATTGTTACATAACATTAGTTAAATTGTAAACTTTGCTATAAGACTATCTCCAGTATGTTTTAATTCATTTTTAATTAGTTATTATTACCAATTATTGCTAGTAAAAATAATCAATCTACTTATGTCAAGCTTAAATATAGAATGATGAATTTCTATAAAAATATTAAGTCTATAAAAAAAAGCAGTAACAATTATTTAAAATTATTTTAATAAATTATCATAAAAGACAAATTTATAAACACAACTTTTTAATTATCATAATAAAAAGACTATACCCAGATGGTTTCATATTAAAACAAATAATATAGCTATTTGTCTCAAGTCTATTTATTTGTTTATTTATTTGAATAGTTTTTTAAATTGCTGATTATTTCAAACATATTGTTATTATATTTAAAAAAGGAATAAATATAATTTAAATTTGCAGCTGTAGACTTATAATAATAAAACTTCATAAAAAGCAATTTGAAATAAAGAATTATCATTTTGTTCATGGCTGTGCTGATTTTCATTGCCATTGAAAATTTGTTTTAAAAGCTTATTATTTTACTTTTGTGAAATTATGTGAACTTTTTCTCAAAGTATTTCTGCATGTATGTGTGTGCTCTATTTTAATTAAGAGCTGTGTATGTATTCATATATCAGTTCAAGAGGAGAAAAAACTGAAAAGAGATAGTTTTTAATCTCTTAAAAAGTCTATTATATTGTGTATATATTTTTTATGTTTGGAATTATTATAGCCATAGTTTATGTATCATATTATGATTATTATAAATTATTATATTACAAATATGTTTGTACAAACAACATTTACAATATGAAATTGGTAAGATGAGCAGTAGAATGTTTTAATTGTGGGTTAATTGTATTATTCCAGAGTTTTTCAAATGAGTATTTAAGATAATAAATGATTGTATCTAGAGATATAACAGCTTTTTGTAATATATCAGTATATGTATAAGAAATAGTTTATACATAGTGTGTCACTATTATGCAATAATACATTTTGTCAGTATATATATTATCTTAAACTGAATGAATAAATTATATGCCTTTTGTATATGTGTGCTAGATGGATAATTATTCATATGTTTATTATTATTATTAGATCCATGCCTTATATTAGTAATATGATTTTGAGGCAATTTTAAATGAATGTTATAGTGCTTTATATATGTTTAGCCCTTCCAGGTAAGAGAGTGTGTCTTGTTCATTCATCAGCACCTCCTACACATAATACTGGGTGCTCAATTGTATTTTTGCTAGCTCATATTTCTTTTATTCACTATGCCTAGAATTTTAGTATTAGAGTATATTTTGGTGTATATTCACGGGCATGTGCTTTACAATTCATGATTAGCTAAACTATAATTTTTTTAACTTAAAGTATATTATCAGTATCAAGCATATTTATTTCATTGCCCCAACATAGGTATTGTTAATGTTACAATTATTTTATATTGCATAATATTTGTTGCTATTATATTAATATGTATTAAGCATCTCCACATTGATTTTTAATACTGTTTTTGATTTTAAAAAATTGTATAATATCTCCTAGTGGCCTGGACAAAGAATTAGAAGTATATTGTTTTACTTTATGAGTACTGGTTTATGGGTAAAGATTGTATTTGAGAAATGAGAGAACTATCTGGTAGTGAATATAACTTATATGATAAAATTACAGAAATTGTTTTTAAGAAAGGTATACCAATGTATAAAGTTATTAATATTTTTAAATATAGGATTGATAGAGGTATATAATAAGCCTGTATTTCAGTTAATAATAATTATTGTAAATAAATATTTTTATTATATGGATTATTATATGTTGTAAATAAATATTTTTATTATTAATTAAACATGTTTTTGTTTGTTGCCATTATGACATCATTGCATTAACATATCTATTTATCAAAAAAATCTACTTTAATAAAATTTGCATTAATAATTTTTTTAAGAGTACATTTCTATGGTCACACAGTGTATATACATTCATTTTGCTTAATAATTATTTAATTATTTTACCTGCATTCTTAGAAGATAAATGTTATATTATTTACTTCATTTCAAATGCATTTGTTATGTAGTTGGCAGCATAAAAGATGCCCTTACTGCCTTCTACATTATTTTGATATTGCTTATTCAAATTTTGCATCAGAAAATATAAGATTTTTATATATTATAGTCAGTAGAAATCAAATAGTTATATTTGAATAATTGTAAAGTATTTAGAAATGTTTTTCAAGTTACCAATTACATATTATTTAAGTATTTGAGTACCTTGTTATTATGTAATTTCATTTTTACTTTCTTAAAAAATGTTAAGATTCCAAAATAAACTAAGAGAAATGTCAAATATTTCATATCTATCTTAAATAATAACCATCATATTTTTGTTAAGAAGTTCAAGTATTATCATTAACATTTTGTTCCAAGTGCATTTTATTCTGAATTTGAATTTTAAAATCAAGTTATTGTATACTTGTAAAAGAACTTATATTTGAGATCAAGATATTTTAACATGACATATGATATTTTAAACTTGCAAAAGAACCTATATTTGAGATAAATAGATTTTAAGATATAAGATAATATATTTAAATTGATCAAAGAACCTATATTTGAAATAAAGATATTTTAAAAACTAAGATAAAATATTTTTAATTATAAAAGAACCTTGTATTTTAATAATTATATTTGACAGTGGTATTGTCTCCAAAAAAACTCATACTCTGGTGTTTAAAAATTCTATTATATATAGTGCCTGTTTATGTAACCTTTGATTGATTGTTAGCCAACGATGCTTTGTTTAGGTTATATGGGATAGTTTTTGGTTTGCCCAGTAGATTAGCTTTCAATTGATCACAAGGTACCAATTGGTTGCTAAGTTACAATATATATCATTAAAATCTTCCATGACAATTTTAAAATGTTATTTGGTCTGATCAAAAGCTTTTTGCACATCCATATAAAAATCCTCTATTTCTTCATCACAATGAGAATTTGTTGGGACATACATCTGAATTAGCTGTATTTTATATCTGCTATTAAGTTAAATAACTAATCTTGTCACTCTGTCTGATATGCCATCAATCTCCACAATGTTATTCTTCCAATTTTTATTTAAAATAAATCCTACTCCACTTGTATTTCTAATATTTGTTTCTTTGTAATACAATACATGTCTACTTTTTTAAGTTAATTGTCTCTTTACCTTTTCTTCTAACTTCACAAAGTCCAATAATGTCCCATTTCATATGAGATATTTCTTCTTCCAATTCTTGAAATCTTCCTTTGCTTAAAAGTGATATATGTACACACATATATATTGAAAGAAGATTTTTTGAAGTCTTAAAAGGAACAACAGAGTAAATTTCTAATATCCATTACAGCTGTTATTACTATGTGATTACTCATATGGCAAAGGAATGTGGATGAACTGCTCACCAACACACATCAGCCAGAACAGTGTGTTTACTAGGATTTACCTCTGAACTTAAGGAATACCATAGTCTCTTTTTTAGTTTCCTTATGATTCTTAACTGAAATGTCAATTGAGTTTTCTGAATGCAGATGAGTAGTATAAAAGATTTTTAATTAGATATTTGTAATCATTACTACAAAACTAAATTATTGAAACAAGAGAGTATATGAGGAAAAGAAGAAATGCGAAAATATTTAAAAATAATCCATTAAGAAAAATTGAATATTTGGAGTGCAGTAAAATAATTCCAAAAAATGTTAATAATGGTAGAAGAAATTTTGAATTGATAAGGCAAGCTGTAGAATTTAAAATAAAAGTTTAAAAGTATAAAACAG
This sequence comes from Epiperipatus broadwayi, assembly GCA_028023455.1. Classification (NCBI taxonomy): domain Eukaryota; kingdom Metazoa; phylum Onychophora; class Udeonychophora; order Euonychophora; family Peripatidae; genus Epiperipatus; species Epiperipatus broadwayi. Next base: position 5,576,185 of record JAQFVV010012400.1, on the reverse strand, counting down.
CATCTTGGTATTGTAAGAAAAGTTATTTCAGAAAAAAAGAAGAAGATGGCACCATTGGTAAAAAGAGAGACAATATGATCTAAAGTAAAGAAGATTTTTGCAAAATGTATATAGTAATAAAAAAACAAAATAATAAATTAACCACTGCAAATAGTAAATCTGAAGTGGCAACCATTTTAAATCAAGAGGTGGGCATGCAATTAAATGTATAAAGAAAAGAAAAGCTTCAGGTAATGATAGAATTATTATCAATAACTTAAAAAAAACAGATGTAGATATAGAAAAAATGGTGGCCAAAATTATATACCAAATGTCTAAATGATAAACATGGTCAGGTTGTTGGGAAAATACAATAGTAATAGCAATATTTAAGAAATCTGATAAAAAAAGATATTAAAAATTATAAACATCAGTTTTTTATCAATTTTATACAAAATCTTTATAAGTACAATTCATCTACAGAAAACTTTGGATTCAAACCAATTAAAAAAATAAAGATTGACAAAAAAAGTGGTTATAAGATAGTAGATCATATCCAATATTAGAACTTATAGAAAGAACTAATTTATATGAATTGCTTTGAATTGTAGATTATGAAAAGGCACTTGATTCTATAAGTATTTTCAAATGATTAAGATTTTGAATCATCAAGATATAAACCATGATTATAAATAGTCAAAATAAGAGTCATAGATCACATGACCCAATTCTCTCAAGCTTATAAGATAATTGGGTCATGTGATCTATGACTCTTATTTTAACTATTTATAGTCTCTCCTTTAAGTCTTATGCAATATTATATTGCTAAGATTACTAATATATGGTATGGATAAAGATCTCTCAGATCCATATAACTATTTGAGTTGGGTAGCTGGGTTTGAAGACATGTAGATGTCTGAAAATTTCAGATTTTCCACTCAATAGATAACTTTTAGATAATGATGGCTTTGGGTTGGTATTTTTAGATCTAGTGTCTGAACCTACCCTGACACCTCTCTGAGAAGTGCCAAAGCACAAAATCATGGTCAGAAGATGGGGGGGTTCCTGACAGAGATATTTTAAATGCTTTCTCTGGCTAAGCATTTATCACAAAGCTTATTGAGCAATTGGCAATTGCTCATTGCTTATAACCCATGATATTTCATATTCTGAAGAATATGTTGATAAGAGTACAGGCAGAGTAAAATGTTTTGAAGAAGTTTTATTGAGGGGAAGGGTGTTTAAAATGGAAAGGTATAATAATAAATAGAAATTATTTCAGTCATTGAGGTACTTCAGATGACATTTGTTTTACAGATAAGGCTTCAGAGCCTTTTGAAAACGCTTCAAGAACTATTGATGAAAGTAACAAACTAGGTCCAAAAAAAACTAAAAAGGCTAATGTTAATAAATTTTTTCAGAAAAAAATAATAAAGATTGTTAACAGAAGAAAATAATCATGGAATTAAACTTGGATGAAGATTTTTTACAGAAGTAGTTTAATATTTAAAGAAAATGAAAGAAGTTTTTAATAAATGTTTTTTTCAATTCTTACTAAAAACACTGATATTTGAAGACTTAGCAGAAGAGAAATACAGACATTTCAGATCACTTAATGAAATATGGAGAGATGTATGTTGGAAATAATAAGAAGGAATTGAAAGTAAACTAGTTGGGTGAAAAAAGTGAATAGGTGAAAAAAATAAGATACTAAAATAGAATTGAGTTGGATATATTGCTAAATGATAATAAGTTAACAGTTAAAAGCTTGAATCGGATTCTAAGAGATTATGATAGAATGAGAAAGAGATCATATGCGAGTTAGATAAATGTAATAAGAAATTTTGTTGGTATGATGTGGAAAAAAAGTCTATGATTAAAAAATCTGGATTAAACATGAAAAAATCTTCAACATTCATAATTGATAAAGATTGAAAATAAAATTAATTATATTTTTTAGAATATATATATATATTGAAATGAACAATAAAAAAAATTATTTTTCATTTCAACAAAAATTTTATTAATAAAAAATAGTGATTACATCCTAATAAAGGATAAATAAATGAATAAATTGTACAATAATATGATTATATAATGTTCTGATTGCCATATGGCTAGATTATGTTAGAGCACAATTGTTATACACTTATGTGGTTAGGTATAATGAAGAGTTTGTGTAGAATATGAGAAACTAAGAACTCGTTTAATGGTATTAGCATTTTTAATATAAACATGACTATTTTCTTTTAAAATTGCCTATTCTATAATGCTGGGTAGGTGGGAGTTGATAATCAGGAAAAAGATAGAGCGGTTAAAGACCAGGTGTCGTCAAAGACTTTTCTGGAGGCAAGGAGCTGATCATGTTTCTTGATTTTTTTGAGAGTCTGGTAAAACAATGGTATGATTTGAGGCGGGGGTAATTTCATGAGAGTTTTGCATCTCACTATCCATATGGAATAAAGGACAAAGATAGAAAGCCTTATTATTGAAAAAGTTCCATTATGAATGGCGTTTTCAAGTGAGAAAATCATTTCAGATCTTATGTTAGAATTTATTATGATTATATCTTTCAGTATTTTAAGTCTTGGACAGCAGTGTATAATATGGTCTATGGTTTCATCTTCACGAGCACACAAACCACATATAGGGTCAATGCTAGTAAAACCTTTTCGGTGACAAAGAAACCAATTCGTGGGAAGTGCATCAAGATTAATTTTAATGATGAAGTCCAGAAATTGGGTTCCAGACTCCATCTTTTGAAGTGTGTAATGAGTCTTTGGTTGGTTACTTTAAGGCTGGTTTTAATGGGTTATTGATTATAGTTGATTAGATTGTATGCTTCCCATAAGGTGATTTTTTGGTTAAGGTTAGAGGACATCATTTGGTTATAAAGTTGTAGGTGGTCTATTAGCAATGCTATCCATGAACTGGAAAAGGGCGAAGGACGATCAGTCAGTGTAATTTTTTTAATAATGTTGGAGTATCCACAGGAGAGGGTCAGATTATGTAGAGTGTTGTGGGTTTTTTGTAAAATGATTGCCTGTATTGAGTGGAATGACAGTCCATTGAACCTGCATGGTCGTTGGATACCTCACAAGCTAATAGCAACTGTCCTTCCTCTCCAGAGAAGTTTGGTGCATAATCGGTTAATTTTATTTTGAAACTGTTTAGACATTTTAATGAATGGAAGATAATATGAGATTGTTGGCATTATGATCATGTTGAGGAGGCTAACCTTTCCATATAATGAAAGGTACACTCTAGAGAGTGAAGTGGTGATGGCTTCAGTTGATTGGAGGATTGCATCTTGAAATCTCTCTTGCCATTGCAGTTGGAGGTTTGAAGATTGGGAAACCTAGGTATCTTTGGGGTTTAGCAGAAAAGGGGGAGTTAATTTGTTTACCAGACATTATCTTCCAGATGGAAGATTTGTTAAAATTTATTTGTAGGCCAAGTTTCACTGTATTTCTGTTTAAGATGTTCATGAGATGGGGAAGGTATTTAATGGTGGGAAGCACAACCATGATGTCATCTACGTATGCAAATACATTGAAGTCTTTATTGAGAGAGGGAAGGAATCTTCCAGGGAGGTTTTTTTCTATATCCATCAGAAGAGGGTTGATGTATGCTGTGAAGAAAAGGGCACTGAGTGGAGATCCTTGAGGGATCGACTTGGATGGCTTGAAACCTGGAGTGATCTTGCCATCAAGAGAGAGAAAAATCTTAGAAAAATCTCTCTGCTGTTGAGCAGATTGCTGACGATCTGAACAATCGCAGCTGGAATGTCGCATTCCACCAGAATATCCAGGAGGGTGTTGATCTGTACTGAATCAAATGCTGCTGCAATATCCAGTTGGACAGCAATAGGTTTGGATTTACAATGTACTCTGATATAATTGAACAGCGCAGTTATATTGGACATAGCATGTGAAGTTGATGATCCCTTTTTTCCTTATTGGTTTGGTGAGATATGGCTAAGAATTTGAGTTTGGATTTGGTCTTTAATGACTGACTCAATAATCTTGATAAGCAATGGGGTCATGGAAATTGGTCGGATACTGTTAATGTCGTTTAGTGGTTTTGCTTTTTTAATAAAAGGCACAGGTGCCACTGGGTAAAGATCTGTTATGTTTCTGTTGCTGGAGGCTAGGTGATCAATCATTTTTTTAATAATTTAACGGTGAATTGACTGAGGTATTTGAGAAGGAAATTTGCCGTGAAGGCCAGGATGAATGCTGTCAGGGAGTAATGTTATCTTCTTTTTGATTTGGGTTTCTGTGATGCCATGTTCGCTGGGGTCACCAGCATCGAACCAGCTGTTTACAGGAGGAGCTCCATATTTTTGCATTAATTGGGTGGAATTGTTTGCTGATGTGCTGCATCATTGGAAATCCAATGAGATTGGTACCATTAGTATTAATGGATAAGGGAATGATTTTTTTTTTATTGTACCCCAGAGCCCATCTGAGGTAGTCTCTCATCCAGCAGTGTTGTTGTGCTAAGAAACATTTGGCTCTTCTGATGGATATATATTCTGCAAGGGATTTTTGCTTTATTTTGTAGAGATTCTTAAGGAAGATAATTTTTTCTGTATTTGTGAAATTTTGCTGTGATGCTTGAAGTTGTATATTAATGTCTGTTAGGTCATTTAGAAGGCCATTTGGTCCTTTGATTTTCCTGGTATGGTGATTTAATATGGACTGTAGTATTCCGATGAAGGAAAACCAGCCCTCCTCAGCAGGAAGGGAAAGGATGTTTATTTTCTGGAAAAAGATGTATGCCTCAGACACTATCGCTTCAGTCATGTTTGATTGGGTGATCATGCGCATGGTTTTCCCAGGTCCATCAATAGGTGTAGGGATTGAGATAGGTGTAAGTTGTAAGATCAGAGCCATATGATCAGAGAAAGCAACAAGGGCTAAGGCTGCATCAAGGTTGAAATGGAGGTCTGGGGTGTAGTAAACCAGATCAATCAGGGACTTTTTAGTTTTAGTATAGAAAAAGTAGGCTTCGGGAGGGAAGAATCCCTCTCCACACATTAATCTGTGATTTATTAGATGCAAAAATCTCTTGTTTAAGTCATTGTATGTGGTGTTAAAGTCTCCCAGAAGAATAGTAGGGGAGGCTCTGCTAGCATTGATGGCATTTAGGATATGGACTATTTTTAGATATTGAGAGGCGTCTTTGGCTGTATATATAAACTATGATGATTGGATAACCCCAATAGTCTATTTCTATGATAATAATATTGGCATCTAGGAATAGAATGTTAAAACTTTTTGGTGGTGTTGATTTGCTAAGAAGAATACTGACTCCACCTGAAGCTGAATGGCCGATGGAAAATCTAGTAAATCCGACAGATGAGAGAAGAGATATTATTTTATGATCAGTCTTATGGTGATATTTGGTTTCACCCATAAGAATTATATGTGGGGAGCAGAGTGAGAGCCAGTTTTTAATAGCCAGAACTCTATCAATTGAGTTGATGCCACGAATGTTAATGCCAGCTATTTTGCAGAACATGATAGATTAATCCAAACCATCCTCAGCAAAGTGTACCAAGTGAATGTGGGACATCTCCATATTAATGAGGTCTGATGTTGTTTGGCAATCAGAGTCTTGTGATTGAACTTGTGGATGGCTTGGTGATATGTTTGTTGGTTGAGGAATCACATCCATGAAGTCTTCAGTGTCTGATGAAGTAGTGTAATACGTCTGAGATTCAACAGATGAATCAATGGTATCGATGGTTGTGAGATCCATGGTTTTCTTCTTTTTTTCTATGGATTTGTGAAGATTTGAGCTGGATGTATCTGAGATTTGTTTGTTAGAGGGTGGTAGTGAGTAATGTATCATGGTGGGAGCTGTCATCATCAGAGCTTGATTTATCTGAGCGAATTGATTTTCTTTTAATTTTCTTATTTGTATTTTGGGAATTTGTTGTGTCAATTTTTTGAGGGCTTTGAAGTTTATTAGTGTTGTTTTCTTTTTCCTGTACTTTTGATAAAAATGTTTTTTTATTGTCATAAGATTTTGGTTTAAATTTTAGACTCGAGTCATTTACTGTTTGCTGTAACTGTTGTGAAACATTAATCATGCTGACTTTTGAGTTGGGTGTTTGATGAATCTTTTCATCTGGAAGGTTAATTATTGCAGGAGTTCAAGAATTGAGGATAGTATGTGGATCACTTTGTTTAGGTTTGTTAGACTTAGCTGGCCCGAATGATGATGTATCAATGTTTTTAAGTTGGGTGGGAGTTATATTGGATGAATTGTTTTGAAATTGTTTAAGTGTATTTTCTTCATTGCCTGGGTTTATCTTGCTCTCTTCAGATGGTTTGGTCATATTATCTTCTTTTGTAGAAAGAGTTTGACCTAATATTATTTCTTGGGGATTAGTATAACATGTATCGTATGTTTGATCTTGAGTATTATTAGTTTGAGTGATTGGTTTAGGAGCAGTACTTGTTATTGTTTGGTTCTCTGATTCACTAATATTAGTATAAAGGTTGGTGTTTGTTTTTTCTTGAATATTTTCATTTTGAAATATAGGTTTGGATGTGAAAGGGTTTGTTGGAGGATTTATTTGAATCAGATTGTCTGGGTTTGTGAGGTTTCTGTTTGAATTAGGCCCATGTGGTGATTGTCTATTTAAGGATGTGATAGATGTGTTAATAGGTCTACCAGGACATTTGTGAACTTTATTCTTTTTAATACCACAGTGTGTGCATATTCTTTCTGCACAATCTTTAATGAGGTGTGTTCTTTGAAGGCAGAAAAAAACATTGTGGTTGTACTCTCCTGAATGTCAAAACCATAGGAGAGCCTCTTGCTGTAATAATAGTGGGTATGTCAGTGGGTATAATGTTTTTCTTTAATGTAAGTGTGAAGATAACTGTATTGGACAGGATTTGATCTTCGAAGTGAGGATTTAATAGGTATTTAAATTTGCTAACTGAACCATAATTAATAAGGATGTCTTGTAGTTCTTGTTCATTCAAGTGGGCAAGGCAGTTTTGAATTCTTCCAGATAGTGTAACTGGATGGTTCATATCTATGGAGCATAGTATATAATTTCCTAAAGATTTGTAGTTATTTTTAAAGTTCATTCGGTCTGCCCATGTTTTAAACTCAACAATCACATAGCGGTCATTGGGATGATTAAGGATCATGTGAATGCCTCTGCCTAATTGCTTTTGAATGATTAGACTGTATAGTTGTTCTAAAGGGAACTTATATAAAGCACATTGTTGATTTGTTATGGCTAAGATTAAAGACTTATCACTGTAATAGTTTGCAAACGATTTATATAGAGTGTTGGGTATCGTTTTGTTGAAATCATTGTTTATTTTTAGGAACATGTCATCGTTAAGATTGTTTATATTAAATGAGACATTTTCCTGTGTGTTTGATTCTTTTTCTATGTCTAATTCTGAGAGATTCAAATATAATTCATTTAAATTATCAGCCTTAATATTTTCAGAGATGCTCTCAGAATTTTTAGACCTTACGATATTTCCGTACGTAGAGGAATTTTTCAATATTGGTATTGAGGCAATTGGTTTAGATTGTAAGTTGGCTGATGTAGCAATAGATTTTGGGTGCTATAATCTTTGATTGTTTTGGAATGAGATTTATCAGTTTTATAATTTATTTCTTTTTTTTTATTTTTAAATTTACTGTTGACAAACTGTACTGTCACAGCACTGGTTTTGTCGACCTCTGGTGGAAAATTTTTTACTTTAAAAATTTCGCCAGTATCATCTTGTTGGTAATTTTGTTTATTATTTTCAGATATGGTTTTAAGTGTATTATTGGGCAAAGGAAATTGCTCATTATAATCTTCTGAGGGTGAGTAAAGGCTTCGGAGAGGAGATGATTGATTTTTGCTTGTATCAATAGTTTCGCTTGATGAGATATTTATGCTATTGTTTATATTAGGGGTAAGTTGAATATTTTCTAAACTTTTGTTGATATTTTCTTTTGATTTACTGGTTTGTGGGTTTTTATTCATTGTAGAAGTTAGTTTAGATGCATTTAGATTGGATCTAAGCCTATAAAATTTACGGCCGATGACTGCATTGCTGGATTGAATGCTGAGATCGGGGCTTACATTATTTTTAGTGTTATCGATTATATTATCACTTTCCATCATATATAATGATTAAAAACTGACTTACCTTGAATAAAAGACATAAAGGTAAGGGGACAGTCGTCCCGTCTTCCTGAAACTGTAAATCGCTAAGGGACGCTTTTAAGACCAGTTACGAAGATGGCTGCCAAAAGCAGAAAACCCAAAAATTATTTTTCTTCTAAGCAATCAAAGTAATATGCAAATTTATTTATTTTAAAAAAAAGAAACTGAAACAAATTGTTCAAAAAGAATTATGTTTACATAAAATCAGATTTTCTTTTCTTATTCAATCAGTCTGAGATATTACTTCATTCAAATTCCATTAAACCTTCACTATGTTTAGTGAATAGAAATAATAGAAAGGAACACTACCAGGTAGCTATATATCTAACTTGCGATATTTGGATTACTTCAAAGAACTCTGGTAAAATTATAGAATGACACTCATTTCAGATAGCAGAGATGGAATTTATGAAAGCATATTACAATCCCATATAAACTGTTTAATATTAATCAGAAAGAAAAAATGACAAATATTTTTCTTTGTAAGATTTACATTTAAAAAACTTTAAACTTTGCCCTAATTGTTTTGTGTTTAAATTTAACATTTGTAAACAGGAAATAATGAATGGAATTGACAGTTTTAAAAAAAGAAATTCACTCTGTTGATATATATAATATTGAGATAAATAATATTGTAACAACTTCTTTTTATACCTTTTAAATATATTGAAATGAAGTTTGTACAAATTACTATTTAAAAAGGAAAGAGTAAGAAATAATGATAAAAAGTAAAATTCAACACTCACGCCTGAATTGTTCAAGTCTTAAATGATCAAAGTTAATGATGTAATTATGTTTATTGTCCATTTGTTCATAGTTAATCATATTTGATTGCAGAGAACTAGATTTTATGTAGTGAATTTATATTATATATGTGTGGTTGTTTGTTCCTTGATAAATAATTATGTATATTCACATCCATATGGAAAAATACATTCCTATCTAGTCAGTGTCAGAGCAAGCCATCCCTGTATATATTGTAGTTATATTGAATTAGAGTTAGGAGCTAAAAGGTCACACTCATAATTATTATTAAGTATGGATGTTTTAAGCAATATTTTATGAAAAAATAATTAAACACTGCTACTTGAAAATTCATAAAAATTTTATCAAAGTCTTGAGTAAAATCTAATGTTATATTTATATAATGTTTTATTAAAAATATAATGATTAAATTAAATATTCAAACTATGACATCAATTAGATTATATTGATGATATTATAACAAGAAAAAGTTATGATATTATAGTATGGAGATCAGTATAATTATTAAGAGAAGTAAAAGTGGTGGAGGCCTGGCACATATGTCCAGCAAAGATTAGTTCTATTTTTCATAGAAATTGATGATAAAACAATCCAGAAACTTTTTTAAAAATTTAATATTATTTCCAAATTATTATATGAATTATAAGGGATTTGAACTCAGACTTTCAAACTCCCTACATTTATCCAATCCATCATATACAAATGATACAAATGACCACATATATGTAAAAAAGATAAATGATCTCCAATATATATACTTCATGCTGAACCAGCACTCATGGTCTAAATCACAATCTCTCAGATATATATACAATCAATTCACACTCTATATTAAGATAACAAATCTTTAAACTTTAATGGAAAAGCTTCAGCCTTCTCTATTCTCCAATTCATGAATCCATTTCATTGAAAAACCAAGAATGGAATGCTTAAAGCCATTCTTGATGCCAATATTATTGTAATATTCACATTGACCTTAAGTCAATCTGAAACCTCACATATAGGACTTTAATATGTCCATTTAATTATACAGAAGAGGGGTGAGCAGAATACAGTTTGAATATATGATATTTAAACATATGTATATTGTCTATACTAAATGTAATGTAATTATAAGGGTCTTGAACTCAGATTTTCAAGCTCCCTACATTTATCCAATCCATCATATACAACTGATACACATGACAAAATACATATGAAAAAGATAAGTTATATTCAATATTCATATTTTGTGCTGAATCAGCACCCATCAGTTAGTCCAGATCACAATCTCCCACACATATACACAATCAGTGCTCAGTCTGTATTAAGATAGAAAATCTTCAAACTTTAATGGTCAAGCTTCAAGCTTCTTCACTCTCCAAGTCTTCTGCTACCCATGCCACTGAAAAACTGATGATGTAATGCTCAAAACCCTTGCTGATGCCAATATTATTATTGTCATACTCATGTTGACTTAAGTCACACCAACCCCTCATGCAAGTAACCTTAACAAGTCCATTTAATTATATAGAAAAGAGATGGGCAATATACAGGAGATTCTAGGTTGTTTAAAAAATCCTACAATAACAGTAAAACAGTTTTCTATAAATGAAAAACTATTGTGCTTGTTTTGAGGAAAATACCCAATGCTTTTAAATGAATGTGAGAGTGATAGAATTAAATATGAACTTATCAAATCATAAACTATTGTCTAATACAAAAAGTCAGACTTTCCTTTTTTTACTATACATGTATTTCAAATGTCATTTCAGTTGAGCTAAAGTTTGAACATCTTTTTTTCAAATCATAATGGTAGTTCAATCTTTCTACTCTTGTATCATAAAAGTTGTAAATTAATATCTGATATACATAAAGAATGAAAAAAGTGATCTAACCTTTTATATTAGGTAATATTTTATTACCTGATAAGTCTGGATCTAATGCACTATAAAACTACATATGTTATTGGTCACATATTATTTATTTGTTACATGTTAAATTGAGATCTAAATTGCCTCAATTCTATGTGTGCATGTTTAATGTTCCATTAATATTTTTAAATACAATACATAAGTGTAATTATTCTTTGATATCCTTTTTCATTGTTGTTTTTAATAACTTGGATCAAACATTGTTAATGTTTGCAAAAGAAAGGTTTTTATGTTTTTTTTTATTATTATTACATGTGTCTGAATGCACTTTCAGTTTACAACATCAGATTCGTAGCATTCATGGTTATTCTAGGTGTGCTGCATATATTTTAATAGTTCCAAAAATACCAGAACTTTCTTGCAGTTTTGAGGTCATTTTATAAAGTTTCTTCACTTGTGAATAATTGTCAGTGTTCCTGTTATAGTGTAATAACCATTGTTATTTTTTTTTATTTGTAATAACTTGGCTGTTATATTTCTAATGTTAGTGAGAGACAAAAGTTTTATATTTATTTTTTATATTATTAAGTGTAGCTGATGACTTCAAAACTGCAAGAAAGATTAGTAATGTTCAAAAATTGCTAAAATATAAGCAGTATATCCAGCAAACCCATATGTGCTATGAATCTGATATTCTATATTGAAAGTACACACAGCTTACACATAATAATGATAAAAGCAAATATAAAAACCTTTTCTTTTGTTGATGTTAAAACATTCAGTCAAGTGTGAATATTGCAAATTCTATTTCAAAAACAAATAATTCACATTCATGAAAGTAGTACTATCATTCTCATATAAAAATCAGATGTTCCTATCTCTAGATCTTTTAATATGTATATCAGGAGTAGTGAAAAAGAGTAATCTGAATTTTTATATTAGATGATAGGTTACATATAATATATTTATATCTAATGTGCAGTGCACTACAAAATTATAAGTCTGATTAGTTACATAAACCTTGTGCACTAAAATATATATCTGAATACATGTGTATGTATGTTAGCCTACTTTTGTGTGCATGTAATGATTAATGCTAGCATTGTATACTAAAAAACCAAAAAGGCAAATTGTCTACCCACTTCTTTTTGTACTTCTTTTATATAATTTGGACAAAGTATTTGCACACTTTATAATATAGAATTGTGAAACTAACGTGAAATATATCATATTTTTAATAGTTAATCTGATGACCCCATATGACACAAATAACTACTGATGGTGAATAACTTTTGGTCAATGTCCAAGAAAGAATCTTGAAATAGTTTAACTCCTTCCTTCTATAAATCGACTCCTGATTATTACATATAAAAAATTATTGTCATAATTTCTATTATATACATATAATTTAAGGTATAAAAATGTATAATTCAGCAAGATTTTTTATGTATTTTTGTGAATAAATTTCAATAGTGATGTAACTAGGCAAACAACCAAATAAAAATTGGCATTGCAAACTGAAATTATAAAACATTTGTCTAATAGACCTTTAAAGAACTGTTTTTAATTTCATTATTTTTACAGATATTGGATTTGTATATTAGACATTTATACTTTACATGTTTAAAAATTGGAAATATTACAATTTCCTAAATATTTTCACAAGTAAACAAGCATTTCCTATAAACAATCGTTTATAATAATTAATTTTTTTGTACAGACTTTAAGATAAATGCAAAAAATAATGAAATTAAAGCAAAAGTTACTGAAACATCTAGTGAGATATATATACACACACAAACCCATCCATAAATGAAAAAGTATAGAGCAAACTGAGCTCAGAATGCATTTAAACATTATGTTTATTGACACCTGACAATGTAGTGTAAATTCTGTATTTTAGTATAATTGTAAGACATTGCGAAATTACTATAAACAATCAGATAACAATGCCTAAATATTAAATGAAACATCAATAAAGTAAATAATAATATCTCAATATAAATGAAACTAGAGCTTACGTTACTACTCTATAAATTAATACAAACCCATCAATAAACAAAAAGTATAGTCTACCCTACTTTAGCTTGGATCATATTTAAGCATTCAATTTTCAGAGTATGAATTCTGTATATTAACATAATTTCAGTAGGACTATAAGCCATTCTGAGATCACTACAAACAATCAGAGAATAAAGATAACATCTCATTTCTATAAATGCTGGAATATTAAATAAATCTTGTGATAATACATGTAAATGATAATAGCTCAACTTAAATTAAATTAAAGTAGAAGTTACTGCAAAACCTCAGTAAGCTACATATAAACTAATACAAATTCATCAATAAATGAAAGGTAAAGTGTGTCCTCATTTATATTTAAGCATTCAGTTTATTGGCATGTTATAATGGAAAATACAGAATGCCACCTGTAATTAAGCTTATATTTAAGCATTTAATTTATTGACATGTTACAACTGAGAACATAAATTTTGTATATATTTGAATACTATCATAAGCCATTCTGAAATCATTAAAAACAATCAAAAGATAATGGTGGTGTTATTAATAGATGTTTCGTTTAAAATTCAGGAGTTGGTAAAATGAGACACAACCATTATCTTTTGATTGTTTATAGTGACTTTAGAATGGTTTGTGATAGTATTAAAATATATGTAGAATTCATGTTCTCAGTTGTAACATGTCAATAAACTGAATGCTTAAATATAAGCTAAAATATAGATGGATCCATTCTGTAATTTCTATTATAACATACCAATAAATTGGATGCTTAAACATAAGTGGGAACATTTTTTTGGTTTTCATTTATTGATGGATTTGTATTAGTTTATATGTAGCTTACTGGAGCTTTGTAGTAACTTCCTCTTTAATTTAATTTAATTTGAGCTATTATAATTTACATTTACATTTATGAACAGAGATTTCTTTTAATATTCTAGCATTAATAGAAATGAGTTGTTGTATTTATTCTCTGATTGTTTATAGTGATCTGAAAATAGTTTATACTAATACTGAAATTATGATACACTCTGCATTGTAACATATCAATAAATTGAATGCTTAAATATGATCCAAGCTAGAGTATGGTTGACTCCATACTTATTTGTTTATTGATGGGTTTGTATTAATTATATAGCTTGCTATATACATTAAGCTAGTATTATTTTCATTTATTTATTAACTGAAGTTTCATTTAATAATCAAGCATTGCTAAAAATGAGGCACAACATTTATTAATCTTCTGATTGTTTATAGTGTTTTCAGAATGGCTTGTGATTGTACTGAAATCATCAGTATATAGAATTCCCACATTATATTATAACATCAATAAACAGAATGCTTAAGTACAATATGAGTTAAAATATAAATGGGTCTTCTCTACTTATTTTTTATTGGTATATTTGTATTTGTTTATATATAGCTCACTAGAGTTTACAGTAATTATTTCTCTAATTTCATTTATGCTGAGCCATCTATACTTATTAATTAACATTTCATTAAATATTCAGAGATTGTTAAAAATAAGATGCAACCCTTATCCTCCTGTTGTTTCTAATGATTTTGAGTGACTTATCTTCATACTGAAATCACATTAATATACCAATAAATTGAATACTCAAACTCAAACTGTGCTAAAGCACAGGTGGGTTAATTCTGTACTTTTTTATTTATTGATGAATTTGTATTAGTTTACATATAATTCACTGGGATTTACAGTAATTCTGCTTCAATAAGACTTTGACATGTAAAACTCTTTTATTATATATAATTCTTTATGGAGAGAGTTTGTTTAAATGTATGAAAATATTTAGAAGGTTGTGATATTTTCAGTTTTTACACATAACAAGTATAAATGTCTAACCCAGAAAGTTTTATACAAGCTTCAGAGTTAAAATCAGTTCCACTTTTAGTTTTAAAATGAGTCATACATATAATGTATAACAGACAGCATGATTTTAATTTGTAATGCCAATTTTTAATTGGCTGTTTGCCTGATTACATCATAGTTCAAATTTATCTAGAAAAGTAAAGAAAAATTATGTTAAAATTATATATATATATATTAAATATACTACTAACTTTTCGTTTTACTTCATATAACTTGAAGTGCTTGAATAAAAACATTTGAAAAAGTTGAATAATAAGCAACTTTTATGTAGTTCAGTGCATGGCCAAGATTTTTATAGCATCTCACTACAAAAAAAAAAAAAATAGATAATATTAATCTGATTAGGCAATGAGAAAGTAAGAAAGATTTATGATTTTCTTTCACAGCTTTAGCATTTAGTTAAAATTTATCAAATAAGCTATTTATTGTTTGATAAATGGATATTTAACATTGTTTTTATTTATAAAAAGCATTTTTCAACACCTATTTTTCAATCCCAAATTACAAATGTGGCAGATACTATCATTAACTATTACAACCATGCCATAGCCCTTTATATATTTTTACCAGTATATATATAATTTGGTAAAGTAATTGATTCCACTATTCTAATTGTAAAACAAATCTTTTCAAAACAAGTAACTTTCTTAAAGTTATCCAGAAGAAAATAAATTTCAACATATTATTATGCTTGCAAAAGCTCATTTAAATAGTGTATTTTCTTTAATATTTGAATTTTATTATATTACTGAATTAAAATAACACAAAAAAAATACGTAAAAAGTAAAACTAATTTCACGTTACTTTACTGCTTCACAACAGACATTATAATGGTTTCTTTTCATTAACAGAGTTATATATAGAACATAAATAAAAATAATTATTGTTTTTAAATAAGTAAAATCAAAACAATTCTGAATTCAATAAGTTGTATTTATTTGTTTAAAAAATGTAGTTAGGAGATTCTTATTAATATTGATTATATTTTCTATTGATTAATTGCAATCAATAAACCTGATTTTCTGTTGATGACTTAACACAAACGCTCAATTAATTACTCAGAAAAGTAAATCGATTATTAAAAATATATATTCTTTAATTTAAAATTGTTATCCCAATTTAAAAAAAAAAAAATAAAGTAGCTATTAGTTTATTTTTTAAAAAAAAAAACCAGCTTCAACTATTGACAAAATAACATAAAATATTCTGTATAGATTTTAACCATAGAATAGATTTACTCGTGGTTTTATTAAATTCTTCGATTTTGTTAACCATTCATGGTTTCGATTAGGCACATCAACATAGATTGTTAATTTTTATTTATGAAGCGTATGAGCACAACAATTATGGTTTTGCTCTGAATCTCTTGGTAATATACCAGTAATATTTAGAAAGATTAAAGTCCTTTTTGATTTATTGTTGTATCTAAAAAAAATTGTTTGGAATGTCATAAAAAGACCATTAGTATACCATAATTGTTCAGTTATGAATATCCAAAAAAAGATATTTAATTTGAGACAAGTATTAGGTGGAAAAACTATATTGTGTTATTGGGAAGTTCAATCTACTTAACAGCTTTTTATGCAGTAATTTCATTTACAATCAGGTAAAAAATATGTAAAAAATTGAGAATCATTGTAAAATGTAGGTTTGAGTGTATCAGAAATATTTCTCATGGTAATATTTATTTCAAAGTTTGCAAGATACTTATATCACAGACCCAAATAGTTCTAGCCAGTTTTTCAAGATAATTTTTTAAAAATTATTTTAAATCTAGCCAAAAATAAATTAGTCAATGATTCAGTAAGCCTAAATAGCATAAGATAGGATTGTGCTTAAATCTTTGGTAGCAAGCATATTTCAAATTTTTTCACCTTCTTGTTAAGAGACTTTTCTGAATTTTGTTTCTGGAAGATGACTGGTAAACATATTAAATGAGATAGATAAGAAACTAATCTTGTGGAAGTCCATCCTGGAAAAATTAGCTTTACTTCGATTATCATTGATCACTTGAATTTTTTTATTGAAAAATATTTATCTAATAAATTAATGGTATTTTGCATCTAAAGATTTTGGAGTTGTTAAGAGACAGTTTTTCAGCAGAATCAATAGGCAAAAATTTTCTTAATATAATCTTTTTAAAAAACTTACAGAAAATGCATATTAAAAATATTGGATCACTGTTAAGCATGTTTGATTTTAAAATTACTAAAGTTTTGTTTCTTTTTCTCAATTTTTAAAAAAAAAATTATTTTAATAATTTTGCTAAACAGTTTTTCCAATGATGCATTGACTTTAGATCTCACTCTGGAAATATGGTCCTGAGAGATTCCAGATTAAAACAAGTGTCAATTCAATTTTACCAATATTTACTGTTTTATTAGATTAATGTTGAAGAACATTGTAAAAGAGATTGTAATTATACATTGGACTATTTCCATTTATTAATATTTAATGTTTTTAGAAAAATTTCAAACATTGTTTAAATTGTTTAAATACGTTCAACTATTAGTAATATAACAAGGATGTGTACATAATACAATGTTTTCTATGTTTTTGCAGGTATTACCATTGATGATACTAATATGGTAATTGAACTACAGACTGTTAAATTCACAAATATTGAATTTAAGGTAAACTAAGATATTTTTCTAAAAGACACATTTCATAAAAATTTCATATATTTTTTTATAAGAGTCTGTATGTGACGGGTCTTCCTGATTATTCCAATTTTTTCAGAAGAACAAGATTACTAAAATCACATTTTTTTTTCATTTTTGCCGTAATATCTTATAATTACAATTTATCCAAACTGCTTCAAACACTTTTTAGCAAAACTCTTTACTTGTACATATACATACACCTACATTTTAGAAGATCAAAACAAACATGCTCTGAAGAAGACTACAGGTCAGTCAAAATGTAGGTGTATGTATATGTTCAAATAAAGAGTTTTGCTAAAAAGTGTTTGAAGTGGTTTGTATAAATTGTAAGAACAAGATTAGTAAATACTTTCCAAACATTGTGAATATTACACAAGGTTGATTTATGGAATTCTTTTTCTTTTTCATTTGAGCTACTTTTTAAAATGTTCTCCTTTGTACATTTTCCTCTCTGTTCAATATTTCTAGTTTTTTTTTTTTTACAATTGAATGTATGTTCAATTAGTACATACTTTATATTTACATATCATCCCATTTCCAACTTTCTTATACATTTTACCAATACTATTTTTATATCAAAACTTTATTCTTACAGTCAGATTAAAACTATGTTTGATTGTGTATATAAATATGTGTATACAGTGTATTAATTGTATAATTATATATTTGGATATTGTAGCTCTGATGATGACTGAAGGGCAGTTGATACTGTAAAAATAAAGTTTTGATATAAAAATAATATTGGTGAAATGTGTAAGAAAGTTGGGAATGGTATGATATGTAAATGTAGAAATCAATACATAAGAAAAGGAAGAAGAAGAAAATTATATTACATACTTTATATACATGTGTCCTTTTTGTTTTTAATCATTAATTTCTATACATGTGTCCTTTTTTTTCTAATCATCAGTTTCAGTTTTTAATCACTTTTAATGGAGCAACTGGTTTCACAATATACACTTTTCTACATTTACATGGTATTTTATTGTTGCAGCTTTTGTTTTTCAACATTTGAAAGTTAGGGTTTGTAGATATTAGGATTCATTATGGTATATTATGAGTTTGGAAAGCTGTTCTAATGTAATATTTATTGCAATTTTTTTTTAGTTTGCATGCTGCTTTTGGTATATATGAATACACTACAATACCTATAATTTGTTTTTCAAGTTCCTTTTGCTGTATATTGAAGGTTTTTTTAATAAAATATGGTGATGGATAATCATTTTTATGAGAGTTTCTTCTATGTAGATTTTTTTGGTCTTTGAACAAATTTATTTTTCCCTCTTCCATAGTGATTATTAATTTCATGTTTTGTGTTTGTCATGATTGGAGATGCATGCTAAACATTTTCATCAATTAAATTCCCTACTGTTAAAAATTCAATAGTTGTGGAAATTTCTGTTAGGGGGAAGGGGGACCTAACCTTTTCTATTAAATCATCTATTATCCCTTTATGAGATATAATAGAAACAACTGATAAACCCATTCAAAAGTTGCCTCTAGAAAAATCAACTGAATAATAAAGTTGAAGAATTGAACAGCAACAAAACTCCAAATTAAATGTTCCCTATCATGACAGGAAACCTATTAACTCTACCAAACTAAACAAATCAATAATCATTTTACATAATAACAATAAATGCTCAGTTATAATGGATATTACTGATTATGATAATAAAATGGAACTTCTCACAGCAGCCTAATATAAAAAAATTGTTAAATATCCTATACCAGATATAGAAACAATGTATCAAATATTACTTAAAAAGCATTGCAAATATATTGCTTATTCAAGAAAATATAAATTAACATTATATTTCAGAATAATCTCCCATTTTTATGGTCTATCTTCTTACACTAGGATCTACTGTCAGTTTTATAGATTCATCTTATCAAAACTCATCATTTTTTTAGAGTTGTTAGTTCGTTGTCAATGATTCTAAAAAATTTGTGAAATTAATCAAGGCTATGAATACCAAAAAATTGTCATATTGGTACGCTTTATGTGGAAAACTTATTCACAAATATACCCTATGATTAAGAATTGTTTATAGTAAGAAAAGGGTTAAACATTGATATTAATGTACAAATTAAAACAACTCTTTATGTAGACATTATAAGGGAACTCTTAACATTCTGCATAACAAAAATATACTTTTAATACAGCACAAAAATATTTTCAATAAAATCATGAAATGCCCTTAAATTTATTACAGTCACATTAAATGAAAAATATTTTTGGAAGAACTTAAAACCACAATCATAAATACTACTCTATATTAACTTAAAGTTGACTTTGCTATGTCAGTGATGTATTTGTTGTATGGCCTCATGACAAAAATTACAAACATTCTGGATGCATAATAATATATCACCTTCAATTAAATTCACAGTTGACATTCTCAGCTATTTTTATGAAAGATTCCTTTATACTAAAAATTATAATTTATAGAAAATCCTTACACACAGGATAAGACTTACCATACACATCCAATAATGACAGAAAGATATGGGATTAGACTTCATGATAAAACAGAATAAAAAAGTTTATTCAGAATCCAATAACTTGGAGAAAGAAAAGATCTACATACAATAATCTCTCATGAAATATAATTATCCATTAACCATCATTAAGAATATCATAAAAACTTTTTTAAAAAATGAAATAAAACAATTGTTAGTACTACAGCGCATCTATATATATTAGAGCTAGTAGACAAACTAAGAAAAATTTTCAGTCAGTGTAACATCAGAACAGCATTTCAAACCCACAGTACATTATGAGGATACCTAACTTTTATAAAACCTAAATCTGAAATGCTGAAAAACAAGAGCTGCTTTTATGAAATACTATGTGGATAAGAATAAATGTATATTGTCAAAAAAAAAGTGGTAAAAGAGCAAACACTGATGATAAAAAATAAAAAAAATAGATATATATCTAAAGTAACAGACCATGTATGCATCAATGAACATGTTCAATTGCAGAGGGGAGTGAATAAAGAGGGGAAAGGACAAAGAAAAAAATTAAGAAGTTATTCACATGGCAATGTAAAGCAATTCCTCAAGACAACCTGGAGGAGGGAGATTTATAATGTTTAAAAACTATTTATTGGTTTTGCCCTCAAGAAAAAAGTGCAGAAATCCAGAAACCCATTAGAGATAATTATATAAAAATTCTATTGACTCTTGCCTTTAGCAGAATAGTCTGCATTATTACAGCATCGGTTTAAGTTCAATGTTTACAAATCTAAAGGTTTCTAATTTGATTTCCATGCCAGTATTGACATTGGTTAGGACAGAAAAATCTGAAGAAAAGGAGTTAATAATTCCACTTGAAATGATGTGTTATATATTAACCTATGTGATATTACTAATAGTTGAATTTTGGAAAGTTTAAATAAAGTTTGAATTTTAAAAAAAACTTTTTACAATAAATCTTAGATGATCAAAATAGTCCAATATAGTATTATAACTGAAATACCATTGTCCCAAACTTTCAGACAAACATCATTAAAAAGAAAGCTTTTTCTCATTCTATCAATATTGCACTTAAAAAATTGATATACAAGATAGAGAATTTTAATAATAATGACAATAATGAGCAAATGTTTATGATATTACATGAATATTCACTGATATTCCTTCATTTTAAATTACCTATGTGAGCTTTAATATTATTTTTCTGATTTTCATGCTCAATTGATGCTAGAAAATGAAATTAACATAATATTGATGTATTAATTTTTTTAAAAATTTTGAATAAGAAACATTTCAATAATTAGTAATGTCAAAATAATTCAGTCCAGTCTCAATAACTTTGCTATTGTTCTCTGATTTCAATACCAATTTTGAAATTACTTTGGAAAGATTTTTTGGGATAACAAAAATGTTCAATTTTTACCTAGTTTATTAATAATTATTGATTGCTTTTATACAATAATTGTATAATAATTATTTAAGACCAAAAATGCTAGTATACATTGATTTTATTTGTATATGTATTATTTTTAAAAATAAAAGTTAAAAAACTTTGTCCATAAAGCTAACAAAGACAACTACAATGACTCAGTTGGTTAGAAATTGATTCCCAACTGGTTCTATCACTGGTCAGACCAGCAACATCCAAAGAAAAGAGAAGAAAAATATTACTCAAAACATTGTGTATATATTAAGCTGAATGGTATTAGTAACTGCTGAATGTAATTAGAAGATTTAAATAAAGTTTAAATTTTTTTAAAGGTGTTCAATATTAGTATTAGATGATGGAAATAGTCCAACATATAAATACTAAAAATATAATGCCTTTTGGAATATTTTGGTAATTCCTTTATCAACATGCTGCTAGGAGCTATTGAGATATATTAAATATTATGAAAGCAATTAAAAAATTTAGATGATAATATGATAGATTTTTGATTTTAGCACATTTGTTTTCATTTTAAAAATAAATTTCAGAATCATTTATTTTCTAGTGTCATTAGCTTAATTACTTTCTTGTACACTATTGAATAAAAAAAAAGGTACTTTCATCTCATTACGTACTCAGTCTATTATTAAGTGGTTCAAATTTTGCAAACTTCAAATATAATTTTTTTAATGGTATTTCATTTCTAAACATTTATTTCTCATAAATCAAATTCAGTTTGTTGATTCTAATATAGAATAAAGACTCAATATTAAAATCAAATCTTAATCACTGACAAACAGGGCTAATGATAGAAAATGTCAACTTGTTTAAGCATCAAGTGTACTTTTCTAGCTAAAATATAAAAATGTCCAAATCTATGTACTTGTAAAGTTTTGGTTTTCCATGATCTCTATCCACTTTTCATTTTTAGCATTATCCTGTGATTTTATAAACTTCAGCAGCAATTTTTTTACCACATTTCTGCCATCTAGTGTAAAGTTTAATAATCAATAGATGCCAGATAGTGTTGCTTAATAAATCCTTATTTGGTACTATTTGTGGTTAAATTGATGTTATAAGTTTGTTAGCAATTTTCATATCTATTATAGACAAATATTAGCTATGAGATTACTTCTGGTTACATCCTAACCTAAAATGATTTGCTTTTGATATTCTTGAATAGACTACTTGGCTGTTGTTGTCCTGAATTTATTAAAGTTATAATACCATATCACATAAGGAAGAAATTAGTGGGATTTTATGAAAATTGTAATCAAGATATACAATATAATGATTAATCATGTTTAAGTATATTTCATATCAGAACAGAATAAATTTTAACTATCAGAAAATGAATTCCAATAATGATTAGACTTAGTTTATGTTGGTTGTGATAAAATGTTTTTCTACTGTAGATTATCAAATAATGGTGAACTCTTTTTATCAAAACACATTCTAAATCAGGAGATATATCAGTTCCCCATCTACTTAACTGGCATATTTTTTTATCTTGACATATTATTTGCATCTCAGTGTATTATTTACTTATAAGCTCTATTTTTCAAAGATCAAATAATATTAAAGGACTGAAATGATTACACGACCATGTCAAATAATTAATTAATCAGACATACCTTTTCTCCATTGTTTTAGCTGGAATCAATTCATAAAAGATTAAGCATTAAACCAATTATTCTTATCATCAAGCTAATTGTTTAGAACAAACTTTATAATTGTTACTTATTCATATATATATATAATATTTACTAATATATATATAAACTTTAATGAACTTTCTTCCAATAATAAATATTTTTTCAATGAATCCATTTGGCTCTAAAAGTATACCTTTAAATACTAATTTTATACCTATTAGCATAATATCACTATAAATATTTATAGTGAATGTGAAATAATAGGAAGGAAATTGCATTGGTGTTGGAGTACTAAATATATTTCTGTACAAATAAAAAGTAAATAATGAACAGGAAAAAAAAGATTGTTATAAATATTACAATTGAGTAAAATGATAAAAAAATTAAGTCAAATTGCGAACTCTATATATAACATTTGTAAATAGGAGCTTTATTAAAATTAGGTCATGTCACATCTGACTTGATTTTTTTTATAATTTTATTTTTTGCTATTAAGGCTTTGGCGATTTTATATTGCTAAAGCTATTAATATATGGTGTATCTGAACTTAGTTCAGTCCCATATGGCTACTTGAGTTAGATAGCTGGATTTTTAGACATATGGATGTCTGAAAGTTTCACATTTTCTTCTCAATAGTTATACATTAGATAAACTGCTGGGCTCATCCTAGTATTTTTAATCTAATGAATATCCTGGCACCTCACTGACGATGCTAGATGCAAAAACCAGTCTGGGGTTGGGGATATTCTCAAAGCTTGTTAAGAGTTTGTTTTGCGAACTCTATGTATAATATTTACAATTGAGTAAGTACCATACATCATACTTTTATTTGTTTGTTTTTTTTTTTCATAAAGAAATACATTACATATTTAATCATGATGAATAAAGAATTAATTTAATATTTACTCAATTATTAATAAATTATTTCATTGTATTTCTTTGGTATTTAATTTTTAATTTACATCCTTCCAAAAATTTACACAAGTATATCTCGATATTATTAATTATTACTTATATACAAACTAATAAGATTCAGTATTGAAAGTAACTAAAAATGAGAAACTTTTTCTTCTCTGTGATATATAAACTAGACTTGTGCAAGTAATATGCAGATTTAAAAATCAGATTCATAATAAAATCAAACCCTCATTTAGGCATGGTTAATAATTGTTGGTTTATTTAAAGAATAAGCTTTTGCTGACAGGAGAGCACATATTAATTTTCTAGCACATATGTAAAGAGTAGTTTCTTCCACAATTTTTCATTTATATAATTTAATTAATAAATTAATTAATTGAATCAGATATCAGTAAGCTAACTATGAATTCTGTTTTTGCATATAAGGTTTAGTTTAGAGGTGAGTTAGAACAAATACATTATATATTAATTCATTTATAAATATATTTGTTTATTTATAAATACTATTTATTAATTTATAAATTCGATCAAAATTAGAGGATTATTTTATATTAGTTTGCATAATGGTTTACAAATTAATTAATAATTTGCTTTTTGCAAATGGTTTATTTTCGATATATCTAACTATAAGATAACTTGATTTTTTTTTTTTTTTTTTACAAAAGCATGAGCTTTTATTAGAAGTTTGTATATGAATATAGAGTATGAATAGAGTTTAGTTAAAATAATTAACTCAATTTTGGGGGAAGAAATCATTTAAATACTTCTTGATAATTATTTCTTTCTATGAAAATAATATTTACAATTGTTTGCTGGGAATGTTAAATGTTTGTAAGATTCATTTTTAAAAAATGTTTAAATTTAGAACTAAGTTGATGTTAAAAACATGCAGTAAGAAGTGAAAAGATTTTCACACTGAAAAAAAATATAATAATAATAAGCAATCTTTTAAACACTTATATCATAATAATAAAATAAATTTACATAATATTTTTTGTTATATGGGTTGAAATAATGTTTCTTTTTTTAAAAAAAACTTTCAACTTTTTAATATTTATAAACTGATAATCTGGTCTACAAGTAATATTACATTAATTAGTATATTTCTATTTTTTTAATAATGTCTGATTACGTAGTATTATATTTATCAAACTTTCTTTTTTAAATAAAACAAATTTTTATAAAGTTTCATTAAAAATAAAACACAGTTATTGAGAAACTATTTATTTTTATTCAAATAAAATAAATAAAACTATAAAACAATAAATAAATATTACAAAATTATATGTGTTTTCATTTTAATAAATTTAAAATTTTTATTATTCATTTGCCTTCCATTATTAATGGTTTCATCACATGATATATTTTCTAATGCTGTATTAAAAATACTCATTCAATGTAGTAAAACAAAAAAAAAAAAATGTGTTGCTATTTAGAATATAAGTTAAAAATTACATTAATACATTTTGCAAATTTTTATGAAATAAATCAAATCAAAACAAAAGCTAATATGTATGTATGAGTGGGTGTGCCAGAGATGTATCTTATTTATTTTATAATAAAATTGTTTAAATTGTATTTCTGATTTGTTTATAAACATCATATTTTATTTAAATAATTACATTAACAGGAAAAATTAGAATGGCTTAAATAAATAATAATAATATAACTTTCTAAATATATAATTTTGCTTTTTATATACATAACAATTACAACAAATAAAATTGAAAATAATTAAATAAATCTATAAAATATATATGTTTATAGTATACATTTAATTTATATAAATGTTATTATTTTTTTAATATTAAAATTATTTAAATATAATGGATTTCGTTATCTAGTTCTATGTAATATTCAATTTTCTTTACTAGTGCAGAGATTGCATGTAATTTAATTAGAAAGGATTTACAACATAAGCGCATGTGCTGTAATTTTTGTTATAATAGCTCAATAATGACTTGATGATTACTGGAATACTCTCAAACCAAAGCACAATGTCTCTATTTTGTACTTTGGTTTGAGTGTATCCTCAGTAATCAACAAATCATCATTGAGATTATAACAAAAATTACAGCACATGTGCTTAGGGTGTAAACACACCCCTTCTGTTTAAATTATCTGGTTCTAGTAAATACAAAAAAAAAAATGTCATGAGTAAATTACAACTTTTATATTATTTTTACTGATTTGATCGAAGTATTTTATTCTGTTACTAAAAAATATGTGACAATATTTGAAATTAACTGATTGACCACCAAATTTATTTATATTATCCAACTTTTAAACAATATGGAAAAAGTATTATTAATTTTAGTAAAAATTTAAGTCATTATTATTAAACAAGATTATATGGTATCTCCATTTTTATTTCGCTATATAACAGTTGTCTTAGGAGTGGTTTGTAAGCAAATTCATAAAACAAGCAATTAAAACTTATACAAATTTATTGCAGTTTTTAATTTGAAACAACTAGCAAAAAAAAAAAAACAATTAGCAAATTTCCACTTGTATTGTCTTCTTCTTAAAAAGTGATATTTTGGAATTTAATTAATTAGTAAAAAAACTTAGTTGATGACATTATAGTATAGATTATGTGCTGCAGCTATGTTTAATAAATTAAAAGAGTATATCGTCATAATAGTCAAAATAAGAGTCATAGATCACATGACCCTATTCTCTTAAGCTTGTCAGTTATAAACAATGAGGATTGCCAATTCCTCAACAAGCTTTGTGATAAATGCCTAGCCAGAGCCAGCATTTAAAATATCTCTGTCAGGAACCTCCCCAAACCCCTGACTATGGTTTCATGCTTTGGCACTCCTCAGAGAGGTGCCAGGGTAGGTTCAGACACTAGATATTTTAAGTGCTGGCTCTGGCTAAGCATTTATCACAAAGCTTGTTGAGGAATTGGCAATCCTCATTGTTTATATCGTCATAATGTTTCAATTAAAATACTTGCATAGAAATAATACATTAATTTGTTATTTAAATAACTTGAATATTGTGAATTCCTTTTTCATTTAAAAATGCTCTTTTATATTCTGAAAATATAATATCAAGAGTGTAAGAACAATTAATATGTTTTTTTAGCTTTTTGAATGGGATGATATTGAACATATGAATTAATAAGAGTGGGACATGCTTTAAAAAATTATTTTCTTTTAAAAAAATTATTTTGTGAAAAACTTAAGCATAGTTTTCATGGGAGTGGAACATCCCCATTTATATTATAATAATTATATATCTTAAAGATACTTTAAAGGAATGCATCATCGATTATTTTTATTGGATGGATGTAGCAAAAAACAAAATGCAATAAATATTGATATTTAATCAAGTTCTTGAAGTTTTTTATATAAAAAAATTTGTCTCAAAATAAGTTAGAAAATATTATTGCAAGATATCAAATTAATAAACTAAAAAATATATATAATATATATCGCTTTAATTTTGTTTTAAGTATTGGTTTATGTGTACTTACTGCAAAATTCATCTTTAATGCTTTTTATACTTCTTTATAGCCTTTTTAGGATGGCCATAATTAATTATAAGTAACTGTTAACTGTTAATAACAATAACAATATATATAAGTAACTGTTAACTGTTGTTATTAATAACAATATATATATATATATATAGAGAGAGAGAGAGAGAGAGAGAATTTGAACACAGTCTTTCAAGCTCTCTTCAGCTATCCATTCTATCTCATACCACTGATATACATGATTACACACATGTGGAAGAGTTAAATGATCACCAATATATATATTTCATGCTGAACTAGTATTCATCAATTGGTCCAGATCACCATTTCCCACACATATATATAATGAGTGCTCGATTTATATTAAGATAACAAATCTTCAAACTTTAATGGACAGGTTCAATCTACTCCATCCTCCAACTCTTCAACATTCCATACCATTGATTATATATATATATATGGGAGGAATGATCTGTACCAACTGATGAGTGCTGGTTAAGCATAATATATATATATATATATATATTATGCATATATATAAATGATTACCAATATATATATATATATATATATATATATATTGGTAATCATTTATCATTTTCACATGTGTCTGATCATGTGTGTCAATGGTATGAGATAGAATGGATAGCTGAAGAGAGCTTGACAATCTGTGTTCAAACCCCTATAATTACAATTAAACTCCAGGTATATAAAGTATGCCTATATTACAAATATTTATATATATATAATTATAAGTAATTATTTCTATTAATAACAGCATATATAACAAAATAAATAGTGATGGCACACTAGATTGGAAAGATTAATTTATTTAAAGTTATAGCTTAGCCCTGCTTTCAATCAGGTCAGGCATATTCATACAACTAATATAGGTTTATATAAATAAAATTTATAAGTTAAATAATTTAAATATATCATTTATGTGATAATGCAATGCATGAGTCTTTCTTGTTATTTGCAATAAACCATACATCTTTGTATTTTCTTTTTCAATCATCATTCTCAGCACAAACAACTTTAATATTAAGTGGATTGAAATTGTGACTAGATTTGATTTCATGTTCCAAAAATATAGACTTAATATTGGGGTCTGTTTTAATCCATTTGTGTGTGTATATATATATATATATATATATCAAATCAAAACTACCCCAAATCCAGAATTAAACCAGACCAGCATAAAAATAATATAAAAAAAACACAACCTAAGGTTTCACTGCTACAAGCAGACTTCTCAAGTGTAAAGAACTACAAAAACTACACAATATACATAATATTAAAAACTACCCACAAATCCATTCACTTCCCATCCACCCGTTCTTTTAATATTAAGGGTGGATGGGAAGTGAATGGATTTGTGGGTAGTTTTTAATATTATATAAATTGTGTAGTTTTTGTAGTTCTTTACACTTGAGAAGTCTGCTTGTAGCAGTGAAACCTTAGGTTGTGTTTTTTTATATTATTTTTATGCTGGTCTGTTTTAATTTTGGATTTGGGGTAGTTTTGATTTTATATTGACTAGTTTAGCTTTATGCTTGTAATGTTTATATATATATATATATATATATAAACATTACAATATATATATATATATATATAAAAATATAAATATATATATATATATTATAATTTGATGTCTGTACTTTTTCAAAGCAATATACATAATTATATAATTGAATATTTATAAATACAGTAATCAGATATATTTTAAAAAATTTATTTACTTAGTAGCACTTTTGGCTATCCTTGTAGTCTTTGTCAACTAACACTTTGAAAGTCTAACCTTCCTACAATTCCATGAACTTAATGTTTGCTGCCTGCCTATTAATGTTAAGATCATGGAATTGTGATAAAGTTAGCCTTTCAAAGTGTTAGTTGACAAAGTCTATAAGGATAGTTGAAAGCACTACTAAGTGGATAAAATTTTTAAAATATATCTGATTACTGTATTTATAAATATTCAATTATATAATTATATATATGTGTGTGATGCAGTAATTTTGTACCACAGTTGTCATGAGACCCACCATAATAAAGTGCATTACATGTTGGTTCATTTGCATTTAATTTTATAAACTATTTAGAAAGCTTAGTCTGGAGATAATTTATCTTTAATGTTGTTCAACATTTGATTAAGATTAAATGGGGTTCTAAAACTAATACTGAATTTATTTGAGAAGATTGTTTTTATTTTTTTAAATACACATGGTATAAAAGGAATGCTGATCCATGTATTGATATTGTCAGTAATGTTTCTAGTCTTTAAAGATGAATAGAATTTTGTAGAGTTTTATTTAATATATTAATATTATACAGTGAATTATATAATTTTCAATATTGTCATTTCTGTTTGCTTCAAACTTGCATAATTTATAGTTTCTATACAAAAAAACATTTAAAGTCAGCTAATTTATGTGAAATTGTAATATATGGATGCAGGTGAATTAGACTGTGAATGTTGATTGGTTTTATAATCATTTTATAATTAATTTGTGCATTTGCATGTTGGATATACATATCTAAAAACTTTATGGTATTTGAAGTATTTTTATTTTCTATACTCTAAACTAAAGAAGATGATTGATTTAACTCATCCCATATATCAATAGTGGTTTTATCTTCAGCATAGATAAGAACATTATGTGGTGTATATACAAAGGTGCTGTTGCTGTAAAGAACTTTTTGGGAATAACTGCTAATTCAAATTTGTTTAGTTCTATAGTACAAATTATTCCATTTAGGGATAGTCCCATAGGCCAGCCATGTTCCAATGTATAAAAGGACTCCTCTTTTATTTCAACCCAATTTGTTATATAGATTTAAACTCAGAAATCTATTTTATAGGTGTGAGAATTTAGAAGACTAACATCTTTCTTGACTCCTGCAAATAAATTTAATCTTTTTTAGAG
Source organism: Epiperipatus broadwayi (assembly GCA_028023455.1). Taxonomy (NCBI): domain Eukaryota; kingdom Metazoa; phylum Onychophora; class Udeonychophora; order Euonychophora; family Peripatidae; genus Epiperipatus; species Epiperipatus broadwayi. The sequence goes on along the minus strand of JAQFVV010012400.1, from coordinate 5,545,915 downwards.
AGTTGTATATATTTGAATAAGAATTTTTATGGATTTTTAATTTAATAAAGAATATAAATAAAGAGATTACATCCATGTAAAGAGAATTTCAAAGAGGATATTAGTATTTTTTATTTTCAGACCTATAATAAATAGTTTTGATGGTTTAAATCCATAGAAAAGCTTAAGCTTGAAATAAAAAAAAATCATTTTACTTCAATAAAATCCTAAAACAAAAGAGCTATTACATAAGTTAATAGAGAAATTTGTTTAGCCTCATGATTGTTTATTAGTAATTGATGTTTTCCTGGCAACATTGTAAGGTAAAACTTAGCTCTATTTACATATATTAAAAATCAAAGTATCAAACTCCATGTACTGGCTATATAAAAACTATTTCTTATTGTTACCATAAATTTGATCAAATTTTTCAGACAGTTTTTTTTGTATGTGAATTCAAATTTTCACATGGATAGTTTTGACTAAAACAATAAGCATAAGGTATTCAATATATTTGTAGTAGAAATTATTTGAATCAATTGAATTTTAATTTTATAGGACAGAGCTACTTCTACTTATTTTAAAATTCTGTAAACAAAGTATTAAATATATTGTGAGCTATTAAATACCAAGCACTATCTACATATATGCTAGATGCTCGAATTGATATAAATTCTATCAAATTTGGCAGATAGAAAATAATCAGTTCTAACTGTAATTCTACGTTATTATATTAATAATGGAATTAGGGCAATAGCCAGTTTTAATATTAATTCAGCTTATGTTTATAATAGCTTTCATTTATTTGAGTCAATTTGATGCATGCTCTTATATATTAGCACATTTGTACTTTTCAGCTGTATTCAAATGTATTATATAACACCAAACACTCATTCAAATCATTACTCTATTAGGGAAAATTCATTCAATACTTTTCTCCTCTCATTAGAAATAATATTACTAAGTTAAAATTGTGTGTGATTGATAAAAAATATTGCTTATATAAAAACAATGAATGTAAATAATATAAAATGCATCTTTAAAAACATCAATTATATTTCATAAAAATGCACTGTTCGATTCGTGGAGAATTTTTTTTTACTTCTTTAGATCAGAATATTTTTAAACACTTTCAATAACCTAATACATTTTTATTTAACCCTGAGATACTTTTCAGTGACAAAAACTGTTAACATGTTATTCTTCAAAGCCTGTTTTAATTATATAAATATATGACAATAAAAATAATAAATGTAACGGTAATTAACTATTAAAAAAAATTCAACAGCAGTTGGGAGGGTTAAGGAATTAACCGAAAGTACTTCTGCAGATTGAAAAACTGTATACAATAATTTGTTACAATTGTATTTATTATTTTTATTGTTATTATAATAGTTTTTACTTAACAGACGTTTTATTTGTAATATATATATATTAAGTATTTAAAAACAGACTATGACTGCATTTGTGACTGAAATCCAGAATTTTTTTACAGCTATTGGAATATATCTCTATAAAAAATATTTATGAACACTGAACCAGGATTATAAAAATAATAAACAAGTATTTGAGTTTTAAAATGTTTATGTAATTATTTACTTTAAGAGAGAGCTTTATCTTTTTAAGAGTAATTTAATGGTATGTTGTGGTAAAAATAAAAATTTACTACTTATCCACAATTTTTTTATATTATCTATCTAACAATATAATATAATGGAAATAATACTCATGAAAAAATAATGATAATAAATAATTATAGGGCATTATAATCATGTTTAAACCCACCAGACTTAATATTACTACATGTATAAGCCACCATAACTAAACATAACTAATCAATACTCTTAGAGCAGAAATATCAAATAGATATCTTTAACAAGTACATAAAGTGTTTGTTTAAAGATTAAGTATAATTTTATTAATAATAAATAATAAGTATGATTTAAAATTAAGTATTGCCAAAAAAATGTACATTAATAGTTATATGAATAAACTTACATTAAGTCAAAAATAATTCATTGTGCATTAATCAGTTGACTTTTATAAAGAGTGTATTAAATTAGCATTAATAATATTCAGCAGATGCACTTTAAAAATGCTTATATGACAGTCAATCAGATGTAATAATGACTGGACGTGGAACTCTTAATTCTAAAACACAAGCCAGAACTACCAGAAAAAGATGGCTTGTGTTTTAGAATTAAGAGTTTCACGTGCAGTCATTGTTACATCAGACACGTGCAGCCATTGTTACATCTGATTGGCTGTCTTATAAGCATTTTTACAGCGCATCTGCTAAAGGTTTTTAGCCTTTCACGTTATTACTGTCGACTGTTTGTGCTTAATAAATTTAATATATTAATAATATTGAAACAATATCTGAATTTTATTAAAAAGTAATTAATAATAAAATAGAAAATATGTCATTATTGTAATCACTATGCATGAAAACAAACTTTATTGATATAACTTCATCTTGGAAATTTATATTTAAAAAAACTGTTATTTTATTATGGAACAAATTTGGTATGCAATTGTAGATGAGTGTATGTGTGTACGTGTTTATGCAATAATAATAGTAAGTATGACAGATGTGTAAGGTTTAATAAATAACATCATGTTATAAATATATTCAGGATAATCTTATGGTAATTAACTATATAAGATCTGAAACATTTCTATATAATGATTCATGGGACTTTAAATAATTTACCTTGCCACTTCATCCAAAATCATGTCAAACAATAAATCCAAATACAGACTGCTCTTTAAGTAGCTGAAAAATGAAATCTTTTAAATATATAAGGGGGCATGCATCTGAAAACAACATTGTATTTCAAATTCAAATCAGTTAGGGAATACCAGTAGCAATATAATGTACTTCAACCTATCATATATATATGTTTGAGTGTATTCATTTACTCAGCAAAATCATAAGTACAATATCAAATAAAAATCCTTTTAAAAAACAAAGCAAGCACTTCAGCTCATAATGTGAACATTCGTACCACAAGAATTATTTACTGTAGTAGTTATATTATATCAATACTATTATCAATGACAAGCAAAAACAAATTTGTAATAAGAGGATTAATAGTGATACTAACACATTTTACAAACTCATTAATTTATTTAGATATATAATAAAAAAATTTTCACACATCTTTTGGCAGCTTTGAATACTTTACTACTAATAATATATTTTGGGAAAAAAATTTAAATTAATAAACTTTGCCAATACTTCACATCAAATTTATGCATACATATTTACACATTATGAAAATTTTTCTCTCACTTTTTTAGATTTAAATTTTTCAAATAGAAGCTAGATAGACAAAATTGATTCTAACACCAATATTATAACATTTCAATATATATATATATATACACACATAACCTTGCTTAGAGCTATTAGCATGCTCACTATATTACATTTGTAATACAAGCTAATTACGTTAAGTTATGTGATGTATGACTTGATTTTCTTACTATATATATAATATATAGGGTATATGAACACAGACTTTCACACCACCTACCACTCTCCACTCTTTCTCGTAAGACTGATACACTTGAACACATATATGTTAAAAAGATAAATAATCACCAATATACATATTTTATGCTAATCCAGCAATCACCAGTTGGTCCAGATTACCCAGCAATCATCAGTTGGTCCAGATTACCATCTCTAAACATATATGCTATAAGTGCTCAGATATAAATTAATATAGCCAATTTTCATACTTTAATGGACAGGCTTCAATCTACTCCACACTTCAACTCTTCAACTGTCCATCCAATTGAAAATCTGATGATGGAACGCTCAAAGGCCACCCTGAGGCCGAGACTCATATGATTCTGGTTTTTTTTATAATTGACAAAACTCATTGGGAGTTGCAGTTACTTTTAATTCAATCATATAGGTTAAGCTGTGATTATATGTATACTAAGGGGCATAGTCCTTCTATCAACCTTTGGCATCCACCACCCCCATATGGCTCAGTCTCATCCACACTCTTTCAGCTAACTTATAAAAAAAATAATTATTTCTAATACTTCTTTTTATACAATATATATAGGGCATTTTTTTAAATTCCAATAGTATACAGTAAAATAGGATAAAATTGGAAAAGAATGACTTAACACATTATATAAAATTATTAATTATTGGTTTTTTTGCAAAACTTTTTGCCAAATGAAAGAAAACTGAAAGAATGCATTATCAATGCTCTCAAATTTTGTTTTTCCAAAGACAAAAAAAAATGTTGAAGGATTCATATATCTTAAACTTTTTCTAACTTTCAACCACAATCTAATGTATTACATAAAATCATTACTTCGATTATGTACATAAATATCTTAATTCCAGCTTTTTACTTTGAATGAACTTATAATGAACCTTTTGTCCATATTCTTCCATATTAGAACATTTTATTTTTACAATTAAGCCTTTTTTTTTCTATATTCTATATTGATGATGTTAAACAATATTTATTACAAATGTAAGCTTTTAAAAAATACACTTTCTAAAAGTTATATATACAGAATAGAGAAAAACTGAGCAGAGTAAAAATACGATGGTGTGGTGTCTTTGAGAGCTTATTGTGTCCTCATATTCATAGCATCATCAGAATTAAAAAATGATGGAATGTATATATATTATTCAAATTTGTGTAAATTATAGTTTAGAGAATCCATTTTTTGGAAAGTGGGAAACATGATTCAAGCCAGTTTATAGCATTGGTAATGTTAGCTATATATATCATGCTTCCCTAATTTTACATTTTACATCTTTTTTTCTATATATTCTATTGCAGCCAATCTAGGTTTAAATTTATGTCCTGTTGCTTTCTGGTATTCAAAAAGGATAGAGCTATATTATGACTTGTCAGATGCTCTTTTATTTTAAGTATTCATGTTGTGAAATGTGAGGGGATAGGGATAACTGAAATTCTCCACAATATGTTATTTCTATAGTATGGTGTTCGGAGTCAGTTCAAATTTAAGTCAATCCTTGGAAGTATTAATTAGTCTATTGGTTGAGGACCGAGGGTTTGGAAACTAAGCTTAAATGGTGGGGGAAAGATTTTATTAAACATTTTTGTTAAATGAGGTAATGTATGGGAGGGTGTGAGTTTGGTTTGTGATAGATTTGTTTGATATTTCTTGTTGAGTGGTTCTATTTAAATCCAATGAAGGTTAAATCTTTTAAATATTGCTCTATATTTGCTTTGTGAGATGAATCATGTTTGCATAATAAATGATTGCAATAAAGGAAAGAGGGTAGACCAGCATGTAAACATCAAGAGGTTTGATGTGCATTGAGTATTCTAGATGTTGTGTGATTCTTTGTAAAAAGATGTGCTTCAGATTTTGAAGTGAGTCTTCTCATTCAATGGTTAGGCATAAGGCCAAGTGTGACTAAAGGTTTGCTTTGATATTATTGTGCATTGAGTGCTCCAAGAAATTTTGACTGTTTCTGAATCCTCTCTCAACCAATAGACTAATTAATAACTCCAAGGGTAGTCTCAAATCTGAACTGACTTCTAACATTATATATAGGATTAAATGCTCACAAATTGGATGCAAAGCAACATAGTATGGAGAATCTTGGGTATCCCTATCCACTTGCATTTCACAATATCAATACCTGACAAGCAAGAATATAGCTCTATGTTCCTTGAACACCAGAAAGCAACAGAATATATATTTCAATATACATTAGCTACAATATAATATATAGAAAGAAATGGTGCAAACATAAAATTAGGGAATCATGGTATATAGCTAACAACACCATCACTATAAACCGCAAAGAAGATGATTCCTCTCTCCAAGAAATGGATACTCTAAACTATAATTTATATACATGTGAATACCATATATATATATATTGTAACGATCCGGAGAATGTTGACTTAACACAAACTGCACTACAGGGCGCCATCTAGGCATTTGAACCTAGAAAAATTTATAGAGTAGGCAGATACGTCAGTCAAAAAAAAAATTTTTTTTTTTTTTTTAAATTTTGATTCCGGTCGTTAGCCCATGTCACTAGCTCAGTGGAATAGCAGAGATTAAATAATATAATATCTTATCCAATTATATTTCAATATTAAATAAATAAATAAAATAAGCCACTGCCAGTAATTAACATACAAACATTTATTTATGCACATATATATAAGATTTAAAATTACTTTAGTATTAGTTTTACATTTCAAAATTTAACATTATTTTTAACTTTGATTTTTGACTTTAATTTACATTTAATTACTATTATATTCTAATTTTACATTTTAATTAAGTTCGCACAGATAAATTTATGAAAGCTTGTTTATAATGTTGAATATAGATTGGTTACATAGATTTCACGGTCAAAAACATTTCAAAGTAAACATAAACGATCAAAATACAAAATTATTGATTACTGACAATTGCGGAGGGAAATTTATACGTAACCCAATAGTATTCACCATAAGATACTTGCATTGTCACCAATAACTTAAAAGACATCCGAATAAATACATTTTAGATACTCACCGTAAGGTATCATTATTTATCGAATGTCTATATATTTTGATCAAATATGAAAACCCAAAACATACTTAACCGATAACCAATCCATGCAAGCGTCTATAAACAACTTAAATTTACTGCATTTTTATTTAGGGTCGAGTATGAATAGACCACATAAATTTGCTTTTGAAAATAAACATTCCATCCCTATTTAACCTTAGGCTAAAATTCGTAGTCAAACTGGCATCAATTCATCTGATATATCGATGTATTCAATGTAATAAAATACGGCAGCACAAAAGGTTAAGAGAAGAAATTGCCTCTTATGAGATAGGGATATTACATCTATCTGCAAAGAAGAGCAATAAAACAAAAACTCCATAGAAAGGAACTGCGGTATCCGACTTATAATTCCTTCCATAGGCAAATGGAAGTGTGCGGCGTATGAAGCGATTCTGCCCATAGCGAATCAATATTACATCTACTAATCACACCAATATATCCAATCCATTGACCCAATTTAACCACGAAACAAATAACCTAAGATTACCCTCCCCTAATATAACTTTACAAATCTATACAGCCATTCACGCCCGACTTAAGTTTAACATTTATATAATTAATTTAACGAAAAACAAAAAAAAATCATGATAAAAACTTAAAGAATAAAAAATAAATAAATGGAAATGATTTTACATAAATAAGGAAAAAAAATACATCAAATAACACTATTAATAAAGAATTTAGTTTGGTCAGATAGGATTCTATTGCATTATTTACTAAAAAGTTTTAAAATTTAGAGTTCTTATTGTTTCAAGTGAATATAAAGTTCTTACGATTCTTAAAACGTCCAACTTTATCCGTTGCTTGCCATGAACGTAAATTCCCACGCTGTCCTAAGATTGATATTCTGTTGGCCGATTTATTTATCCATCCGGAGGTTTTTGTTTTAACTGGTCCTCAATGTAGAAAAATGATAGTTCATTTCTCTTTCTTTAACGGCTGACAGAATTGACAGTGCGTCTGTCAATTCCATCACCTCCAACTCCGTAGTACTACATATAGTCACATCGTAATAATCAATAATCAATCACTAATAATTTTCAACCTTGTCCTTTTATATTCATTTGAAGGATTGCATTTACATTACATCATCGATGCAATGATCCTTTTCGTTGAGGTCCGATTTCCCAATGGATTTATTTCATTTGCTAAAAGTTTCTATTGTTTTCCTATCTGACTGATGTTTTTACATTTAAATGCCCAAGGCTGGTTTACATTTAACTAATTAACAATCATTTCCATTTCTGATTAATTAATCTGTTTTCCAAATCAAAGATATATTTTTATCTCTAAATCTTTTTAAGTTTTTGTTTTTAAAATACCTTTTCTATTTTTAATACAGTTTTATTTTAATAATTTTTTTTATCTGTGCGATTTAATATATACGAGTTTAAGATGATATTTAATTTCAATTTTTAATTCTTAAAGAAAATTTTTAAATGCGAACTTTTTAATTTACTTTCATGTTTAATAAATATAAAAAAACAATGTAACGAACGTCTGTGCTCGTTACAATATATATATATAGTTCACCATTTTCCTATTCTGATTCTGCTCTGAATATGAAGACACAATAAGCTCTTGAAAGTGCAAAGCCATTGTATTTTTATTCTCTCAGCTTCTATATTACTGCATCCCAGTGCACTTAACATATATTACAATTTTTATAAAAGAAGTCAACACATTTTTTATAAAAGTTACTATTTAAAGTTTTCAAAATATATAATTAAATCTCTGAACAAAGTTCTTATCAATAACAATGGTGGTTGGCATTATTGGATAAATTTATCTATTCAAAAAGTTAGTAGAATAAAATATTAGATTTTTATATTCTGTTATTAAAAGCAAGGGATAAATTTAGAGTTATTTATCATCAAAGAAAGAAAAATTCTTAAAAATAAAATTTTTTGTTATTAAAATTTTAAAAAATAATTTCTTTACCATTTTGACAAAAGCTGATTTTGTTAATCAAATAGAACTCACTTCCACTTTATCATAATTGTCTTTTTAAAAATAAATGGTTTCAAAAAAATCTCCTTTTAGTGACATAAGTAGTATTTTATAAAAAAATTTGCATAAATGATTTTTAATATGTAAACAAATTATTGAAAAATGTAATTTTTTTAAGAATGTAAATTTTTTTGACTACTGGCTAAAACACTTGACTAATCAGAAATTAGCATTTCTATTCACATCTAAGGACTCATTCCTCATGGACTGTCTTGCAAAATGGCTATCATCATTTCCTAAAAGGTCCATATAATGCTGATATCTTCAGACTTTTTTTTGCAACTAATAATTTTAAAATTGATAAAATAAAACTGCACATGATAATGTATAATAAAAATAGGGGTATTATAATGTAGAGGGGATATAGTGAATTCTTGTAATACCCAAAACAGCAAATACTTCATGATATTACCATTACTAAGGTAAGCAGGTTAAAAAAATATTTAAAAAATCTCTGTTACTTTAAAAAATTACTTACAAAATTAAGTTTTACTTTTTCAGTGTTAAATAAGTCACATTAAGTGTTGCATAAAATATAACTTTATTTTTTAAACATATATTTAATTGGGCCAGAGCAAGATTATTTCTAAATTTAAATAATTATTAATACTTTTTCAGAAAACTGTATTTTTTACTGCAAATGCCCTATCATCAGTATGTACTTTTTTCTAATAGTAGTCATATAAAAAATTATATATAGGCAGTGATCAATAAAAATAGTAATCTGTAAATGCTTTTTGAATTCAAAAGGGGTACCTCTTCTAAATGCAATCATTGGGTTTTATATATATAAAAGACATATTTTGCGGGTTCATCCATGTTAAAAAATTTAAATATTGATATACCGACATTTTGACTTGATCACACAAGTCATCCTCTGGGTGATAAAAGGTAGAAAGACAGTTGTAGAGGCGCTACAATCACTGATTTGAAAAAACCGTTTAAGTACCACCAATAGCTAGAGCTGAGATTTGCAATGTTTTTAAAAAAGCTAAGCTTCCTAAAAATAATATTTCAAAGAAAAAAAGACAAGCATTAAATAATATAAAATTGGACAAATAAATTGTTGTACTTCCAGCTGAGAAAGGTAATGCCACACTTGTTATGGATCGTGACATTTACCATAATGAAATTTTAGATCTGCTTAATGATAAAACTTATAAACTATCAAAAAGAGATCATACTACGTATTTGGAAAAAACAACAAAAGTTATTACTAATAAATCACCTATTGAAACAGAGATAAAAAATAAAGCAATTCCTCATGAAAATTCTTGTGTCTGTCCAAAATTTTATGGCCTTCCAAAAATTTACAAACCAGATACACCCCTTCATCCAATAGTAAGTGCAATAGGATCTCCAACTCATATTTCAGCTAGATATTTTTTGGATTTCATTAAACCTACAATCCCATCTATTAAATCATATATTAAAAACTCTCTTCATTTTATTTCTGTTTTAAAAATTTTTTAAATTAATGCTAATGACATTCTGGTCAGTTTTGATGTCGTGTCTATGTTTACAAACATTCCAATTGATAAAGCTTAAAATATAATTTTACAATGTTGCAATGTACCAGACCATATTATTACTGTGATTAAACATTGTTTTTGAACACATATTTTGTATACAATGGACAGCAAATTATGGACAAGTTACTGTTATGGGCTCACCTATTTCAGGAGTAATAGCTGATTTATTCATGAAAAACATAGAAATTCATGCTTTAGAATCATCATTTTTAAAACCTCTCATTTGGCTCAGATACATAGGTGACACTTTTGTCATATGGAAACATGGAAAAAGTAAATTAGATGATTTTTCTTACATTTAAATAATATGCATCCTCATATTAAATTTACAATGGAGACAGAGTCTGATGGAAAACCCTTTTTTGATGTTCTAGTCACCAAAACACTAAATAGTTTATCTTTTTCGATTTATAGAAAGAATATACACATGGACAGATATTTATATTTCCATTCTCATCATCACCCAACTCAGACAGTTTCTTTAGCCAAAACTCTTTTAAATAAAGCAATTAACCTTTCAGATAAGTCACATCTGAAAGAAGAAATAAATCATATTAATAGTGTTTTATTAGCAAATAGTTGCAATTATAAATTTATAAAAAAAAAAGCCTTATTTCAAGCCCAAAATGGACAAAATAGAAAACAAAAGGTGATAAATCAGCAACTAGAATTTATGTTCCATATGTAAAAGGAACTACAGATAGTATTGGGTGTATATTAAAATGCTATAATATAGATACAGCATTTTTTACTCATCAAAAGATCAGCAATATTATAATCAAGCCTAAGGATTCAATCCCTCTTGAATCTCATGGTGTTTATCAAATCTCACGTGAAAATTGTAAAGAGGTATGAGTAATCATCACATCAGTGTTTGGAGAAATGAGCATGCTAATGCAGTTAAACAACACTCATCATCATCACCACTCTAACTTCATACTATAGATTCAGGTCATAAAATTGATTTTTCTAGTATGAGGATCATATTTAGATGTGATAATCTCTACCAGTGTAAAATCAGAGAAGCCATTGAGATACTTAAAAGGCCAGATTGTATCAATAAGTGAGATGATACATGCAAACTTCCTTGTATTTGGAAAGATTTTTTTAAAAAACATTCTTAATTTAACCTTTTTGCTATTGGTGGAACTTTAACAATTTTTTCAAATCAATGATTGTAGTGCCTCTACAACCATCTTTCTATCTTTTATCACTTAGAGGATGACTTGTGCAATCAAATCGAAACATCAATATATCAATATTTAAATTTTTTAAAATGGATGAACCACAAAATATGTCTTTTATATATGCAACCTGTGAAAATCTTCATATCAACATATATATACATACATACATTTTAACGAAACAAAGCTCAACTTTTCCAACTTCCTAGTTGGAAATGTTGTAAGCTTTGTGTCAGTGGAATGTATATATTTATTGTAGCATTTTAGTCTCTGTATAAAGTCCAGAGATTGCATTTAGAAGAGGTATCCCTTTTGAATACATAAAGCATTTACAGGTCACTATTTTCATTGATTACTATCTATTAACATATGACTGCGGTTTTTTTAATATAAAACTATAACAGATATTTCCACATTTTCAAATAGTTGAATAATAATGTCTGTTTACAATGTATTACTTTATAAAGTATATATATAATTTGAACTATTAATAACTTTTTTTCTCTCTTTCCTTTTTTTTTTCTTTTTTCTTTATTTAACATTGAATAATTATCAAAGAAAAAAACAAGTTATATTTTTGAATACACAGATTACTATGGAGTGCATTTTTTGTGACTACATTAAAAATAGATCAATTTTAGCAGATGAAATATACTAAAGCAAATACAGAGTTATATGATAATTATCAATGATTATTCACTTATAGTTTTCATGATTGATGTCAGGAAAGTGTACATAAATAGGTAGATGGTTTGTGCAGATCAACTAATAAGGTGCATGCATACTAAGACATTTCACCTGAAATTTCACATTACTCTGCCATTTGTATAAATGATGAGGTTTTATTATTAAAAATGTTTCTGATCTTGGTAAAAATTAATAAGAAAATCAACATTATATAACAGGGTAAATTCACATTAAAGATTATGTGACTTTCATTTCTCTTGCCTATTAGTTTATATAAATGAATTCTAAAAACATTCATCAAACCTTATGAAATTTTACACTACGACATAAATTAAAAGTTTTTTTCTTAAACAATTAAACCTTAAAAGAAATCAGTAAATTTTAAACATTTACATGTTCATCTTCCATATGATCACAGGATTAATTATTTTATTCTATGTTTAGTTTTACACTAGTTATATTTGATGTGCTTTTAATATATTATATGTATATAATTTCCAATTTTTCACATAAAAATATTAGATTCTGACCTGACCTATATATCATATTTAAAAATAGGGTATAAAGTGAAAATGGTTCCACTATTATAATAAACGTAGATCAGGCCAAAGTTATTACTAAATGATATGATTTCAATTTGCTAAATCAGTTTTTAATTAATATTTTACTTAGTTATATCATAACTGAAATTTATCTAAAAAAGGCATAAAGAAATCTGTTAAATTATTAATATTCACATCTTAAAGCCAATGAAAATGTTCTAATTAATATATATAACTTAAATGTGCAATCTTAGAAAATTTTCTATAAGTGTAACCGATTGATACAATTTCAAATCAACTTAAAATAAAACTGACAACCTGTTTTTTTAATCATATATTTTGTTTTTATACACCTGCCTTTTTTTTCATTTAGGAAATTTTTCAAGGTAGAAATAAAATGATTTTACGTGCAATTATTCTTTTTTTTTCTTTTTTTTTTTCTAATATAAATTTTATTTTTAAATGGAGATAAGTCGAATGCAGTAGGTGTATAATTCCTTTTTCAACTAGAATTATAGTTGTATCATGTTGCAATTGCTTTATTTATAGTTAACATTTATATGACCAATTTATTTGGCATATAATGTATGTTCTAACTACAAATCCTGATTTCATTTGGATTTTCTATTTATTTAAAAAAAAAAAACAATTTCACTTTGGAGCTAAAACTTTCGGCTTAGTTTTAGCAGACAACACTGCTTCTTTGTTTTTCTGTGTAGTTTATTTAATTAAAGCAGTATTGTAAGCCAATGCAGTGTTTATATTTTACTCCCACCATTTTTTATAAGTTATATTTTTTCATACTAATAATATGCTATTTAATTAATAAATAAGCTTACATAATGAATTATTAATGCAAATTTTATCATTATTTGACAATTGTGATTCCTGAAATATTCAATTACATTTAATGTTTGGCACTGTAAATCTTAGTATTATGAAAGACTTTTATTTTATATTTGCCCTTGAAGTTAAACTTATAATAAGAGTCATTTTATGATGCTGAACTGATTACTAGCTAAGAAATATGAAAAAAAGACAGCTGAAATATCAAATGGAATTACTAAGCTCTGTCTGACACTTTGTATCTTAAACACTGATTTATGTTCTTACTAAATGATTACGTAATAAACGGTTTTATACATTGAAGTTTTGAAAACAAACGCTTTTTAAAAATTATAACATAACTACAAATATAAGATGGCACTTTGATTCTGCTAAGAGATTATGCTAGCATTAAAAGCAATGATAAATGTCTACTAGCGGTGAATTTATCAATGTGAGTAATGTTACATCATTTTCAAAAACTGTTTTTGTAGTTTATTATTACAAGATTAGTCAACAATAATATCTTGCAATCGATTGTCCATTACTTTATTTTTAAAACGTTTCCATTTGATTGTTTTCATTTATTAGACATATCAAAACAAAACCGTTCAAAAGATTCTGCTAACACATTCTGAATCAGATTTTTTTTTTAAAAAAGCCTTTGAAAATGCCATGTTGGTAATGAGTAAAAATAAATAAATAATTATATGCACTGTTATGGTTTAAGCACAATGGCAGAGTGGTAGATTTTAAAGTTCAAAGTTCATGGATGCAATTCTAATTCTATCAAATTCTCAAACTTTTTATGAATTTTCAAGCATCCTAAACTATTCAATGTGTTTTTCATGGATTAATGCAAAATAGTATGGCGTCTAACCTTAAACTTCAAGATCCATAAATCATTGCTTCATCTCTCTCACAAGATAACCAAGCTTTAGACATTCAAACACAATATCTCTATTTAATTGATCTAACTGATTTTTTTTTTTACTTTTTCGGTCATAAATTAATCTAGAATGATTTACGTAATGAGATTTAATTTATTGTGACACTACACAGAACAAAAATTATTATAGATTTAGTTGTTAGGAAAGTCCCAACGTAGGCTAAATGCAATAATTGTAATCAAATGTTCAAATTCAAATATATATATCGTTTATGTAGTTTAAAAGAAAAATTAAAAATGAACACAGACAATTTATTGTATTTATTTATGAAAGTCTGGAATATTTAAAGTACTGTAAATTATTTCAAGTCAAATATAAAAAAAGAGGGCTATTGAATGCAAATATTTTTATTAAATTTACGGTTTTTGACTTTTCTGCCTTTAGCAAAAATGTAAAATATTTTAATATAACAAAGAAAGATATTTTTGAAAAACAGACAGCATTAAAAAACATTTAAAAAAAAATAATTAGCTTTAACTGATGTAAATTGAAAAACAGGACGATGCAATTAAATTATTAATCAAGATGAAAAATGGCTTATTTAATTACACTGTTTTAACATTCCTTTGCAAAGACTATAAGTAGTGGGTTTAAGATAAACTTATTATTACTGGGTTAGAGAGAGGACAATTGCTGTTTGTTCCTATGAAGGTCATGTTTGAACTTTCAGAGAAGTAGGGGTATAGCTTTTCAGTGATTCATAGATCAATATACCAAAATTAGAGCAATTGCCTAGCTGGAGTCCATCAAATTACAGAAGCTAAATAGAAATGAGGACAACCAAAGTTGATTAAAAGACTTCAATATTATGCATTATGCATGCACTCAAGCCCCCAAGTAGTATGTAGAATTGTGTGCCCTCAAATTGGGTGTGGGGCTGTTTATTATGGTGAAACTTGTGCCATGATTGGCAATATATTAGCTCAACACAAATACACATATACACGAGCAATAGCCAAAAAAGAAGGCAGTTCCATTTTTTCTGACCATCAGCAAGAGTTCAACCACAGATTTGAATACTCCAAGGCTGATGTACTATGCACAGAGAAGGATGACATCAAGAGCAAAATCAAGGAAGCTTGTTTTATTACCAGTGACATCAACTCAATAAATAGAAAAGGCACTGGTTTTGCCATTTCCAGAAAATGGATAATATAAAAAAATAGTTTTGCATATAATGATGTTAATAATCTAAAGAGGCTATGATTATGAAGTAACATAATTCTGAAAGTGCTAAGCCTACAGAAATTATGATATAGAAAGCCTACAAGAATTATTATATAGAAAAGTTTCACCTATTAATTAAAACAGATTTTTAAAAATCTACTGTCACTCATATATTTATTGTAACATTCATTATAATATTCACGTAAATGTTCTGGACATTTATACAGAAAAGGTAGTCTATACTTTTTAAATTTAGCTTTTATTCATGCTTGGCATGCTTTCAACATATAACATAAAATAATCATAACACTTTCACTTTTTTAGTATTCAGACTCTATATTCCTTAATATTTATAAACAATAAACAAAATTCTGGCTATAAATTTGATTTGTCTAGAGCTGGAATTGTATGCACTGAAAGGGAAGATAGAAAATGAAAAATTAAAGAGGTTTGGGCAATAGCTAAAGATCAGTTTGCTATAAACAAAAAAAGATACAAGCATTCCCCTCTTCAAAAAGTTGGATCTTTGAGAGGATTTAAATATCTTTGAACATTAAACAAATAAATTTAAATGATTTTAAATATTAAAATATTTATCAAGTATACATATAAATTCTGAAAACTAAAATACTATGATTATATTATATATCAAAAGCATGCTAAGCATAAATAAAAGTGAAATTTAAAATATATAGACTACCCTTTTTGTATAGATGCCAGCATATTTATGTGAATATTACAATTACCCAGAAAAGAGAAAAAAATCTTTGGTATTGAGTTATGTAATATTACTTAAATATACTGTTTGAAGAATGAAAGAAAGTATTCTTCAAAGTTATATCACTTTAATTTTTTCCCTCATGTGTCATAGTATCAGCCGGGAAGCGAACCCGCTAACCCGGGACAACTGCTTGTAAAGCAGCTGTTGCTGACATCTCGACCACCAATGCTTGCCTATATCACTTCAATTTGTATGTTTTTTTAAAAAGAAAAAAACTTTTTACAATGACTGAACTTGATTACGGCGGCTGGCAAAGAAAATATTTCTTAAAACATTGCAAAAAAAGAACAACGGTTAAAAAAACAAAAGAACCTTCATATGGACTTTTAAAGAAGTAATGTTTCTTTAATTTAAAAAAAGTTATATTTACAATTAATAATTTTATCAGGTAATTCGTAATTAAAATTAATGTTTGAAATATTTTTATAGTACAAAGCACACAATGTGTGTGCCATGTCTAAATTGCTGCTTTTATTTAATAAATGTATTAATCATTATTTTAGAATATTCTAGTGAAATTATTTAATACTAGCATAAATTAAAATTTGCTCTTATTCATAATCATATTGATCAGGGTTATAATCGTATTTACAAAATATATATGTGTGTGTGTCTCGGTAAACTTCTCGTTCCTGATGGCCCAAAGCATTGATGATCAGCATTCATACAATGATCCTGGCATTTTTAATGTTTATTCTCACTTAAATATGTGTGTGGAATTGAAATATCGATGATTGTTTTTATAATGGTAATGCTATATTTATAACTTATATATTACTTATAATGATTTCAAATGCTAATTTTTCCTCATACTTAACGGTTATGATGTTTTGAAAATGATTTCCTTAACCCTTGTATATATAATAACTTTGCACATATATGTTAATAGGCTGGGTGAAGGGTGTTATCTTTCTTTCATCAGTTTTTTATTCTGCTTCATGCATTTTTGGTGGTGAGAACCATATATATATATATAAATATGATTTATCCAGATGTAAATCCATTTAGGAACTTTTAGTTCTTGAGTTTGCTAATATATTGCACAGGGCTTTGAATCTAACTTTCTATCACATACAAATGATATTTATATACACGTAAGTCAGTTAGGTTTTACTGTGGAAGAGAAAGTGTGCAAATCTCTCCACTAATTATTTTAGATACTTTAATAATATTTACATCTAGCCAAAATTATTTCATGATTTATTTTAATGTTAAGAAGTGGTAAATTGGCTTGTTGTTGGAAAAAAAAATTAATTGATATTCTAATTAAAATAAAACTAATCATATGGATAATCTTAGATGAGACTGCCACATTGCAAAATGGATATAAACTGTATCATCATTAATCAAAGACTGTTTTCTGAAGTGGACAGATCTCAGAAACTTGACATTAATCACAGGAATTGTGTCAGCAATCATCTAAGAGCATTTTCTGACCTTGGACTGATCTCTAAGACATAATTACTTCCATAAAAATGTTTTAAATGTGCCCTATTAATATCTTTTGAAGTGAATTGATTTCAAAGGTATAATAATGACAATAATAATTATCCAACAATAGCTTATTAGTATCTTTTGTACTGAACTGATCTTAAAGTCATATGTTGCAATTATAAAAATTATGCCTGAAGTAACCTACTAGAATCATCTGATCTGGATTAATCTTGGAGATAGAATATCATTCATAAAAAATATTTTAGTTGCTGGATATTATTATTTTCAGAGTTAAACCGATCTTAGAAGCATAATAACAAGAAAGTAATTATGCTAACAGTAGCCTGAAAAATAACTTCTAGGGTGAATTAATCTCAGAGGCATAATGCCAATAATAAAAATTATGACAAAATAGCTTACTAGAATCTTCTAAACTGAACTGATCTCAGACATATAAATAGCATCCCTAAGAAATATAGCAGCACTAGGCTATTAGTATCTTCTAAGTGGAACTGATCTCAAAGGCATAATGACAGCAATAAGAATTATGCCAACAGTAGCATATTAATATCTTATGAACTGGGGTGATTACAGAAATATATTTAATAATGTGACATATTATAAAAGCCATATTACTTAACAGAATAATAACAGGTAAAATAGCTTTGTCTGACATATTTAGGATCTGTAGTTTAAATTTTGGCAACCCTGGAAAGCTTTACATAATTGTAGATATCACAGAATATAATTTTTTACACAACCAACTTATAGTTAATTACAATAATCTATCTGTAGATAAAAATAGCTTTGAAATGGAATGCAAAATACTCTCACCAAATTTATCAATTGAAGAATGGTGAAATTCTGAGCTTTTCTTTTTTGTTTTATTCTCTAGCTATTAATTGTTAAATTCATATTTGTGTCACTAATAATTGGATAGTTTGGAGGAATAATTAAAGGATAGGTACCAGAAAAAATATATTTAAATTCATTTAGCAATTTTCATCTATTTTGAAAAAATCTCTAAGTCTTTCCTGAAAACAAAAGTCTATGTTATAGTTTTATTAGATGATTATGTCATAGGCTTTTCACATTTAGTATTGTTTAGTAAAGATACAAGTGCAAAATGAGTAAATAGTATTTTAAAAATAAAAATGTATTTAGTTTATGCTTCATCTCTTATGGTCAAATAACAAAGAGTTATAATAGTTTATTATATCAATGAAAATTTTGATTAAGACTTTGTGAGTATGTATTAATGTTCATTTAATCTGGTTATGGAGTATAATGCATATGTGGTTTGCTTGAAAGCAAATCAACAACTTCTACATCCTTAGGGAAGAGTTTTAATAGTACATATTTTAGCACAGTGGGTATAATTATGCAATGTTGACCAGCTTTCCATTAAGCAGAGATGGCAACTTGATAATTTCAAAGTTTTATCAGGATCCATAGTAAAACAGCATGACATAGGTAATACTTGATTATTCTTTTCTTTTGGATTCAGCATTCCAAGAAATACAGCAAGTTCTCATTTTAGATCACAGATTAGAGAGATGAAAAATCAGTGCCATATTTGGTGTAATGTTTAATATTCTTAATCCATCCTAATAATGCCATCAGCTTGGTTTTATTCTTCTGAAACTCAGGGATTAACTGAAACACCCTGCCCAATTATATAGTGAAGACAGGAGTGTAGTCACTGGGAGGATATATGCTAACCAAAATAATATATAACAATAATATAATGAAATTGGTAGAAAAAAGTGAAACATCTGCCTATAAGGCTCAAATTAAAGATTTAAACCTATGGCTTAGTACAATAGTATAGTAGCAAACTCAATAGTTTAACCCTCTAGCATCCTGACAGATTTCTTGTTCTCACTAGATTTTAGCTTTCAATTTTCATTTTAATGTTAATCCATTATTATTTATCAGAATATAATAAATTTGATCTCATTCGATAGATATTTTTGTTTAGAAATTAAATAAATTTTTAAAAATCACATTTGATTTTGGAATTATTTTAAAAAATTAGATTTTAATAAAACAAAACACTGTCAAATCATCAAATTTCAGGTGAAGCTGAATCAATTTGTAAAATGACAAAATCTTCATTATTTGATGTTTGTTTTAGAAATCTGAATAAATTATTTTTAATATCTACTAAATCTATCAATTTTGTAATTTTTATTATATCGCTAAATATTATAACAGTTTGCTACAGATAACAATATTCAGAATATATTCCTTTATATTTAAAAATAAATCATTTACATAAAAAATAAATGTGTAATAATATATATATATATATATTTGATTTCTAATAATTATTACACAATTATGATACAAAAATAAGCATAAATTTCCAAAAAATCAAGTTTAAAACTATCATAATATTTTCTCTAAGTAATTTTGCAAAGTTCGAGATTACCAAATATACAATGACTAGTCATCATTATATGGTTTCAATTTTCATGACATCTTTTGAATTTTTTTAAAATTAAAATATTAGAAAATAAATATACATAAATTTTAAAGCTATAAAAAAATGTTAGCAACATTTTTTAGTAGAGAGTGAAAAACACAAATTTAATTTCTAGATTTCTCAGACATGGTTCCAGTGCCTCGAAAAAAGCATTACTTAAGATTCTTTAATTAAGTCTTATTGCAAAAGTTAAAATGTATTTGTTATTACTTACTTTTAATTGTTAAAACTTTACTTTTGTAAAATGCATATTTCCCTCACTATTTATTTTATTTTTCAAATCAATGACTTTCAATTTAAAATAATATGTTACAAAAAAAAATACTTCTATCAAATCTTTATCTATTAGTTAATTTTTAATAACAAATTATGTACAAATAATTAAATTATTTTTAGAAATGAAAACAATAATAATACTATTGTTAAGAAGTATATTATGACCACTATAATGTCATTTGATGACGACTTTTTATTTAGGTACTTACAACTGCAGATCACTTTCAAGTGAAGGAAGATTGCAAGAATTAGAAGAAGAACTGTCTTATATTAAATGGGACATTATTGGACTTTGTGAAGTTAGAAGAAAAGGAGAAGAAACAATTGATTTAAAAAGTGGACATATACTCTATTATAAAGGCACACATATTGGAAATACAAGTGGAGTAGGATTCATTGTAAATAAAAAGTGGAATAACAATATTGTGGAGATTGATGGTGTATCGGACAGAGTGGCAAGATTAGTTATACAACTTAATAGCAGATACCAAATGCAGATAATTCAGGTTTATGCCCCAACAAGTTCTCATAGTGATGAAGTAGTAGAAGATTTTTATATGGATGTACAAAAGGCTTTTGATCAGAGTAAACAACATTTTAAAATTGTTACAGGAGACTTTAATGCTAGAATTGGTAGACAAATGAAAGATGAAATTGCTGTAGGTAATTTCGGTTATGGTAATAGAAATGAGAGAGGACATAGACTTGTGGAGTTTGCAGAAAAAGAAAAACTTTATATTATGAATTCATTTTTTGAGAAAAATGTTAAAAGGAAATGGACATGGAAGCATCCAAATGAAGGTACAGCAGAATTGGATTATATTTTGACTAACAGAAAATACATATTTCAAGATTGTAATGTTCTTAATAAATTTAACACAGGAAGTGATCATCGATTAGTAAGGTGTAAGTTACGTGTTAATGTAAAACTAGAAAGACAAAAATTATTAAGAAAAACAATATTTACAGTTGATATTCCTAATCTTCAGAAACATTCTAATGAATTTAAATTAGAACTTACAAATAGGTTTCAAGTGTTAGGAGATTTTGAACATGATACAGATTTGAATGAAATTAATATGAAAATAACTGATATACTTTTAAAAACTGCAACAAACATAGCTGGTAGAAAAAAGCAGCAATTGACTAATAAAAATTTTACTGAGACTAGAGAATTTATGAAGAAAAGAAGGAATATGAAGATATACAAAAATGATGTATTAAAAAGAATTGAATATCTCGAATTTTGTAAAATGGTGGGGAAAAGAGTTGAAAATGATATAAGAAAGTATAACTGTGAAATAGCAAGGAAAGCTGTAGAAGAAAATAAAAGTCTCAAAAATGTTAAACAACATTTTGGTATTGGTAGGAAATTTATATCTGCAATAAGAAAAAAGATGGAATTATTACTAAAAAGAGAGATGACATCATGAAATTGATAGAAGATTTTTATCAAGAATTATATAGTAATAAAGAACTAAGTACCTCCTATATCTATTACATCTTCCGAATTGTCCAGAATTTTAAATGAAGAAGTGAGCCATTCAATTAAGTGTATGAAGAAAGGAAAGGCTCCAGGAAATGATGGAATTATAATTGATATATTAAAAGAAGCAGGTGAAGAAATAGAAACAATTTTAGCAAAGTTATATACCAAATGTCTAAATGATAAAGATGTACCAGAAGATTGGAAGAATGCAGTAATAATATTAATATTTAAAAAAGGTGATGAAGAAGATATTATAAATTACAGATCTATCAGCCTTTTATCACTTTTATATAAAATTTTTACCAAGATAATTACAACTCGTCTACAGAGAATTTTGGATTTCCACCAAGCAAGAGAACAAGCTGGATTTAATCGTGGTTTTAGTACAATAGATCATATCCAGGTATTGAGAGAAGTCATAGAAAGGACAAACGAATATGAGTTGTCATTATGTTTTGGATTTGTAGATTATGAAAAGGCATTCGATTCTATACACATTTCTTCAGTGATTAAAGCATTGGATCATCAAGGTATAGATCCAGGATATTGTCATATTTTAAAGAATATTTATAATAATGCAACAGCAACAATTAGATTACATAATGATACTGGAAAAATCAACATTGAGAAAGGTGTAAGACAAGGTGACTCCATATCTCCAAAACTCTTTACAGCAGTGCTGCAAGAAGTATTTTATGGATTAAAATGGGAAACTAAAGGAGTGAAAGTAAATGGAGAGTATTTAAGTCATTTAGATTTCGCAGATGATGCAGTTGTTTTTACAAATAATGCTCCAGAGCTGCAGGAAATGTTGCAGGAGTTAGCAGATGAAAGTAGAAAAGTAGGACTAAAGATAAATGTTAAAAAGACTAAAGTAATGTTTAATCGATTTGCTCAAAATATGAAAATAAAGATTGATTATGAAGAATTAGAAGAAGTTAACAGTTACAAATACCTTGGTCAGATTATTAATACAGATGGCAACATAATGGAGGAAATTAATCATAGAATTAAACTTGGTTGGAGTGCTTTTGGTAGAAATAACTTGATACTAAAAGGAAATATGCCTATGTGTTTAAAAAGAATGGTTTTTAACAAATGTGTTTTACCAGTTCTTACTTATGGATCTGAGACTTGGACACCTAATAGAAGAGCAATACAGAGACTTCAGACCACTCAAAGGAGTATGGAGAGATGTATGTTGGGAGTAACAAGAAGAGATCGAAAACGCAATGTATGGGTAAGACAACAAACAGGTGTTACTGACCTTATTGAAAAAATTAAAAGATTGAAATGGAGTTGGGCTGGACATATTGCTAGAAGAGATGATAATAGATGGACAATTGAAGTTTTAAACTGGATTCCAAGAGATTGTAAAAGACCCAGAAAGAGACCACATGTGAGATGGATGGATGAAATAAGAAAATGTGCAGGGGTGTTGTGGAGAAGAGAAGCTAAAGATCAGAGAAGATGGATTAAACTTGGAGAGACCTTCATCCTGCAGTGGATTGATAATGGTTGATGATGATGATGATGATGATGATGATGATGTTAACTTTTTATCAGCACATATATATGTAAATATTACATACATATTAAAAAATAAATATTTAATAATTTAGCACAAAAAAATCTTAAAGTAACAAATATACTTTTTTGCCAATATTATTTTAAAATAAAATTAACTGCTAAGGTTATCTCTCCCTGATTATAAAATAAAAACTCTAACTAAAATATAAACTAATTTATTTAATCCTTAACTAGAATTGGAAAATCTTAATTTGCTCTTTTTAAATTTGTTTTATACAACCATTAAGTGACAAAAATATGTACAAATCTCAAAAATGTATTTGAGTACTACTCAATTACAGGCATGATAAATATTGTAGTACACTTAGAGTCATTAAATTAATATTTTGTTTACTGTAATTAAATATTTTACTACTAATATCTATTAAGTTTAATATGAATGTGGATTGTTAAAAAAAAATAACTGCCTGTAATTTAGATTGTAAATTTTGTGTTAGTTAACTTATGTAATTTGACTATTCTGATACAAACATTTGCATAATTTAAATCCTACTCCTATTATATTATTTCTCGTGCTATCAAAATATTATTATTGGACAAAAATTTAAAATATTAAGGTTGCTAAATATTTTCAGATTTTTTTTACATATCAATTTATTTTGGTAAACTACTTTTCAACAATCATTTATTGCATCATGCATAATATTATAATTTTTTTAATTAAATTTATAATTTTAAAAAATGCCTAACTACAATTGGAAACTCTTATTTTCCTTTTTTTGAATTTGTTTTCTTCAATCAACTCATTTTTCAGATTAAAAA
Organism: Epiperipatus broadwayi; assembly: GCA_028023455.1. Classification (NCBI taxonomy): domain Eukaryota; kingdom Metazoa; phylum Onychophora; class Udeonychophora; order Euonychophora; family Peripatidae; genus Epiperipatus; species Epiperipatus broadwayi. Next base: position 5,521,634 of record JAQFVV010012400.1, on the reverse strand, counting down.
TATTTCATATAATTACTTTAAAATTTTGTTTGTCTTTTTACACTGCAATTTTTAATTTTATCTTCATTCACAACTGCTTTTATTCAATGCCAGACAATCTAAAAATGCTATTTAAAAAATTAAGTAAAATGCTTCGAATTCTTTGTCTTTATAAATTTAACAAATTTAAAAAAAAGAGTTAACATATTAAACATTACAGCATTTTTTTCAAAATATGCTGTCAATATATTTGAAAAATAAAAGAATTTCATTACATTAATATATATTAGATAAGTTTTTTTTTTATTATCTATTATTACAATTATTTATAATTCAATAAATAGTGATGATTGAAAGCAGTGCTAAGCTGTAAAAACAATTACAATTTTTAATCTTTTATGTATAGTGGACCTTTCCTATTTATTGAATTACAAACGAATAAGGAAAGAAATAAATCTGTTGAGTTACAATTATTTATGTTTAAAGAATATATAATTAAAAATTAATTTTTCAATACATGCTTCTATGCAATAAAAGTGGAAATGTACTGAACATATGTGAACACTGTAAAATAAAATTTTATGAATGCACACATATATATGTATGTCATTAAAATTTAATAATAGTATTTATATATAGTTATTTATTTTTAAAAAATTAAATAACTATCTTCAAAATTATTTTACTATAATTGATATTTTACATCAATAATATAAAAATACTCTATGGCTTTAATAATTATATTTGTATGTTATCTCTTCTCCTTTCTCCCCATCTTTTTTTTTTATTAGATGATGAAAAGATTAATTATGTTTCTTTTTTATCATGAGGGACACTAATCCACCCACAGTAGAACTATTTTTTAATAATTAAAATATAAATAAACATATACAAACTTTATATATACATATTAAATTATGATTTTTCCTTCTCTCGCTTTTTTTTTACCTTTGCTAAATGTCTATTTGTTTATTCCTAATGTCAAATGAAAAAGAGATTGATTAAACACTTGTTACATCAAGAAACTTTTCCAATTTTAAAAAACTATTTAATTCTACATTTTAAAAAAGCTATGCTATATTGTTAAAAATCTTCCTTCCTTTTTTTACCTCTCTCTTTTTCTTTCCATCTTTTTTTTAATCCTTTTTCTTTTCTTTTTTCATTCTTTCACCATTTCTTCTCTCTCTCTTCTTTTTTTTTACAATTTATGAGGCTTTTACACATCATTAATCAGTTCTATTTTAAATGCACTTTTAGAATAAAAAAATTAAATCAAACATAGAAAAATTCAATAGTATTTATTTATAAAATTAAAATGCATATAAAAACAAAATGCTATTTATTTAGTATATTTTTTACTGGTAATAATTTGTTCTTTTAACAGGTTAATAAAAAGGCTAGAACATTACTGAAAGTCAAAAATGAATGTACATCAAAGTGTAACTTTTATTTAACTTACATGTCCAGTAAAAAAAAAACATGAATAACTTACAATGTAACATATAGAATGCAAGAAATCTAAATATGGCAAACAGAAAAAATAAGTATTGTGCATCAAATAAATTTATAATGATGATGATGATGATGATGATGATAATAATAATAATAATAATAATAATAATAATAATAATAATAATAATAATAATAATAACAACAACAACAACAACAACAACAAAAAACAAACTCATTTTGGAAATATTTTCTTTCTTAATAAGTAGAGTTAGTTTACATTCATAAACTAGAAAAAAGAAAATAACATAAGCATTGTAATATTAAATATATTGTTATTAAAAGCTAATTAGCTAATTATTTACAATATAATCACAAAAATAAATTTTAATATTGTATTAATCAACACAGATAAGTATTTTTTTTTTAAAAAAAAGTTCCAGCCTGACAGTACAACAATACATGGAACAAATGTTCGAAAAGATTAAATGAAATCATATGAAAAAAAAAACTGAATGGATAAAATTTTGAAACATGATTATAACTTAAATTGTTTTAAAAAGTGAAGCATCAGTAGATGAAGTGTCCAAAGTTGTGGTATGTTTGTATTTGTTTTATTGAGAGCAAAAAAAAAAATTATTTATTTTTTTACAAAAATTCATTATTGGTTTAGAAATACAATAAACTTATGCCTATTTTTATGAACATACTGTTTATAACATTTTCTACAATGACAAAAAGGGTTATTAAAAGACTATTTTTATAAAAAAATAATAAGAAACTATTTTTTAATTATTTTTTACAGTGCAACAACATTTAGAAAAAGATAAAATAACAGGTTATTAAAACCTTTAGGCATTACTGTATTCAAAGAGAAAACTTATTTGGATTTTAATGTTTTTTAGTTTTTTTTTAAACCTGTTGTAATTGATTCTTATAGAATAATAAATGCCTTTAAAACATAATAGTGATAATATACTTTATAAATAACTATAACAAACCACATAAGTACTTTCAGTTAATTTCTTAACCTTCTTCAAGTGAAAACCATTTAAAAATTTTAATTTAGCACAATTAATCTATCTATTTGTTATATCCCAAGATTCATAAGTTTTTAACATTTGCACATTGTCTATTAGTTAAAGATATTCTATTTATATTTATCAAAATTGCTTTCTTAATTTTGCTTTTATTACAGCTTTTTTCTCATGAAGAATCTTAGTATATTCCATATCAAAATTAAAAATAAATTCACATGATTTTTCATGATCAAAAAGCAGATGCCATTATTAAATCATAATTTCTTTTATTTTTTATACATATGTATTACAACAGTTAATGCTCTTTTAACCTTTTCTCAAGACTCTACATCAATTCACCTATGTATGAAGCCTTGCACTTACATAAATTTTGATATACAATATTATTTTTTGTTTCATAAATATTATTATTTTTTAATTATTTATCAATCTGTTAACATTGGGTGAAACACAAAATAAATTATATATATATTTTAAAAAAATTTAGCTTGGTTGAAACACATGGAATTAATATATATTTTTATCATTAACTTTCCACTTTCTTAAATTAGTTTTTTTTAAACAAAACAAATTGACATAAAGTATAATAAATTTATTCATTATATCCAATTTCAATCACCTTTTTTGTAAATATTTCAATATTATATGAATTATCACTTTCATAATAACAGAATTTTTTATTGCAAAATAAAAGATTTGTCTGTAATATATAGGGTATATGAGCACAGACTTTCACATGACCCACCACTCTCCACTCTATCTAATAACACTGATACACTCAAGCACCTATATGCTGAAAAGATAAATAATCACCAATATACGTATTTCATGCTAAACCAGCAATCATCAGTTGGTCCAGATTATCATCCCCCACACATATATACTATAAGTGCTCAGATATATATTAAGATAGACAATCTTCATACTTTAATGGACAGGCTCCAATCTACTACACACTCCAACTCTTCAACCAACCATCCAACTGAAAATCTGATGCTGGAATGATCAAAGGCCACCCTGAGGCTAAGATTCTTGTCACACCCATGTTGGCCTAAGATCAATCTGAACCCCACATGTACAGAACATAATCCATTTAATACATATGCAAGGATGGGCAGACATCTCTACAATGTAATAACTGAAACACGGGCTTATTATTGTAGAGATGTCTGCCCATCCTTGCATATGTATTAAATGGATTATGTCCTGTACATGTGGGGTTCAGATTGACCTTTGGTCAACATGGGTGTGACAAGAATCTTGGCCTCAGGATGGACTTTGAGCATTCCATCATCAGATTTTTAATTGGATAGATGGTTGAAGAGTTGGAGTGCGTAGTAGATTGGAGCCTGTCCATTAAAGTATGAAGATTGTCTATCTTAATATATATTTGAGCACTTATAGTATATATGTGTGGGAGATGACCAACTGATGATTGCTGGTTTAGCATGAAATACGTATATTGGTGATTATTTATCTTTTCAGCATATATGTGCTTGAATGTATTGGTGTTATTAGATAAAGAGTGGTGGGTCGTGTGAAAGTCTGTGCTATATACCCTATATATTACATATATAAACACAGGTATATAATAAGCCTGTGTTTCAGTTATGACTTGTCTGTAATAATATGTTAGACTCTTTCCATCATCTATCAGTAATTTTTGAATGTATAAACAAATTTGAACTTTATTTAAATTTTCTAAATACAAACAAATTGTTAGTAATAACACACCAAAGGACAACATATGTTAGTAATTACATAATATTTGAATAGTAATAATTTCCACTCTTATTCAGGTGTTTCTGGCCTAACCGGTTACAATATTAGCATAGAAACCAAACTTATATCTATAGATCCTCATATATTAAATTTTAAGGCAATGTTCTAACCAACTGAGCTATCCTGTCAAAGGCAACAGATTTATGTATAAGAAATGATTCAAATCCTCCTGATTTCTTCAAAAAAATTTTAATACTTTTTTTCTGAGAGCAAGGCAAATATTAAGACTTGTAATCTTATGCACAACTGGTACTTTTGATTTACGATGTGTATAACCTCTTTTTTTTTTCAAAGATTTGATTGTCAATTTATAATTTAATAAGCCATCATCTCTTGTAGCATGAAAATCAAGATATTTAGCAGTTTTATTCTGTTATTTTCAATGTCCATTTCAACTCATTTAATTTTGTTCAACTCAATCACAATACAATTTATAATACCTTTATTTCCACAAACAAAAACATTTATTAGCATCATATCTTTTGTAAATTTATTATACATATTTATAATATATATTATCACCATTATGCTTTGTGTATATATATATTGTAATGATATATAAATATGTCGTTACATTAATTTAAAATAAAATCTTAAAGTTCGCAAATAAAAATAAAATCTATTAAAAAAGAAAAAACTAAACGCTAAAATTAAAATGTTTGTTAAACGTATATATTTGCACAGATTCAAAACTTTAAAAATATTTTTTTAAAAAAACAAATAAATCTCTAATAGACCTGGTTTTTTTTTCTCCTGCGATGATGGGATCAATTGAAGCCCATCTCTGGCCCAATGCCTTCTCCGACCATTTGGCAATGGAAATCCGACTCAGGTATCAAAATAACATAATTCCAACAATCAATTATCCCCACACTACGAGGATGCTGACTAGATCGAATATTATGACCCAACTGGTCTCTGAGGCCTATATTGCATTCCGCCATCTAGAGATCATATCTCTTCCTCCTGTGGAGGCATGGATAGCCTTTGTTAAAATGCTAGGCTATCTAATAAATCAATGCACCCTTAAAACCAAGGGTCCAATCCAACTATTGGCTGAGCTGGACGGAATTGCCAGAGTTCTGCACAACCTGTCTCTTGGGGAGCAGAATATCTCGCACCTAATTCACTTGAAAGCAAAATATAAATCAGCACAGTCTTCCCTTGCCGAGTACCTTGCAATTAAGAGGGCTTGACAATACCTACAACATCAGCATTGCTGGACCAGAGGGTACTTCCGCTGGGCCCTTGGCTCAGGCAAAAGATTCTGAGCCCCCACATCGATTGAGGTACAAGGAAACTGCTACTCTGGCTCTTCTATGTTGGCCAAAATCAGGGAGTTTTATTCCCTAAAATTTCAGCCATTGGGGATAACTAGTGCCCGGAAAAAATTTGCTTCGGTCGACGCTGCTCCACATAAGATTACAGAAGGGCGAATTCTACAGAGACTAAGGTCCCTCCTGGACAAGGTCCATCCTGGCCTGCATGGAATTCCAAAATTTTTTTTATTCCATCTGCGCACATTTACGGTACCAATTATACTAAACATCATAAATTTCCTTGCTAATGACAGTCGGGAAGCCTTGGACATATGTCCAATCACTATGGTTTCCCTCATCAAGAACCCGAGGGTCCACTGGTTCTCGAGAACCTTCGACTTATTTCCATGGTGCCGCTTATGATAAAGGTTATTGAGGGCCTTATAAAAGAAGACATCCAAGATAACATAATAGAATACCTCTCTTCTTATCAATTCGCAAAAAAAGTTGCTCGACTGCTGATGCTGTCAGCCAATTTTACCTCATTGTTGACCATGTTTGCAGGAGAAGAAAATCCCAACCAGTCGTGGTTCAGCTTGACTTTGCTGGAGCTTTTGACTGTGTCAGAATTGACATATTGCTTGGTATACTGGAGAGGCTCAAAGTGCCCAAGGCATACCTTCAGATTATAGAGAACCTCCTACAAAATAGGGAGGTTTTTCTTTCATTGGATGGCAGATTATCTCCAGGATTTAGGCCCTGTGTTTCCATCCCACAGGGCTCACCACTGAGCATCCTTCTCTTCACAGCCTATGTGAACCTCCTGCTTCTAAGCATCGAGGCTGCTCTCCCAGGGATAGCCATTCCTGTGCTTGGAGAGTGCATATGCCACATTATCTATATGGACGATGTGGTGGTGTTTCTCTCCTCTGGCAGGGAGCTTGCAAGACTTGGAGAGCTCCTAGACCAGTTTGCTCACATATCTGGTCTTGAGGTCAACGAACGCAAATCAGCAATGTGGTCCATCCTGATGGGGAAGCAAATCCAAGGCAGATTCAAAGCAACCCCAGAGCTTCCTAGGATTCCATCTTGCTTCCCCCCTCAGTCATGAGAAGAGACATGGAGAGGAAGCTATTCACCAAAATCGAGAAAACAGTTAACTCACTATCAAAAATTTACCTTTCTCTTTTGGGCAAGGTCGCCTTGCTGAATTCGGTAGTACTTCCCAAAATCACATACTACCTGGCCGGCTTTTCACCCACCAACAACTTCATTAAAAGGATTGAGGTGCTTTGTAGGAAACTATGCTGGGGGAAGGGGGCCCCGGTCATCAGCTTAAACATTTTACAGAAGCCTAAACCCCTGAATGGACTGGCCTTACATGCCATTAAAGTCTTCCAAATTCAAAAGACATACAATATTCTGGTTAGGCTATTGAATTCTCATTCTGACATTGAGTGCCCAGTTCCCATAGAAAGGATCGAACCTACCAATAGACCCCCACCCAGATTGAGGAGACTTTGGATCCAACAGCAGGTGACGGATGTCCTATCATGGATCAAGACCTCCAGCTCCCTATTCCAGTCAAAACTTACTTACTGGGACACATACCGACTAATGTTCGAGGATAAAACATGTACCCCCATCTTGCTCTCAATTTCTATCTCCAGACTTGCCAAATGAACACAATTTCTCAGACTTGAGCCCAAGTATGTAGACTTCCTGCTCAAGGTCAACCTTAAGGCCCTTCCCACAAGGTCCTTTTTATTCCATCATAGAGGCTATAATATCGATACCTTATGTTCAATGTGTGGGAAGCAGGAAGAGACTATGGACCACATTCTGTTCCATTGTGATTCGTGGTCTCCGAGGCATGATTCTGAGAAAAATGTCTGCACCTGACCTGACTTATGTAATGATTCCTCTGGCCTTTGAAAAGGAGCTTTTTGCCAGAATTCGGCTGGCTTCATTTGTCAACTTTGGGATTTGGACTATACATTGCAAACTATTGTTTGAAAGTGGGATTGACCATAGTCCCGAGGACCTCCTTATAAATTTTATACGGAAGGCTAGGGAGATTGACAAGAGGACTTGCCCAGAACAGTTGGTGATTCAGACTTGGGATCAACTAAAAATTTAAGTTTCAAGACCTTCCATTTCATTCTATGGACGATGCCTCTGGCCTTGTCAGGGGAGATTCTCCCCCTATTGCTGTGATGACAGGGATGGTATGACCTACCTCCTAACCATCCTATTTGAACTGTATTCCTGTAAACCCATTGCAAACAATGCTTGTTAACAGCAGCTCTAACTATTACCTGTATACACAATTATGTACCTTACTCTATAATTGAATAAAATATATTTTTTGAAAGTAAAAAAACAAATAAATAAGTATTTGAACGTACTTTTTTATAAAAAAAAAGTACAAGACTTAAAGATAAAATATTTTTGTAAATGGAAATTATTGTTTATTAATTATCCAAAAGCTGTGTAGTTAAAAAGTCAGATCAAAATTAGATAAGGAATAAGAAATTAGCTTGTCCAATATAGAAGCAGCAAATAAAGGCCCAGACCATAGCGAAAAAACAGAACAGTGATGTCTTTGTTCATGGAATCCATAGGAGGACTATAAAAAGAAAAATATTGAGTTCCAGTGAGTTTTCGAATTTGATTTGGGGAGATGAACGACAAGACGCACTTGTCGTTCTCTCTCACTTATTTAAAAAAAATAAATATAAAGACTGTGATATCAGAATGGAACCAGCTAATGCCACCTCCAGAACATTATTTTCCAATGGAGATGTCACGGGAATTAAAAAACAGGAACCTGGACTCTTCTACCGCAAGCTATATTGACATGAACTCTAAATTTAAAAATAATTAAGAACTTTTGTTCAAGCTTATGAACTTCTATCTGACTTTTAAGTTTAAAATCAATTGATAATGTGTAATTTTATATATGTTTGCATTTGATAAAAAAATCATTTCCATTTATTATTTTCTTTGTATTAATATTTATTGTTTAAATTTTAAATGAGGGAATTTAAGGTTGGGTATAGATGTTGCATAGATTTGTTAGCAGTTGATAATGTTGCTGTTTCATAGTTTATTGGAATATATAAGTCAACGATGTCACTGCAAGCATCTTACGATGAATGCTATTGGGTTTTGTGTATTCCCTATGCAATTGACATTATCGATGATTTTGTATTTTGATCGGTTGTGTTTATTTTGAACTGTTTTTAACCATGGAATCTGTGCAGCCGATTTATACTCAACATTATAAAACAAATTATATAAAATTCATTTGTGCAAACATATTTAAATGTTAAATTTAAGTCGGGCATGAATGGATATATAGTTTTGTAAAGTCATATTAAGGGAGGGTAATCTTAGGTTATTCATTTCGTAGTTGGATTGGCTCAATGGATTGGATATATTTGTGTAATTAGTAGATGTAGTATGAGATCCGCTATGGGCAGGATTGCATATATACGACACACACCTTCTGTTTGCCTATGGATGGGTTTTTAAGATGGCAAAGGACCGCAATCCATTCCTATGGAGTTTTATGTTTATTGTTCTACTCACCAACAGATGTAGCATTCCTGTTGGTGGAGAGACAATGTCTTCTCTAACTCTACTTACTGTTCAGACGTACATTCCTGACAGTATAGTATTTTGTGTTGTCGTATTTTCATGCTACATTGAATACATAAATGTATCAGATGGATTGACGCCAGTTTGACTGCGAACTTTTTGGCCTAAGGTTAAATAAGGGATAGAATATTTTCTTTTCAAATACAATCTATATAGTCTATTTATACTTGACTCACTAAATAAATATTAAACTCATTATTGAAATCTATTTAAATGTAAAATTAAAGATTAATATAAACATCTAAAATGTTAAACTTATTCCTCAAATTAGAATGATTTTATATGTGCGTAAATAAATATTATTATGTGTTAATTTCTGGCAGTGGCTTTTATTTTTTTTATATTTGTGATATAAAGTTATATTTTATAATCTCTGAGGTTCCACTGAGCTAGTGACTTGGGCTAATTATCTAAATATTTAAATAAAGTGGAATTTTAACAGCGCGTATCTGTCTACTCTATAAATTTTTTTAGGTTTAAATGCCTAGATGGTGCCCTGTAGTGCAGATTGCTGTTAGATTCGATCTTCACTTTCATTTCAATTGTTACAATATATATATATATATGTGTGTGTGGGGGTGGAAGTGTGCATGCATAATATAGGGAGTGTACCAATAATTCTAACAAGCTTTCATCGATAAGTGTCACGTTATTCCTATCCTCAGACCAGTTTCAAGCTTTTGGCTCACCTCAGTGAAGCACTAGGACATTCTTACTCTAGATCTAAAATACCAACTCAAAATCAGCATTTCTCTAATACATAATTATTAAGTAGAAAATCTGAAATATTTAGATACATATATGTTTTTAAATTCAACTATCTAACTTAAATAGCTATGTGGGTCTGAAAATACATAAGCCTCACCATATATTAATAGCCTCAGCAATATCACATCACTAAATCTTCAAGAGTAAGATTATAATAACCAAAAAAGTAAGTCCTATATGCTTGACTTGTTTTAAGCTTGTATTACAGATATGTAATTATTATAATTTTGCTCTTGGGGGATTTTGTGATGTTGTGATGTTATATGGTTGAGACTGAAGTGTTTCCAGACTCATATAGCTATTTACATTAAATAGTTAATTTAAGACATATATTTGTCTGAACAATTCATATTTTCTACTTAATAGTTACATATTAGATTATTACTGGCTTTGAATTGGTATTTTAGATCTAGTGCCTTAATCTCCTAGCACCTCATTGAGGTGATCCAAAAGCTCAAAACCAGTCTGAGAATAGGAATAATTCTAGCTAGAGATTTTTAAATCCTTTTTCTTGTGGTACTTATTGATGAAAGCTTATTAGAGCTATCAGTACACTCCCTATATTACATATCTGTAATACAAGCTTAAAGCAATCACATGATATATAACTTGCTTTTTCAATTATTATAATTTTGCTCTTGGAGCTTTGGTGATGTTATATGGCTCAGGCTATTAATATATGGTGAGGCTGAAGTGTTTTCAGATCCATATACTATTTAACCCTTTTAAGATGGTTTTTTTTTTTAGAGAACATTTTTTTTTATATTTCTATAATTCAAAATTATCTTTTATATTAGAAAATGATGAAAGAACATCAAAACATTAATGGGGGTGGTGATACATATAAGTACCATTAGTCTTTTGTTGTGGTACTATTATGCACCATCAGTACTATACAAAATTTTCTTTGAAAACTGTTAAATATTTTTATTGTATATAATATAAAGCATTTCTTCAAAAAATGTTACATATTTTTATCATATATAATATGAAATATTTTAAAAATGACAAATTGTAAAACATTTAGAACACAGTGGAATGTCACACTCTTGACAAATTGTCTGTTCATTTTTGGGTTTGGTTTTCCATGCATTGTTGCATCTTTATCTCATTGTACCTTCCACTGGAAATTATAAAGATACATTTTGAGTCACTGTATTTTCATAGATGGTCTTCCTTTCTTAGATAAATGGTGCACAGCTGATGTTTTTCTTTCTTTGGTTATCATTTCTTCTACCAGGGGCACTAAAAATGGCAGGAAAAGGTTTTTTGTCTTCTCTTTATATATAATCTATGCATTTATGACAGCCATCATAAGCAGGTGATAGAAAACCTTCCACCATTTTTTTGATTTGTGATCTAGTTCATGTAATCCCATCATTTGGTCTGCCAAATCAACTTTTCCCATAATCTTTTAAATTTTTATTGACATACTCAACATTAGCTTCATGGCTATTGCTCAACATAAGGACTTCTTTTGTATCTTGCCATTTCATGAGCAACAATTCAATTTTGCTGCACTGAAACACATTCACCCATTTTCAGTTTATCAAATCAAATTTTTTCCATTTTGATTGCAAGTTCCTACTGCTGCATAATCTATATTCTGTAGTAGAGTGGTAAAAGTAAAAAAGTGATCAAAACAACAAGTAATATCTTTCTCTCTTGCTATAGAGATTAGTTTATTCACTACATGTTCACCAAGAGTTCCATCTAAATGTTCACTTTCATGACCCATGTAGATATTAAAATCATGTGTATATGCAGGGAAAAAATCTGATCTGAGATACAACTTAAATCTTCTCTTTATAGGCTTTAGTAGCATATACTATTTCAAAGATGAATGCTCCTTGAACTTCATCATTGATTCATCTATACTTTGAAAGCTACTATCCTTGACAGCATTTCTGGAATGTACTTTTCAAACATTGGACAATGTCATCAATATAATAAATTTTGGAGCATTCAGCTGGTTTTATTGGTGATGCAAAATACATTTTTGAAGAAATAATTTTGAATCTTTCTCTAGATATTGCATTTTGTATGGATGCATTGCCCAATAAAAGATGAGTTGACCAGTAGTCATTAACTTTCGGAATGTGATTGTAACATGTAACCAGCACCACATTTTCAATATATCACACTGGAAATATATTTTTATACATATTTCCTTAGTATAACATCATAGGAATAAAAAGAACAAATATATTTAAAATATTAAACATTTATTTGTATTGTTTATAATTTATTATTATGAATGCAGTAATGAAAACAAAACATATAACAAAAGAATAATAATTTTATCCAAACTTTATGCTATATTATTCACATATTCATTTTGCTTTTAAAATGAATAAAGTTAATTTACAATCTTACAATACAATTAATAATAGACAATTTTATAACAATATTACGTCATTATAACAACAAAGTTGAGTGCTTCATGCGTTAACATATCCACTCTTAAACTCAAACAGGAAAAAAAAAAATATTACTGACATTTTGCCATATACTGAAACTCATCTCAAATTTCAGTATGACATATATATATATTGTGAATATAAAAAAACTCCAATGTTTCATATAAAAGAGTTTTTTTGATTTTGTCAGTTACATAAATCCAAACATTAATTTAATTAATTATTAAATTATTATATTTTATCTGAATTTTTTGGGAAACTACTAGTTTTTTCTCAGAATTATGAATCCAAATATAATTTATTTTAATATATTTATATCAATAATGTAAAAAATTACTATAAACTGTAGATTCAGTTTATAGTTGATTATCATCTTTTTCAGAAATGATAAATATGAAGCCATTGATGTCCTTTATGATGAACACATCATCTTATATTTGATAATTTTGAATTATCTGAATCTTCCTTTATTTTCTTGGTCGATTCTCACTCTCAAGATCTATACATTATAGCCTAGCTCTGTTAGTTTTGATGTTCTTATGAACACCTGATCAATAAAACATTTGCTTACTTTTTTCATCGAAGAATAACTAAATATTTACTAAACAAGATAAAATATTGTTGGCAGCTACTTAAAACTGTTCCAGAGTTTATTTTGCAATATCTCAACTAATCCTTGAAATTAGAACCTCATGTCATAGGCACAACCGGCTAGCACACTAACTACTGTATTGATAAAAATGTAAAAAAATATTTTATCAGGTGGTTATCAAAACTAAAGTTGAATTGTTCCCTATTGTTTTAATTTAAAAATAAAAAAGGTCAGCTAAAATTATTTCCGGACAAAATATATGAGAATTCACCAAACAATTAGAATTAAATTAATTTTTAAAAAAGGGAGGGGTAAACTATTTTAGAATAATATGCAGTCGAATAGAAATGTATTGTCTAAGATACAAGTTAAATTCCATTTACATTTAAGCATTAATTTATTGTTTTGTAAATACTGCACATGCATCGCATATATATACAAAAGGGTACTTATACAGAAATATATACAAAAGAGACAAGTGTGTGTGTTAAATCTATAATATAAGTAACTTATAATTCTTTTTATTAGTAAAAATTGAAAAATCACATCTAAAATAATTTAAAACTTATAGACATTTGTAACGCTCTTTGACAATTAAGATGTCTAATTTCTAATACCGTATAATTTTAAGAGTCAAAAAGTTAACAGACAGGAAGTAATCTGCATGCATGATTACATTTGAATATATGCATGTGTGTTGTATGTGCAAATATGTGCGCGCTAAGATGTAGGCATAAAAAAATATTTTAATAAAGTATATTATAATAGCACCATATTTTAGAAGAATGTAATACAAAATAAAAAAAGCATGTTTTTTTAAATAACTTTCTTTAATTAAAATAAGATGAAACTCAACTTAAAAATATATAATAGTAAATCTCATGAGCAAATAGTACTAAATCTGTCTAAGTTTAAAAAGATTCATAATGATAAACTGAAGCATTTTATTTTAATTTTTCAATTAAAATAAAATAATCGAGTGGTTAGATACTCAGGAGGTCATGTCCATTAAGAAGCAAGTTGGGCTTCTTTTAGAAATATTTGAGCCCATGTTTATCACTCTACTAATGCTTTAAAATGCACAGAGCAATTTTTGGTAATTTAATATCAATAAAAAAATTCTTCTAGAATCAACTGTTGATGAAAATTAGAGGTTGATACCAGAGACTGATAAAAGAATTGTAATCAAAAAATCACAGGCATACACATAAAATCTTGCAGTCACAAATCCTTATAGAGTTTGAAACATCTAAATCTTTATCCCGTGAAGCTAACATTTCAAAATAACTGTTTTATCCTTTATCATAGCTAGCTACACATAAAAACAAAATTAATGGATTATTGAAATTATATTATAAAGTTGAATGAAACTTTTTTTTTCAATCCTGGATAGATTTATGTCTGGTTTTTGTCAATAAAATTCAACTGGAATGTTTTCTTTCAGTTTAATTAAAAAATCAGAGTGATAAGGCAGATATAATTTGAATATTCTTATCATGATATCTTCCTAGAGATTGTTAATACATTTTGGAACAATTGATGAAATATTACTTTCATTCAAGCTGCCATCTTCATAAGATTATTATGCTTTAATACTTATAGTGATTCTATGCTAATTAAGAAGTAAATGCGGTTACTGTTAAAAAGTTATTGTGAGAGAATGAATGATTAATTTATTTGTTTGACCTGGAAATCAAATCTAGGTGAATCAGGAAGATTTTTTCCTCTCATAAATAAAAGGCATTCAATGACACCTCTTCATAAGAATTCTATTACTTAATTACTTTTTTAAAAACAATATCTACCCTGTGTACTTTAGCACAATAGTAAAGTAGCATATATGAATAGTATAGTTACTTCAGATTCTCATTAAAATGATATACAAAGTATCATACTTAAGAGCTAATGTTGTCTATCTTCAGAAACTCAACCTGCCATTTGATCTCAAATGTTACATGATTTGTTTAAACAACAACTTATTTGATTTTTTTTCCTAAAAAGTTTAGATAAGTGGCACAGTGATGGATTCAGAGTTCAAATTTTCAGGTTCCGTTCTCAGCTGACAAACGATTTAAAAAAATCTTTCAGCTCAGTCATTTAAATAAAACTATTATAATTAACCTGCCACTAAATAATTTGAATATCATGTGACCTCTTGAGCAATTATCCATACCATTATTTTGCTACATGTTGTTTAATGAAATACTAATGAGACAAATATGGGAGTTCAAGTTTATGTAGCAAAGCTATACTTGTCACGTTAATGCTCTAATGTCACATGACGACCTGTGCAACTAATCATTTGCTTATTTTTTACACAAATGCATATGTCTCATTACAAAATTATATTATTGCTTAATTTTAAAAATGTGACTTAAAATGGTGCTGCACTACAAAACCTGGTGTTAATATTAATACTTTTTTAAATAATTTTTTAAGAAAACTTCAAGGAACAAAAAAAAAAAATTCTCAATCAAAATATAAAACGAACTAATTAAAAAGTAAATGCAATTATTTCTAGAAGAATTAGCAGTGATTAGTTAAATCATTCATAGATATAATAAACACTTCCATACTTCCCCATTCTTTTTAAATTCATATAAATAAAGATACAATAAAAGACATATGACTCCCAAGATGCATTTTATGCCAAACCAGCACTCCTCAGTTAGCCCAGATCACTATCTCTCATATATAGTTCTATTATATGAAGAGTATTTATCTAGAGTAAATTGTTACATTTTCATTTACCATTGTCAAACTCCCTTCAATCACAACTTTGACACCATCCATTTCAGATAAATACAATAATGATTATTACTAATCATTTTTGAAACTAGAGATTATCTCTAGCACAGATATAAACTTTAAACCTCAGTTAAAGACAGTTTTAAAGTTTATATCTGTGCTAGAGATAATCTCTAGTTTTGAAAATGATTAGTAATAATCATTATTGTTTTTATCTGAAATGGATAGAGTCATAGTTGTGAGGGTAGGGAGTTTGACAATGGTAAATGAGAATGTAACAATTAAATCATTCACTTATTATATATCTTTAACAAGGATTTAAACTTAGATGAATCTTAAGATATTTTTAAATAGTCAGAATACAACAATCCAGCTATATATTCAATATTTTTCAGATAATGAGTGCCTAACAATTTTTCAGTTGGAGATTCAAAAAAATTACATGCAATCTGCATTGATAAAGTGGACCACCAATGCACTGCTAAACAAAATATAATATCATGAAATATTCATTAGTAGGGAAAATAAAACTAGATTGTTATAAAAATAAAAAATAAATATCCAATTAAAAATTTGTGAAATTGTTTTGTTGGTAACTGCAGATAACTATATATAATATTTAAAAGTTAAAAAAATAATGTCTGTGTTTAACAAAGTTAACAAAAAAAACTAACATTTTGTCAGTAAATTTTAAAGATCACCCAGAAATAAGTTTGATTTTATAGAGTAAATATTTAAACCATAAAATTCAAATATTAATTATATATGAATTGAATGAAAGCTTAAATTTTGAACTATGAACATTATTGCAAATAATTTTTGAATAAAAGTCTAGTTGTCAACATCCTTTTACAAAGAAAATAATATTTAAAATAAACACTTTAAAATAATAAAAAGCATCAAGTACCATAAAAATTAAACTTCAGATTTGATCTGAGAGCTTATAGTAATGGCAATTTGCTTGCAGTTACATATTGGATTATTTCCTAGTCTAATGAATTGTTAAACATTTTTTGAAAAATTCAAACTTCATATTTTCCTGAATATATTTAATGGTTAGTAATTTCACATAGTTTATTATAAAGCACTATGTCTAGATTGATGTTTTTTTCTTACTTCTTTAGCTATACCTGGCCTGACTAGTAATAAGGCTAGTATAATGATTGTATTAGTAATCTTTAGATTCATAAATACTGATTTTAAAATGTCATTCCATATAAAGAAGGTTATGTCAAATTTCAATAGAAATTTAATATACTTCCTTATGATCATTTCATTTTATGTGGTTACTTGGTATTGCTCCTTTAAAAGCTTGGTTAATTTTTCCTCCATTCAATATTCTTTAATGGCTTATATTTAATTACGAAAATTTATCTTATCTCTTTCTGCCGTCATATTTTAAAATTAAAGAAAAATCTAAAGAAAATTCTCTTATTTTTTTTATATTTTATTTCATTAACTTTTCCCCCCTCTTAAAATAATTTCCCTTAAAATAATATATAACAGTTGGTGCAGGTCATTCTTTTAAGTTTGAGGAAAAACATACATCTACTGTGGTTGGACTTAGGGTCTTAGTTATCCACAGTGAATGGTGAAGCCAGCATATATATCATTGTATATATATATGCACAGCTTCAATATATGATCCACTACTTTATACACATTTGTTTGTTTTTTTTCATCATTGTTTGTGCTTTTAATAGTTTTTGAATACTGAAAAACAAGAGGGCATCTGTAAAATCTCATATGAGTGTGGAAGAACATACAATGGTAAAACTAGCTGCTTCATTTTAAATAATTATACAAAATAATGATAAGAAAATAAAGTATAGCTTTTCCTGTATGTTGTGTATACCAATAAACATGAGTTTGATTGAGAAAACCCAAGACTATTATGAGTAAGCTTCTTGATTGGCATTAACAAAAAATCCCAATCAATTAACCCAGTGTGATAATCCATAATGTTTAGAAACTCTCATCACCTTGCTCTTGAAAAAAAATGAAAAAATCAGAAGAATTCTCTTAGATAATTATATTGAATTTTTACTGATTACTACCTTTGAAAGAATATTCTAGATGGCTAAAGTGCCATCTTAAATTCTGTATTCATAAAACTAAATTTACCAATTCAATTATCTTCTTAGCATTGCCACTGGTCTGTCCAGAAACTAAAAAAAAAGCCACTTTCTATACTTTATATGTTTATATTTTGAAAAATATATAAATAGAGATTGAATTTTTTTGAAAAGCATTTATTACTAAATTAGAAGATTAAAAATAATATCTAACTACAAAAATATCAAGTTGTAACAGATTTAAGCTATAGCTTTATAGTAAATCGATTTATAGTGGGTGGAAAATAATAGCCATTGCCCATCATTGATAATCAAGTGTGATTTCCAGATCAGTGTTCTATAAATGAGTAATGTTAATCATTTACACAATGCACTAAATTTTGAAGCAAAATTCAAATTATTTATAGTTCTATTAATTTTAAACTACTTTTTGCACAATTAGTCATATAATAAATTACAAGAAAGAGCTAGAATTTATAATTTATTAATTAAAGAATATATCAAATAAAATTATAACCTATTAGGATTTGTAGCTAGAAATGTTAGGAGTTTGGCATAGCTGATGGGAAAAGTTTTTTTTGTAACTGATTCTGTAAGCCTTATCATAATTTAAAATTAATCCCATAGATCTCAACAAAGAATTTTTCACTTTGATGATTTATACATCATTTATTTTAAATATTTCTCCGCTTTAAGAACTATAAGAAATAATATGTGAAATCCTAATTTAGTTATTATGTTTGGCATCTTTGCAACTAATTTAAAAATATGTGAATAAATATCTAGACAGGATTTCCGGGGGGAGGGTAGCTATTCTTGTTATCACTGTTTGCTGGTGCTATTTGAATGGTATTAACGATTGCATCATGAGCACCAGCTAATTATAGTTTTATTTAAAATCTAAGATTTTTGCATTTGCATATATGGCTTTTAGTTGTCTTCTAAATTTTGTGCAAAATATATCCTTTGATGCAAAATTACTATTCTTGCGGTGAAATCTTCATGCTATTTGTCCCACTTAAAACATATTTTAAAAAGTCTAAAGGTAATTAAAAGTATTTTATTACTAATAGCACATTCGAAAGTTAATAAATATTATCCTCCAAAAAGAAATCAGAGTAAAAGTTATCTTTTTCTGGCATTTAGTAACTTGTTGATATTTTCACAATATTAATAAAACCCAATAAAATCCGAGAGCTTTAAAACTGAGGTTTCAGGCTTGCATCTTACACACTTGTATTTAAATATAGCCCTGACTGTCAGTGATTTCTCTATTAATCACTTATGATAAATATTAAAGAGGAAATAATTAACCTATTCATTCGATATACTGAATGTTTAATATAGTAAATAGAGGAATTTGAATTTAGGATATTTAGTCTATATACATCCTCCATTTCATCTCAAACAACCAATGCACATGACCACACACATGTGAAAAAATTCTGCATGAAATAACGTATATTGGGGATCATTAATCTTTTTAACAAATGTATGGTCATACTTATTTGAGATGGAGTGAAGGATGAATATATACTGAAAATTCTAAGATCAAATCCGTCTATTTATTAAAAAAGAAAATTTTGTAAAATCACTTTTTTGGCTTTAAGAATAATTGCAAAATCTTCCATTTGATTTATAATTCTACTGATAGTGTTGGTTAAAAATGCTCAACTATATACAAACATAAGTTAAATTTAAATACTGCAAATAATAATAATAATGATGATGATGATGATGATGATGATGATGATGATGATAATAATAATAATAATAATAATAAGAATAATAGACTGAAACTGAAAATGTGATTCATGTAGATAGAAGATGCAAAATTGCAACCAAAGTCATACCATGGCCAACAATTATTAATAAAACATCTGCTGAAATGGTGGAGGCTATTACTTTAGATCTGCCTACCCAAATAGAAATGCACACTGAAGATAACCACAAACCAAGGCATCCACCAAAACAAGATAGAAGATATAAAAAGGTGAGATTGAACAAGAGAATCCTCACAGTGAGCAGGAAATATATAATTGTGCTGTAGCAGTGGATGAAGAGAGTGGCCTGGTGTTTCAAGATGCAGTGGAAATCGAGGAAGAAAAGTAGGAAGACATAAATTCCTAAACTCAAAGGAAAAAAAATTATTAATGAAACTTAAAATTGCTGTTTTAAATGTCAGAGGACTTAATGCAATCAATAAAAATTTAAAAATAAGAAATTGGATAAATCAAATCCGAGCCCATATAACAGGATTATTAGAAACAAAGATATATGCAACCTCAGCAATAAATCCAGCTACCTGCCTGAGGGGCCAGGGCTTCTCTGCATGTTCCAGAGATTCATCCTCCCCATCTGCAGGAACTGGAATAGGAATTGCTCAAGAATGTCCTTTTGAAAATTTCAAAATACTTTACATTGATTCAAACCTGCTAATAATAACACTGACTCAAAAATAATTACAATGAATATAGTGCTTGTATATATACCAGTAGAAAAGCAAAAGATAGAATCTATAATTTATAATATAAATTCAATTCTTGCCAAGAATGCAAGCCCCACTGTTCTGGTTGGGGACTGCAACTCATCTTATGAAGAACTTATGCAGAAATCACTCCTATTGGACAATAATGTGATTAATTAACATTCCTAAAATGGATACAATCATGTAAAATTACCCGTATAGATATGTACTTTAAAAAAAATGAATATTGTAGCACTTGAAATTGAACTGACAATAATAAGATTCAACATGTATCTTGCTATGGCATTGTAATACTATGTAACTAATAGGATCAATAAAGTTTACTATTGTTGAAACATAATAATAATAATAATAATAATAATAATAATAATAATAATAATAATAATAATAATAATAATAATAATAATAATAATAATAATAATAATAATAATAATAATAATAATAATAATAATAATAATAATAATAATAATAATAATAATAATAATAATAATAATAATAATAATAATAATAATAATAATAATAATAATAATAATAATAATAATAATAATAATAATAATAATAATAATAATAATGTATAGAAAAAAATTAAAATAAATATATAAATAACCTGAATAGTTGGGTCCAAAAGTAGAATGATAGTCTCTGGAACTCAAGATCTATGAATTACAGATTTATTACTTTTAGAGCTAAAAAATTCTTATAAATTTTTAAGTAATAACACCATTTTATTTTTTTAAATACATGAATATTATTTCACTATTAATAGATTTACATCCATAAACAAGATAAAAGAAATTGATGATAGTTAAGTTCATCATCATAACCAGAAATTAATCTCACATTGTTTATTGTTTTGCTTTTTGAAGAATGGGAATGTGATAAAGAAATTCAAAGCAAAAAAAAAAAAAAAGGAAATATTAAATACAAGATAAATAATACATAAATTCTAATTAAAAGAACAATATAGAAAATTCTTCTATGTCTTACATAATACAAATATGATACTTTATTATTCCAACTTCCAAAGTTAAATAAAAGTTTCAACTGTCCAAAAGTCTTCTTCAGAACCATAATATATACAATATAAGTATTCTATCATCATACAACTTTGCAAATCAAAGTGTTTATTCATATGAAAAACTGCAAATATTAATTAATATAACTAAAAACAATACTGATTTTCATATTAATTTTACATTTATATTATGTACTGCATGTGTCTAAAACATTCATTTTTAATTGTATTTAATTTTTTAATTAAGCAACTTTAAATGCATCATATGGATTGGCCAAAAGGTGTTTTATAATCAAGAGTTTACTATAAATACAGTAGCATTACATATACTGCTATTATAAAACTAATAGAATTGTTTACTGTATAATCACAGAAATAACTGTTAAGTTGTAATATTTCTTTTTCTTAGAATTATATTAATATAAGTAATTTCAAATGTGAGCTATTTTTTGAGTGTTTTAAGCATGATTTATTACATATTTATTTTTAAAAAATGCATTTTGATTATATTTATAAAATATATTATATTAAATCATACACTTTTATGAAATAAAAAATAATATAAGATAAATATTTTTAAAACATGTTTAAAGTTATTTTTTGATAGTGAGTTAAAGCAAATGATGCACTTTTCATCTATAATCTCAAATCATAAGTCTTCAAATATTAGAACAAAAGAGATTTTAAAATTTATTTTAAAATATTACTTAATTAATAAATAATTACATATTAAATATTACTTTAAATATTATGTAATATATAAGGGATTCGAACTCAGACTTTCACATGACCCTCAACTCTCCATGCAAACTCATATTGCTGACCCACCTGATCACACACATGTTGAAAATATAAATAATCACCAATATATGTATTTCATGCTAAACCAATTGATGATTGCTGATTTAGCATGAAATACATATATTGGTGTATTCATCTTTTCAACATGTGTGATCAAGTGGGTCAGCAATATGAGATGGGATGGAGAGTTGAGGATCATGTGAAAGTCTGAGTTCCAATCCCTTATATATTCCATATATGTATGCAGGTGTGTATAATCCTGTACAGTGTATTAAATTTAAATAATATTGTAAAAGTTAATGATATATATATTGTAACACTAACGAGATATATTTTATAAAACATCCATATATATATATATCTGCATTATGTGTGTTAAAATAAATTAATGTTACAAAAAAGAAGGAAAATAGGAGAGAAAAACAAAAAAATATATAATTAAAAATAGATTTTAAAATATAATTTTGAAGAAAATGAAAGATTTCATCATTTTTTTAGAATAAAACTGTTTTAGCAAGAATAGGGTGGGGAAATATTTAAAACCCACTCTCTCTTCTTTTTACAAATTAAAAAAAAACAAGGAATAAATATTTAAAAACAAATAAATGTAAAAGATTAAAATAAAATTGATTAGTAAAAAAAACTTTTGTAAACTATCTCAACGGCAGAAATGCAATTAATTTTGAAAGATTTCTGGCCAATAGATAAATCTAATAAAAATTAGATAAATAAAATATAAAAATTAGTTAAACCAGATTAAAGTCAGGATAAAAACATAAACAATGAGAGTGTTAGATATAAAAAGGGTAGTTGTCTATTGTTATCAGGTTGTTTTTAGTTTTTCTTCAGAGTTTTCCAAAAGTCTTTCAGAGTCTTTGAAAAAGTTGTCATCCAGTATGTCCAATTTTCTAGTCAACCAGTCCATTCATCACTGTGGGCATAGTTAACATGATCTTCAGCTATAGAGGAAATATAAACAAAAAAAGTTACAAAAGCTAGCAACATGGAGTGTTCGACTTGGTTTTATACCCTGAGTCCTCAGTTCCATCAACTGTTTTCACCTGAAACCAATGCCTAAACTATGACATAGATGCTGCCATATACTCTCTCTTCCATTGTCCAACAAAATAATGGAAAGAAGGTCAAAGAGGCCATCACTGGAAACCAAAAAAGCCAGCCATCGGAAAGGTTAACCCAAAGAAAATGTCAACTGCAAAAAACATGATGTCATCTCAACATATTAAAACATAGATAAATATACTTTATGAACCATAAATTGTCTAGACAAATATTATTTCTTTAATAAAATGAACTATGATGGACATTTGTAATAGTGAATTATTAACAAGTAATGTATATTCATTTATTTATGTTCTATGTTAACATTTATTATATCTATTTAAATATATGTTTGTGAAACTAAAAGATTGTTTGCTTAAATGTTACTTGATCTGTACTCGCTTTTAACTGCATCCCCAGTAATTTAGAAATTTTAAATATCTACATGTATTAAGTAATACTGCACTGGTTCCTCTAATCAAGAGTATGAGCTAAACTGCATATATTTCAAGCACTGGATTCATATACCTGTCAAACAGGCATATCATATTTATGGCTGGATGGCCCCTGAAATGTATTCTCATATCAAATAAAGTGCTTTGGAGGGGGGCAGGTCTGGTCCTAGCAGTACAGAGAAGTACTATAGCCAGGAATTATGTTTGTGGTTGTGCTTTTGTGTAGCCTCGATCTGGTCATAGGTATCATTGGTGGTTAATCTATCAGTGGTATTCTACACCTCTCTTTAAATGTACATTTCATTGCTACAGATATTAATGAAGTAAAGATAATCACATGAAATAAAATATAATCAACAATAGATATTAATAAATACTCAATATATCTCAAACAATAATATGTTGAATATAATAATAATAATGTATCAAGAAGAAATCTTAATTAGCTTGTTAAAGGCAGTGGATCCCAGAACAAATGCCATCCAACATGGGTGCCAATGGGCCATAAATGGCTCAGTGTAATTAAAATTTAAAATTAAAAAGTTTAAAACTAAAATTCCAAATAAACACCAAATTGTGTTTAATAAAAGTTGAAATGGGTGAGCAGTGTGAGAAGAGAAATAGACCAAGGCAAACAAAAATAATTTTAAAAATTAATAACAATAAGGTATGAAATATAAATAAAAAAAGAGATGAGAAAAAAGTGGCCATAGAGATAAATAAATTTGTATTGCAGTTGTTGGTAGTCAGATGGGAATTAGAGAGGACTGAGGGGAGAGGGTTTGAGGTAAGTTTTTATGTTTGATTTAAGTTATTTAAAAATAAGAGAAATAAGTATATAATATTATGAAAGAAATAATAAAGTTATAAAATTTTAAAAACTAATGCATACTAGAGCCGAAACAAAAATGGAGACTCAAAATAAAGAATTAAGTAACATAGAAATAAATAAAATCAACCATTTTTTGAGGAAAAGTTAAAAAGACAGGAAGAAATATTCAAAAAAGAAATAGATCAGTGGATACAGGGAATGATGATAACATAACAAGAAGATATGAAAACAATAGAAAATATAAGAACAGATATAAGTAAGTTAGAAGAAAAAATAGAAGTAGTAAAGTTAAAAGGTGAGAAAGATATGAGTAAATTAGAAATCAAAAATGTAAATATTTACATTAGGGAAGAAAAAGCACAAGTATATACATGCATTTAAATAGCTTGCATATTGTAAATCAATTGTTAAAAATAAAAATATTTTTAGTGCATGCAGGAAAGGCTCTTAATAAACACCTTGGAAATCTGGAATGCTACTTCCTGTTGAACTAACTGAATGAGGAGGCAATGGTTGTTATTACTTGTAGTCATCTTCAAGACAATGCTCAGTTTTAATGGGATTCCCTATTTTCAAAACTAGCTATGGTCAGAGAGTAAAGGCAATTATTATTAGCAAGCTACCAGAGTGAAGAGCACCAAAAACATTAAACACCAGGTGTCACAGGATAAAGGTGATCTGGTGAACCTTTCACTCATTTAAGACTGCTAACTGCTAATCCATTGTCAGAGCAGTAAATTATTTGAATCGCAAGGTACAATTTCCCTCATATTGTGGAACAAATGTTAATTGGGACTGAAAGAAAAATGATAAAGCAGGTGGCCAAGTTACTTAGTGTATTTGATAGTACAAGGCCAAATTATAAAAACAAGGAAAGGGGATTCAAACTCTGGAAAGAGAGAAAAATATGAATGTTATGAATTTTGGCTCATACAAAAATGATTGGGGTGAAAAGACTATATATGGAATTGTATAGTCCTAAAAAAGGGGGTGATCAATACACCATCCATAATCCAGAAACCAACTGCTCAGAACACCAGGGCAGGCCTAGAAGCAGGTCATAATTTCCTGGCCTGAGCAGATATATAAGAAACCTAAAAGAACTGCCTGACAAAAGTTAAGTATGGCTATAGTAATTGGACGAATTTTTTAGGCAATGAAAAAAAAATTATTTGTACATGGATTACAAGAATCTATATAAATAAGATAAAAGTAAAATTAGAATTTTTAGAGTCAATATATGTCATGGAAATAAATAAATAAAATAAAATTTGGCAATATATATTAAAATAAATAAAGGTAATTTTTTATGAAGTCTAAAAATATACAAAATGATCTTATGTAAATGATAGTTGGGTTGCAGTTGACTTAGTTATGGGATGTGTATATATATATATATATATACACATCTCTCGATATATATTATAATTCTTTATATATATATATATATATATATATATATATATAAAGAATTCTAATTGTAGGCCCTTACTTTGTGAACCTATGACTCATAATGGGCATTAGGGGATGGGATTCCATATTTTTAGGATGAGGATCCAGTAGAGAAAGTCCTGGACCCATCAATTCACTGGTGAAGAAAATTTCAGCATATCCATAATAATTACACTTTTTTTTATTGCATAAGTCAAATGGTCAGGAGATGTGTTCTGCCATTCACAGCATCAAATTACCTGTATATATCCATAAGTTTGTATGTTGTCACTAGTGGCTCTCACCCTAGCTATAATCACTGTATTCAACATAGATTATGGTGTGGTGAGAAGGGCGATATAAGAATGGCAACCTCTGAAGCTTGTCAGTCTCTAGCAATGTAAAACTTATTTTATAGAAAATAAATAAATAATAAAAACCCAAATAGAAAAGCCAAAATCAAATGTCAGAACTATAATGTGTCAAATTGACACTTTTTACCTCTCAAATAGGGAGAGGGAGGTGTAATGCTAGTGAGATATATATTATAAAACACACATATATCTGCATTACATGTTGAAATAAATTAATAAGTTACAAAAAGAAAGAAAATATGAGAGAAAATCAAGAAAAATATAATTAAAAGTAGATTTTAAAATATAATTTTAAAGAAAATGAAAGATTGGGTCTTTTTTTTTTAGAATAAAACTGTTTTAGTAAGAATAGGGTGGAGAAATATTTAAAACCTGCTCTCTCTTCTTTTTATAAATAAAAAAGAATAAATGTAAAAGATTAAAATAAAATTAATTAGTAAAAGAAAATTTTGTAAACTATCGCATTGGCAGAAATGTAATTAATTTTGAAAGATTTCTGGTCAATAGATGAATCTAATAAAGATTAGATAAGTAAAATGCTATTAATGAATCTAATAAAGATTAGATAAGTAAAATGTAAAAATTAATTAAACCAGATTGAAGTCTTAATAAAAAATAAACAATGGGAGAGGTAGCTATAAAAAGGGCAGTTGTCTATTGTTATCTGGTTGTGTTTAGTTTTTGTTCAGAGTTTTTCCAAAAGTCTTTTGGAGTCTTTGAAAAAGTTGCCATTTAGTATGTCTAAATTTTCCAGTCCACCAGATCCATTCATCACTGAGGTCATAAGTAACTTGACCCTCAGCCATGGTGGAAATATAAATGAAAAATCTGCAGAATCTAGCAACATGTTGCTAAAAAACCGTTGGAGTTTTTGACTGGGCTTGATGCCCAGAGTCCTCGACTCCATTAACTGCTCTCACCTAAAACCAATGCCTAAACTGTGACATAGATGCTTCCACATAATCTCTCTCCTATTTTCTGACAGAAGAATAAAAAAAAGTCAACAATCTGTCACCGGAGACCAAAAAAAGTCAGGTTAAATCAAAGGAAATATCCACTACAGAAAAGATGACTTCGTATCAACATAATAAAACCTATGTAAATAATACTTTTTGAACTATAATTTGTCTAGACAAATATATTTCTTTAATAAAATGGACTATGATGGACATTCATAAGGTGAATTATTAACAAGTAATGTGTATTCATTTATTTATGTTCTGTGTCAATGTTTATTGTATCTGTTTAAATATGTGTTTGCATGAATAAAAGATTCTTTTATTAAATGTTACTTGGTTTATACTCTCTCTCTTTTAACTGCTCCACCAGTAATTTAAAAATTGAAAATATCTGCATGTACTAAGTAATACTGCACTGGGTTCCCTATTCAAGAGTGTGAGCTGGCCTGGGTATGTTTCAAGCACTGGGTTTGTATGCCTGTCATCTGGGCATTCTGTCTATA
This sequence comes from Epiperipatus broadwayi, assembly GCA_028023455.1. Classification (NCBI taxonomy): domain Eukaryota; kingdom Metazoa; phylum Onychophora; class Udeonychophora; order Euonychophora; family Peripatidae; genus Epiperipatus; species Epiperipatus broadwayi. The sequence goes on along the minus strand of JAQFVV010012400.1, from coordinate 5,493,942 downwards.
TATATCATATGTATGGCTGGATGGCACCTGAGACATGCTCTCAAATCAAATAAAGTACTTTGGGGATAAGTGCTGTCCTAGCAGTATGTGGGGGTGTGCTATAGCCAGGAAATATAGTCGGGTAATGCTTTTGTGTAGCCTCTATCCGGTCATAAGTATCATTGATGGTTAATCAACCTATGGTACTCTACCCCTCTGCTTGAATGTACATTCTGTTACCACAGGTATTAAAGAAGAAAAGATAATTAAATAAAGTAAAATATAATCAAGAATAGATGTCAATAAATACTCAATATATCCCAAATAATAAAATAATATGTTGAATATAATAATAATAAAAAAATAATATATCAAGAAAAAATCTTAATTAGCTTATTAAAGGTGATGGATCCTGGTACAATATATATATTGTAACCTAATATTTACCATTTTATTTAATTAATATAACCAAAAACTGTAAAAGTTTTTTGGCTTTTTTTTTTCTAGTTAAACAAAGTAAATTCACCACTACTATTGGTCAGATGGCAGGTAATATGATCAAAAAAATGAAATGTAAAAGTCTCTTATGGTACTACCTAATCGAATTAAAATTTATACAAAGTATTTTAAAATGTCTTCTAAGCTGATTTTATTGATCAATGCATATCTAAAATATATGGGTAAGTGTTATTTTTTTTTAAAGTGCAGTTGAATTTTTTTATGTACAAACAAAAAACATACACACATAAAATTGATATTATAGAAAAATATATAAAATAGGATACGCTAAATAAAACATAATAAAACAATGTTTGAAACAGTTCTACAATAATTATATTATGATAATTATACAATTGAGATTACATTTGGCTAAAATAGTAACACTAAAATTGAAAACACAAAAAATATTTTCAATCTTTCATTGATTACTCTGTTTAGCACAGGTGGCAATACTGTATGGAGAGTTTTGCTCTGTTTATCAACAATTAATGTGCTAGTATAGGAAATGTGATCATGTGATGCTTAGTGGTTTAACACCAATCCTGCCTAATAGGATAGTGGTGGCTATGATTATAAAAGAGCCAAAGACACCAAAATGTATGGGTGCTGAACTGAGTTCAGACCCATATGACTATATAAGCTATTGAGCTTAGATTGAAAATATTTTTTGTGTTTTCAATTTCATTCTCATAGTTTTGTAGTTAAGTAGAGATAAAAGGTGGTTGCTAGAGGGTTGCATTAGATCCTAAGATCTAGATGCAGTGCTCTCATATCCAAAGCTCCTCACTGATGAAGGCCACAAGCCAGAAACTAGTCTGGGGGTATTGGATGAGTAGGCATTGGATAGGGATTTTATGCACAAGCCTTCTGGCATCCATTGATTACTCTGTTTAGCACAGGTGGCAATACTGTATGGAGAGTTTTGCTTTGATTAATTTTATTTAATATTACAATTCAGTTAAAAGGTATTTATTAAATGTATTTATTAAATAAAATATCTGAGAACTTTAAAGAGATATTATAAATTATATAGGTGCCAAATAAATGATTGTAAAAAAAATTTTAAAAAATTCAAATTAAGGTACATTATTAAAAATATGGTATTATTTTTTTTATTCTAAATTTAATCAATAACTCAAATTTATGCACTTAGAATAAATCCAATCAATGATAATCGGCTGCTCTTTAGTATTACCATAGCTACAGGACAGATTTTACCTGCAAAAACATAAAAGAAGTAAAGAACTTTGCTCCTAAAAGGAGAAAGAGAAGAACAAAAGGATAAAGTCTGGCAAATTCAAATGGAGGAAAATGAAACCATATCAAATAAAATATATCTCAAAGATCTACACAGCAACTGTGCCAATGATGAAGAGATAAAGAGACTTATGATTAAGAGATAACATGATCAACCTGGACAATTACATTTGAAACTACATGTTAGAATATCATAACTGCTAATGTAATAACATAATTATAATAAATTATTTGGAAAAAAAAGTAAAGAACTTTGGATAATTTTAATGAATTAAGATACCTGCTGCCCATAAACTATAAATATGACTACTTGTCAAAATGCAATCAGCCTTTGTTAAACTATAGTGCGTTCAGGATTCTATCAAATTAAATTTTAAAATAGCCATTTTGATCATGTTTATAATGACAGAATAGATAAATTTACTCTGGACATTTTGCTTCACTAGTAAAATGTATTTTCTCCTCAAACTAAATGGGTAAACTACAACAACAACAACGATTATGACCAATACTATTTAAAAGAAAATCCAATTTAATGTCTACAACCATTAATGAAACTTTGGAAAATTGCTTATGGGATTCCCATTGCAACATCAAGCAAATATTTATTTATTTTTCTTTTTAAAATAAAATAACTTATTTGAAAACTATACTAATTACCTTCTTATGGATTAATGAAAGTTAAAATTTTATACAATATGAATATAAATCAAGGTATAAGTTTGCAGCTTTAAAGAAACTGATTAAGTCTTAATGAAGTTCAATGAAGTTAGTTTGAACTATGGATTATTTATTTGCTAGGTGTTATGACCTGAACTATAGTACAATAAATTGAATATGTTTAAACCAAAGGATTATTAATCTACTGCCTTTAAACAATGTGATAAATGCCAACCATGGGATAGTAGTCTACAAGTGTTTTTTTCTAAAGGAATGAAGTGCTCACTTTGCATAAAACTACAATTAAATATCAGCTTTATAGTCAAGCATTGTTAGCCATGAGGTCATCATAGTCGCCTTGCAAGCAAGTAGTTGGTTGCAGATGGTTGTCATTTGTGTGACATATGAAAAATATATATATCAGCCCTATAATAATGGATTTATGATTATGAGTACTATAGTCTGGAAATATAATAAGCATCATAAATTGATAAGCAGACATTCTTAAATCAATTAATGTGATAACTATGCAACCTGGAGTAGGATTACTAAAAGTGTGTTATTAAATCTCTTATAATCATTATATTAAGTCTTACTATAGATTTAAATCTATGAAATGGATTAACTTGTACTTCTGATTTAGGGCTTTCCAGTAAATTATAAATGTTGGAATACTCTGCAAAAATGTAAATACTTCTACATGATATTTTAAACCGTTCATGAAAATAAGATTATATGTTTGAGAAATTATTCAATAAACTTTGTTTATAATTGTTGAATTATGTGGTTTATAGTTATTATTATTGTAGTAATAAATAAATATCAAAGTTCTCAAGATAATGCTGACATAAAAAGGTTCAAGTAACAATAACAATCTTATTATTATTAACCTTGGTTATGAGTATAATATCTATGATTTACATTTTATATTGAAGGTAAGTTGCATTTAGTTAAACTAGCTTTTAAACTTCTGTAAACCCCTTCATGTTTAATTTACTTTATGTTTTATTAGTCTTTGAATTTATCCTCAGATTAATAGATAGCTAAACATCCTGAATAGATTATTAAATCACCAAGGAATATTTATCTATACTGTGTCTATAATAGTTGTATAATTTGATAAATGCTATACCATGTAATAAAATATCCTTATAACATCAATAAAATAAATCATATTTGTTAGTTGAGGTATATTTGTAACTAAGTATTTAAACTTTAAATATAAAATAAAAATCATAGCAAATCATTCTAGTAAAAGATTTGAATAAAGCTATTTATTTTGTATAGCATTGTTAGGAGTACTATGTAAATAATTTAGTTTACTCCAAAAAAATTAAAGAATTAGCCCACTCTTGTAGAATGAGGTTATTAATCTATTAATTATTGTTATAAAGATAATTAAGGGCATTATAAGACATTTTTATTCTTCTGTAAGTACAGTTAGGTTTTGAATTAATGTTGTTCAATCACCTCCAATAGACTGTCTTGTCTTTGCAACATTTTGGAATCATACACATAATTATAACCCAAGATTAGCTTATTTATGAGAATAATGAAGAATATTTATTAATATTGATATAGAATTTTATTATTAAAGTATATTTATTATTATTTTGTAATTTTGTTATTTTATTTATAATAAAGCAATTGTTATATTTAAATACATCTGCCTGTCATTATTGAAATCATCTTGGCATATTGTTGAAATAAAAGGTCATACTTCCAAGCTATTAAATTACATATTCATTTACTAAATGTATCTAAATCATTTATTATTAATATTGCTATCTGAAATATAAATTAGTAGGGTAGAGTGATATATAATAAAATCTCTTTTACATTTATCATATCTAAAATAACTTAATAATATTTAAATCTGTACATCTTTTAATTCAATGATTAAGATTGATTTAGTTAAGAACCATGAGTTAATTAATTAACTGAACATTATATTTCATTTAAAAATGAGGGAGTGTTAATTTTCTAGCCTTATTTAAAGGTCATACTAATTTGTATCAGAGTAGTTCTTTACACAATAAATATCGTAACTGAGTATATGTATTTTAGAATACAGTAAGATTATTACCATATATCTATAAGAATACTCTGATAAATTCATTATTCTTATATTTAATGTATTACTAAATCCTGGAGTAGTTATTATTATTTATTTTATGTGGAAAATAAGCAAGTATTTACTTTAGTTTACTTTTTGTAAGGGCATAACCAATCTTAAACGTACTCCACATGCAACCTAAACTTTGTGTGATAATATTGTAGAGCTGGAAATAGAAACCTGAAGAGGTGGTCAACCACAAGTACATAGTTGATATAGTAAGCATGTAATAGATTATACTTTTTTTAAATTAATAATAATAATTGATTGAAAAGGAAATACAATGATTTAATGACATTTTTTAATGTGCATATGTATGGATACATAGGTGAGATATATACAAGCATCTTACTTGGATTAAATAAATAATTATTAATTATATTTTTAATATACTGAAGTTCATATATATCAGTAAAATCTGTTACTGGTATGTTTTCTTTATATTAATGCATCACAATATTGTATATTAAAAACTTATAATTAGCATTTACACTTTCATTTTTTAAACCTTTATGCATATTGTTTTGGAAAAAAATTTCATAATATTTTCTAATTCTTTTTTATCTTTTTTTGGTTGTATTTTTTAATGTAAAATAAAATATTTTATATCAAATTTTTATGTTTAAAATAAATTTTGTTAAAAAAATAAACTTAATTTTAAAATATAAACAATAACTTTGTAATTTTAAAAAATCCAACAAACAGTAAGAAAATAAACAAAACAAAGATTTTATTTTAATTTTCAAGTTAAAAAAATATATTCAATGAAACAAACTTTTGATCAATAAAATAATTTTGGTTAAATTTCATTAAACTGGTATGTGAACTAACAAAATTAATTTTAAAATTATTAAAAACAATTTTCCATTTAAAAAAAAATAATAAAGTTCTTGATAATATTCTTTTTCTGTTTGATATAGTGTGTATTTTTAACAATTTTCTTTAAAAATAAAATATATTCAAACAAAAGATAGTTGAAAATGTCACATACTTATTTAAAAATAAATTTTTAATACTTTTATCAAAAAATAATTTGTAAGAAAATAAAAAATAAATAAATTTATATTTTGTCAACATTGAAGAAATGAACAAATGCAGAAGTATACTTTCTCTTATGGATCTTTATTTTTCTTTTGATGTATTGGTTGCAGCTGACCTATAAAAACAATAATTGCAACTTATTTTTTATTGCTAAATAGATTTCAACCATGATACTTACAAAAAAATTAAATTTCCATTAAAAACTCTTAATGATAGGATTTTAAATAATTTTTTGTTATTAAAATGTTTTAATGACTATTGCAGTGCCAACAATAATTTAGCTTTATTCTACATCTTAAAGTTAAACAAATACTTTAAATACTGGAAAAAAAATATTAATTACTTATAATATGTATTTCAACCAATAAATTTTATTATTAAACCAAACTCTTTATTTTTTCTTTTCCTTTACATATATATAATAAGAAATCATATAACATTACTATACTCACAAAAAGAAAATTATTTAAATTCTTCCACAACCATTGTTTCATCTATTAACAAAAACATCTTTTCAAGAAAAATTTATACATGCAATATATATATCCTTCCCATCATTCACTTCAAAAGCCAATTTTCTTTGTCATCAAAAGATATGTTCATGAGATTGATGGCCTCAGATTCAAGAAAATTTATCATCAGGGTTTTTTTTACTCTTCTTTTTATTTTAAACTCTGATAAAAAAAATTTTTGAATCTGAAGTCATCAATCTCATGAAACATCCATTGACATTAAAAAAGTTGCTAGTTTTTGAAATGACTGATGGGAAGGCTATTTTGTTTTGTATATGTATATGTTTTATGTATCTTATTAAATTTCACTTGGAAATGTGTATTTGTTAATAGATAAAATTATGGCCATAAAAGAATTTTAGTAATTTTTGGGGGGGCTAGTATTGTAATGTTATACAATTTTCTATTTTATTTATAATTACTAGTACAGCAATAGTTCATATATATTGCTGTACAACTTTACAACAGAGAATTAAAAAATGACAATTAAATTAACTAAGTATATTTTCAATGCATTAGTATCATAATCATGGTTACAAACAAAATAAAACCACAGTATCTTGCCATTAAAAAATTTAAAAAAAATTTTTTTTGTTTATATTTGAATACTAATGGTTCTCTGATTCATCACATGTTCATTTTGCACACATCAGCAAAAAACGTTTTTATTTTTTAACTTTTTAATAGTAAAATACTGAGGTGTTTTTTAAGTTGTTAACTATGATTATGATGGTAATGCATTGAAAGAATACTTGGTATATTTATTTAAATTTTATTTGCTATTTTCTGTTGCAGTGTTTTAATATTATTTATAATGATAGAGGTTCAATTGATTATACATGTGTATGTGCATGTATGTAAAGGCAGCTCTAAATAATTCCCTGCAGAACAAAGAACTCTCTAGATCAGGGGTGGGAAAATAGTGGCCTGAGGGCCACATGTGGCCCACCAAGACAATCAAAAAAATCTGCCTTGAACTGAGATTTTCTTCCCATGCATGACCAAAGATTCATCTCATATTTTCCACTTGGATGGCCATGTCAATACTCATGCACATTGTAGATATGATGTGCATTGATTTTTCCAGTTGATTTGTTTAATTTCAATTTTGTCTTTGCATTAGCAAATATATACATTTCCAACTTTAGTGAAAGTATGAACCCTCCAAAAAAATGTAAAATCAGAGGTGAATGCCATGTGTTTAATAAAGAATGGAATAAATATTTTTTGATAATACAGGGAATAAAGCAGTGTGTTTATTGCATCGTGAAAAAAAAGTGTGATCCTCTGCTAACCTTTGTTTCCACAAAATGGCCCTGATGCAGCCCCTGAGCCAAAACGATTGCCCACCCCTGCTCTAGATCATATTAACAGAAAAATAAATGAGGAATAATACTTAGCAGATGATAAGGATAACATCAGACAATGAGAATAATTGAAAGGGGGGCAGTCTTCTTTTAAACAATCTTTTGAGCTTTGTGAAGGTTTTCAAATGATTTCTTACCTCTACAAGTGGATTTAAAATTAACAAAAAAAATATTTAGTTATAATAAATTACATTTATTATAAAAATCAAAATATAACTAATACAGAGCATTAAAATAGTAATATTAATCTAAGGACTTCTTAGAATAGTTTGTTGTTTTGAAAAAAAATGTAAACTTAATTCTCAATTACAACAATTAATGCTAAGAATTAAATATAACTCCTTTTTTTTAAAAAAAAAAAAACAACTTTAATTTATGTTCATTAATCTAATAATAGTAATTAATTTAGATAAGTATTATCTAAAAATGGATTTAAAAGATTACTTTTTCTTTATTCTATTCTTCTATATTATATATAAATTTAAAAATAAAGCATTTTTTATTTAAAAAATAATAATTATAGAGTAATAAGAATTTGTATTATTCTAAAGTTTTTGCAATAAAGATCAATTTTGTTTTTTCATATTTATTTAATTGGGAAAAATTGAAATTATTTTTTTTTCACAATTTTACTGATAATGAGTATTCAATATTGAATACTCATCTATTCTATTTTAACTTTATTTTTATAACTAGATATTTTGATCCAATTTTTTCATATTTATTTTTAAGATCAAGACTCATTCAGACATCTCATTTCATGTTTGCATTTATATTTAAATATAGTCACACTAGCATTAAATATCTTTAAAACTACCTAATACTACTTTTTAACTCTCAAAATAATTTTGTTATGCATGTCTATAATATTTTATCTTATATTAAATTTATTTTTCTTTACAATGGCATTTTTAAAATAATGATAAATTATAGGGTTTTTTAATAATCTTTGTTATAAAAACTTTTTTTTTTTTAAAAATCATAAAAACATTACTCTGAATTTAAGCACAAACATTTGAGAATAATTTGTCAGGTATTTTTAAATTATAGATGGGATCACTGGAGCTCATTCTATACTTAATAAGCTCATTAGGGTTTCTGCATTAATTGAATTGAAATAAATAACAGAATGATTTTACTCTATGAGATTTCCTATGAAGATTATGCACTGAAATGCCAGAACTTAAGTCAATGTGAGAATTTCATCACACTTCAGAGATATAAAGTTCTATCATTGTGCCAAATAATTTAATTATTCAAATTTTTTTTCCAGAAAATAAAATTACTTTTAATTATAAAAATAAAATAAAGTTTATCAAAGTAGTTTGTGCAGATCTTTATAAATATGATAAACAAAACAAGTTATAAATTTCGTAACTTGCGTATATCTTGCATTTTATAATCACTAGATGGAGCTTTACCAATAGCCCACTATCAAGCTTTGTTTACATAAATGCTGAGAGAGATAGAATTCAATATCTCTCTCAGCATTTATGTAAACAAAGCTTGATAGTGGGCTATTGGTAAAGCTCCATCTAGTGATCATATATATATAAAACATTAAATTAATTCTACAATTGTCAAAATATCAATCTATAAATAAATAAAACTATAGTCAGGTTATGGCATCAATGCCACTCTGAGTAGCATTTTACAATTAGAACTTTAAAAAAATAATTTTTAATTAAAGATTGTTTTAAGTCACACAACAATAATTTTTTGATATTCCCTAGACTAATCATTTGATTAAATTTCCAACTTTTTATTTTTAACAATTAGTATTCATTCTTTATTATATTTCACAAATTTTAAATTATTTCTTAGAAATATTAGTTTACAAATAAAAATCATTCTTAAAAATAATATTTCATCTTTGCAAATCTAAAACAAAAAGTAATAAACTAAAATAAATAATGAGGACAATGGCTTTTTGTTCTTTCATATTTGTTGATAAAAATATTTAATGAATGTAATTTGATTGTTTTAACTCTATTTCTAAAATCAGAAAGAGTTGTTGTTTAGATTATATAAAGTGATGAATTTCTGTTCTAAAATTTAAAATTCTACTTAAATTTATTTTAAAAAAATAACAAAACATAAATGCTTTGATCATTATATAGTTGTACTTTTTTATCCAATCATTAGATTTTCTTGACTTGTTTCTTTAAACAAATATTTTTGAATAAAATCTACATCTATTCATAAATATTCTTGTCCAAAAATAAATGTTGCACAAATATTTTGCAAAAATAATCATAAGTATATAAGCAAATTATAAAAATATATACATTTTCATAATCTCACAACTGCTCTCAGAATTGAGAGCAGAAGTTACTAATTCATAGTGTTGTCATATTATTTATATTTTGTTATTTTATATAAATTTGTAAAACATTATTACTTTAATTACAGGGTTTGCAATCAAATTTACATAAAGCTGGCAAGTAAATGCTAACACATAATTGCAAAAGAGTGAATTTAAATCAAAGCAAGCAAAACCCTACCACTGTACTGGAAAGTCTACAGAAGAATCATTTAAAAAGTCAGTGTTTATACATATATAGCAAACTTTTTATAGTTAATGTATATTTAACAATTGTATAATTTAATAAATTATCATATTTACATAATATGCCTCTTTGATTTTTTTTTTCTTCAAATCATTTTCCATGCACAAAATAAAAACACTATCAAAACAAAGGCTTCTATGGGAAATAATTGAACATTCTTTAAATTCATATTTAAATCTATTCACAGAATAGCTTAATTTCGTATATAGATACTCATTTTTATATATTCTCTTTTTAATGCATATTGTGACTCACTGATGTAATTCAATCTACACTGGACTACCATTATATATGATATTGCATTTATTGATTTTATCAACAATGTCCTTTCCATTAACAATTTAATTTATCAACATTTAATCCTACATTAAATGAAATATAAAAATGGGACAAAAGCACTGATGCAGGTATACCATACCTTCTACTATTCATATATAGTAATAAAATCCATTTTCTCTTCAATTGTTTTCTTTCTCCATTTATGTGTAAAGTTGTACAATGTATTTAAAATATCTTTTCTATTATTAATTTTCAATATTTTGTGCTATTTTTATTATTACAATAAAAACTTCCATAAATGTAAAATAATAGTAAACAAAAATAATTAAAGTGAAATTTCATACCATAAACACACTTCTCATTTTACTATATATGCACATTTATATTATTTGCTATACAAGGTTGAGACCCAGAAAAAAACTACATGTGAGATGGATGGATGAAATAAGAAAGTGTGCAGGGGTGATGTGGAGAAGAGTGACTAAAGATTGGAGAAGATGAATTGATCTTGGATATATCTTTGTCCTGCAGTGGATTGATAATGATAACATATGGTTTAGTGCTGTGGTAGATTTGGGATGCTGAAACTCAAGATGCACAGAGCAAGAATCCATTCCATTTATTTCCAGTATTTGAACTTCTTATGAACTTTTAAAAAATTATTCACTTAATATTTTTATTGATGTTGTTTGACCTCTAATTACTGAGATCCAATATTTACATTAGAATTCTCCAATATTTGCAAATTATGACCAAGAGTCAATTTTTTCTTTCCTCTCCGTGCTTAAAAAATCAACAATTTAAGAAGCAAAAGTAAAATAATTAGTTAATTTTTTAATTTACTGCAATCAAAATTGATATGCTGTCCATGGATAGGATACAATCAATATCTTGATTAAGTAATTTTCATGGATTTCAATTGTCTAATAATTGATTGTTTTAATTTTATGTGTTGTTTTTAGGGATCAGCTGTAGTTAATAATAAGAGCAGAAATTAAATAGAATTTTGACAGTAATTTTATTTTAAGATTTTTTATGTTAAATTATTAAACATTTGTTTTTAATAAGTATGTGGTGTTTACATATAACATTTTTTAGTATTTTTTTTATAAATATATTTCTACAGCTATTATGAAAAACTTGCATGATGCTAGATATAAAATGCTTTGTATCTTACATATTATTACTGTTATTGTATGAGTGTGTATGTGTAAATTTGATTTTTATTACTTCTAATAATATATACATTATTAGTAGTATTAATTTTCCCTACATTGTATATATAATTATTTTGCATATGTATGTGCATACGTTTTACAAAGTGGATTTTATTTCTTTATTTTTTTTATTTAGCTGAATACACTTTCAGTAGTGAGATACAAATACTCATCACCAAAAGTGACTCAGATAACTAAAAGAAAGGAATGAAATAAAACTCACTTTGTAAAGCATATGTACATACACACCAAAACAATTATATTCTTAATAAACTTTTGCTAAAATTAAAAATATATTTGTTATTAAATACAACTGCTAGCCATTTATGGAAAAAAGGAAGTAGGAAGAACATTATGCTAATTCCAGAAAAACTTCAGATAAGAGATTGAAACCACAAAATATTTCAATGTGATTGCAACAAAATATTATAAATTGATTAATAATTAATCATAAATCTTTTTTAAATAAATTTTAAAAATATATATGATTGCTTCTTTTTGAGAGCAAAACAAGTTTTAGTTTTTAACTAATTCTTTTATTTTTTTAATTATATTGAAAATATTTTATCAAAATTTAATAAATGGATTATAAAAAAAATCTAAGCATTTATCAGAAAGTTATTAAGGTTTGTAAAACTTAATGTATATTTTTATTATATACCACAGTAATATATGATTTTTACAACTTGCATTTAATTCGTATTTAACAATAACAATCACATTATTCTATGCCAGAGCTATCTAATATATATGTTATTCATTCTTACATTAGATTGCTCTAAATAGATTCATGCGGTTATTGCTGTAAAATATAGTCTTTGTTTTTATATAAATATCATTTTTTAATATTAAAATATTGTTTAAAAATATATAAAATGTACATAATGTCAATTGGTAAATGCATATATGTATAAAATTATTTACAGCAATATTGAATACTGCAATCCAAAACAAATCTAATCTAAAATGTTTTTGGTAAATTGAGCTGCTTTAGTCAAAAGTCGCAATTTGATGTTTTTGTTTTGTTTTGTTTTTTAAATTAATCATATATTTTATATTATTTTAATATCTTAATATATAAATCTTGGTGTTGCAATGTGAAAATTTTGCACAAAGTTGAATGCCAGACATGAGAATTAAATGTCTCTGTAACAAAGCTCAGCTTATTAGTTTTGTTGCCTCAACATCAGATGACCTTCTCAGCAACTAACCAATATATTATTTTGTATGTAGTTTAGCTTGATTATCAAGATACACATGAGAGCTGAAGATTACTGATTCATAGTTCCATCTATCATTTTGGTGCTTGAATTTCATGTGATTTTTTTAATAATAATTATTGAACTTATCCTGTGAGATTTGCAACAATAATGAAATAAAAGTCTCAGAAACTAAAGGTTCTTGGATTAAATCTTAACAGGTCATTTTCAATGTATATATGTCATTTGAACTCTTGAAAATCTTTTTATTTGATTATTTAATTGGGATAATATCCAAAAAAATGCTTTACTTGGGTCTTTTTACATGTGAATATAACTAGAATCAAGTTGGATAAAATTACTGGTAATAGAACTGAACAATAATAAATAAAAATGCCTTTGTAGTATTAAAATCCAAGTCATTAAATAATTAGATAAAAAAATAACTAATTCAAATTTTCTTAGAAACTAATATATATATTGTTTTGTTTTGTTTATCACATTTTATATTATTTTAATTACATTTCGAGTTGAACAATGTCTAATTCCAAAGCTCATTTACCTAGTTATCACATTATTTATTTTTTTAATGTATTTAAAGTGTGAAATAAAATTAGAATTAAATGATGCAAAACAGTTTTTTTTTTTAATATAAATATGATTCAGTATTTTGCTAATATTTTTCTATAAATAGAATTCCAGAGAAACAAAACCATCTCAAGGTCATATAAATTAATAGAAATTATAAATACTTAACTAACTGCTGATATTATTAAACAAGGATGATTTTATTAAATTTTATAATAACAATATTTAAATTATATTCAGAGTACATATATTTTTTCAATAATTAAAAACAGTCTTTTTTTTTATTTATAAAAAAGACAAAACAACAACAAATATCATATGTATATTTTCTTTGATATTAAAATCATAAACGAGAGAATTTATACATTGTTTATAATATCCAGTTATCTAGTTACCTTAAAATATCAGATATATATAAACATCATTTCTCCAAACTTTATTATTTTAAATTATTCATATATTTTATATCTTAACACAATGATAAAATATTGGACAAAGTCGGTATATTCCTAGAATGAATTTTAATCAAGCACTTTCAGTAGTCAGTGTCACATGATTTCCCGAGTAATTAATCATTCAATTACTTCTTTATATCTATGATTTTAATAGTTATTTAAGTTACTATTATCATTTTTAACCCTTGGCTATTCTTTTTAGGATTATTATCTTTCCATTTTTTTATTCTCTATTCTACCACCTTGCTGTAATCTTTTCTACATTTCTTTAAAAAAAAATTTAGAATTTATTTTAAGTCTTCAATTAACCATCTGTTATTATATCTTTTATTTCATCTTTTTAATTCTCTCAATGATGTCATTACTATCTGTTTGTGTTTGCCATTTATTATTTTGTTTTCAATTTCATTTATTAATCTAATATATCATTTTGGCACTTTATTGTGTTGTCCTAATCTCCATATTTTTATTTTTGTATGTATTCAAGTCTTATATCTGTAAAAACACTTTTTTTTTTCAGAGACATTGCATTTTTTTTTTAGAAGTTTTACATTCAATTAATTCTATAATTGCTTTTATCTATTGTCCTTCTTTCTACATCAATTAATTTGGTTACAATATTTAAAAATTTTACGAATTTTTTCCATTCATATACTACAAGTATTATTTTTAAAAAAAAAAAATACAGTAAACATTACTTTAGACTTTTTATTATCTTTAGTTTCTTTTTTTTTTTTCATTCGACCATGTTTGTAATACTTTCTTAAGTTTTAAAACAATATTTGCAAAAGCAATCTAATCATATGAAAAAATCTCAGAAGTTAACATCTTCTTATTTTTACTCTTCTTAATATTTACAAAACACCGCCCATAAATCTACTTTAAAAAAATTTAGAGATAAAATTGCTGAGCCAAATATTTTAAAATTACTTTATTTAGTGTTGTAATTAATCTAATTAGTGTGGATCCATGATATGGTGTTTCAATGCTTTAATCATAGTAGAAATGTTTAAAGGCAGACATTTTTTTTTTAAATTTACAAATCTAATGCCAAATCACTACTTATATTCCTAGTGTTTTTTATATTTTTCTTTAATATTTTGATGGAGTCTACTCAATTATAACTACTTTATATTTATTTATCTTAATTATTGTTAGTCGTCTTGTAGATGATATTTTACATATAAATAATAATAAAGTGATAATTCTATAATATCTAATACAGTCACTACTGTTAATCTGACATTCTTGATTGTCAGGTATTTTGTGATTACCAACTTTTTTGTATTAAAAAAAAAATAAACAAAGGGCTTTTTATTCCTTCACCTATTATAAACTTTTTTGACTAATTTAAAGCATTTATATATGTTTTGAAGACTTAAATATTAAATATAAATAATGACTATTAATTTTTTGAATATCCTATGCATACCTTTTATACAATCAAAAAAAAATAATAATAATAATAATAATTACTGCTTAGACATTCACTTCACTTTTTCTTTTCACTGTAGCTGATTTAAAAGATTAGAATTGCAAACTTTATGTCTGCAGATTTAAATATTCTTTTCCCCCCATAAAAATAAAAATATTTTTACTAAAAAAAAATAAAACTGATTTAAAGACAAAGTGAAACTATGGATGACATTAATTCAACCTATTAATTTTGATTATTTAACTAAATGTGTACTTCTTAACATTTATTTTTAAATGTGTGCATATATATATATATTTACTGTTTATATGATTAATACTTATTAGTTAAGTATATCCTAACTTTTCCTGAAATAATAAAATCTACCGGGCTAATGATGTTTCATCTGCATTACTTTTAGTTTTTCTTGAACATAATTAACAAATACATGCATGCACCCACACACACATAAAAATAAAGTATACAAACAAAAAATCGCAAATGTGTTTATATAAGTTTATTTATATATCAGTAATTTCATAAAAAGGTTATACACAACTGTGGAACCACTTCTAATACCTTTATTAATATGGAAAATAATTGTCATTCACAATAAGAACCATTTATACTGTACTTAAGAAAACATTATAAAAAAAAAATAGTGAGCTATTTTTCATGAAAATAAGCAATTAGTATTAAGAAAGATTTCAGTAAAAGATATTAATCTCTAAGTCTGTTGTTTAATAATAATAGGCTATAAGTTCTTAATAATATTTAGATTAGATAATTGAGGAAGATGTGAAAGATGTATAAAGTCATTCTTACATTCTTCAAAATAATATTTGTATGAGTAATTAAAAAATGAAGGACTATCTTAAAAAATGATAATGTTGTATTGAAATATTTCTTGCACATAGTATAAACTTTATTTTCTATAGTGCTTATATAATCTGTATCTATAGTACATTCATTTATATTTGTAATAAGATTAACCTTTTACATTCTAACATTTTCTATTGTGCCATCTGCTGAGAGTTTTTGAAAATGCTCAATCTTTTACTTCTGTATAAAATCTTTATTTTAAAGTTCAATAAATTGGACTTAATTTTTTTTTAAACTTAATTTTACAAATAAATAATATTCTAAAAAAATCACATTTGATGTTTTGAAATATTTAAAAACTGACATGTAAATGAGAACAATGTATTGTAAATGTCATCAAATAAGTAAGTGTTAACAGTTTTTCAGAAAGTAAATGAATTCTTTTTTATTTCAATTTTTTAATGGGAACAAACAAACATGGTTTTGTGATAAAATCTCTCAAATTCTGCTTAAAAACTCTAATATTTATTTTGTAAGTATTAAAATATTTGTAAAAGTTCTACTCTCATGTTAATTTTGACAAATGATGACTTAGTGATACCTTTCACATGAACTGTCATCAAAAAGAAAGGAACACCTAAAAATAATTTTTTCCTGAAGAACAATAGAGTAAAGATGATTGTTATTTTTCAATTGTCCATAATATACTGATATATTTGGAGGAGGGGGGTATTAAAAAATCAGTAATAGCAGTATAGGAAAATCTATGATATCTAAAATATCCTTTGCTAATATGAGTTACTATAATGGTGAAGCAGCATTCTAAAGCTATTGAATTAACATTCTTTTTTTAGTTAAACATCCAATAATTGTAAATGAATGTGACAGTAATAAAATTAAGTTAATGATATAATGTGGCTGCCCAAATCATGAAAGTTTCAGTACTATGTTTGCCAATTGAAAAAAGTCAGATTTGTTGATGGATTTTTTATTGAAATTATCAAACATAAACTCATCCAGCTCATAGAAAAATGAAAATTGTAATTCATATTTCACATTACGAAGCATCTTCTATCTAGTATTTAAACTGCTCATACTACTGTTATTTGTAATATTTTCATCAGAAAGACCTAGCATTTAAATAGCAAATTATCATTCATTTTGTGCTTTTAAACCTCACAATAGTTGTTTTGATATACAATGGATTGTCTAGACGTGTTGATCTCTTCAGTGAGTTATCTCATTGTGACTGCATATTTTGGCTACAATTCTTTATAATATTTATTTCTACTTTTCTCTAAAAATTGCTTCATAACTAGAATTGATTCTAAACTAGTTTATTTGCCAATTTTAGTGAATGCACTTAATTCTAAACTAGGTAAATGGTTCAGAATGTTTGAATACTAAAATTTATTATATACTAAATATTTTTATATTATTTTAGAGTTACAACTGTAAAAAAGATATGAGAAATATTTTTGATGACAAGTGTTTTCATATCTATGTATAATTATATTGCGAACATGGCAGATGTTCACTTTACTTAATATTTTCATTCACTTATAGCTATATTTATTCACAATGTGTTATTTTCCAATTCACTTGCAAAATTATCCTGTAATTAAATTAAAGTTGCTGAGATTTTCTTCTATAGTAAAATAAAAACCAATTGAATGATGATCAAAATGTGACAAATTAAATTTCAATTCAAAAACCTTTAGCTCTCAGTTGTAATACTCTGTCACTGTACTAAATAGTGCAGGGCATTTGTGTGATTATAGCAAGACTAAATGTTTAATAATAATAATAATAATAATAATAATAATAATAATAATAATAATAATAATAATAATAATAATAATAATAATAATAATAATAATAATAATAATAATAATAATAATAATAATAATAATAATAATAATAATAATAATAATAATAATAATAATAATAATAATAATAATAATAATAATAATAATAATAATAACAACAACAACAACAACAATAATAACAACAACAACAAGAAGAAGAAAAAGAAAAAGTAGAAGAAGAAGTGAATAAAGTGAAAACTATTATTTTTAGAAAGAAAAATGAGAATTTTGAAATATAAAAATTTTAATGCTATAATAAGCTATATGCCATCCAAGTCAGAAAAACAAAAATAAACAAACTATGATGTGTTATTATTAAAACAAAAGTAACATTGAAGATAACCCAGAGGGTATAATACTAGCTCATAAAACTCAAAAAATTATGAGGCAAAACAGCTGAGTATGAGAAAAATTAATGCTAGATGTTATATTGAAGTAAAATTTGTCAAAGTAAACCGATATTCTTAACAGTAATTAAATTCAATATTATTCCCTATATTGGTTGGGAATATTATAGCATTCATAGCTATCTACAAATTCAAAAAATAATGTAATGTTTAATTGTTCAGCAAATAACAGAATTTATAATAGTATAGGTTCACTAGAAAAGGGATTAAATGAGTTCCCATAGTGGGGAATATAATGTGTTGATACGTGCCCTCAAATAAATATTTTGTCTATATTACAGAAAAAAAAAAAATTTTGATATTAACTATAACTTATAATTGTTAGAAAAAAATGGAAATAGAATAGATTGAAACAAATCGAAGTTAAATGTATAATTTAAACAAAAAAGTTGTCAAGCTGTAAAGTTTTTAAATATACCACTTGATTTGTTTCAAAACAAATTCAGATTTGTAAAGAAATTATTTTTATACATTTTCTTTTTTTTCTTTATACATTTCTTGATTTATTGTTATTGTTTATCAATAAACATGCCATACAGCTTGATTGAAATAGATAAGGTTGTTTTTAGGGATGGATGGTCATAGATGTGAGCAATATATTTATTAATAATTTTGTTTTGTGAAACACAAACTATTATTTATTTATAAAAAGGGGCTGTAACAGTTAATTTAAAATAGATCATAGTTCACTAGCAGATAGAATGAGTACCATGATATGCAGGAATGTTATCACTGGACAGTGTGTCATTCGCCCCCACTTTCCTTAGTGAAGCCCATCCCACAAAATATACTTGCAAGGAAGAAAAGGATATTGCTAAAATTATTATTATTATCAAAAATAAGAAATGGCTAAATACACTTGCAGTTTGAGCTTTTATTAGAATGATTATTTACATTTACAGGGTCCATCTCTGCCCTATCCTGCTACTCCACAATGATAAAGCTGAATATCCAGCCCTAGCATAAAATAAGACTTATCCTTATACAGTCCATAAATTTAAATCACTGTTGTTGCCTCCAAAATTATATCTATCAATAAATTATATAGGAAAAGGGGGAAAATAAGACCAGCTAATTAAAGAAATAATATGGATTAATAAACTGACATACTCATTTGTCACCCAAATAAATAACCAATAAGGATTAATAGACTGAGTTATTCTTTTGCTAGTCAAAATAAGGATTATTATATTTATTTCATTTGATATCCAAAATAAAAACAAATCCAGAAATACTAAAAATATTTTTGTTATGTTTTTTTATCAGCTTGAATTAAGAGACTAAGGATAATTAGACTAAACTATTGATCAACAGATAGGATAATAATTTAATACTGTTGTATATATGGCACCTGTGTCCAAATTGACATAATATTATAAATTAACATTTATTTAATAATTAGTTATAATAATCTAGTTATTCTGAAAATATAATATGTTTATTCAGTCAGGATAATGATAAATATTATAAATTAACATTATTTAGTTTATGGTTTGTTATAATAATCTAGTTGCTCTGAAAAATATAGTATATTTGTAATGATAGCTATATACTGTAGAATTTTAGTTGATTCAGAAATGATTATTATGTTTACTGATTTATTTATGTATATCATTAAAATATCAATCAGGCTCATAAGATAAATGAAGTATTTTAGTTTGAATTAGTGAATAGAAGTGGTATGGGAATTATTAAAAAGACCATTATCTATTAAAGATGATCTTCAATGTCTTATCAATGACCATATTCACCATCTCAGAGTTTATTATCTGAGTAAGTGTATTATCATATCATATTCTTGTTGCTGTGTGAAATAAAACTGTTGTTGAATTTTAAATTTTGGCCTTTGTTCAATTCTCATTTTTGCAGTTCACTAATTTAACCAGGGGTTTAAACTAGGTAGTGCAATATCATGATTGAGATTGATATATCTCAACTTTTGTCAGTACTGATGGATGACTATTAAATGAATGAGAGTTTAAACTGGTAGTGCTGTGATTAGTCTGGGATAATGACGCCGGTCCCAAACAAATAAATTTTCCAGTGAGCTCAGGTCTCATAGACCATATCTTTAATAGATATAAATTAAATAATATGTATTGGCAGAAGTCTATGATGGGCAGGAAATAGTATTGCAATGGGTTACTATTACCAGAAATAGGCTTATAATCTTGTAATAACTTTCAATATCTTCATTACCAATCTTTTGATCCTATGTCTAAGTTATCTTAGTAATATATTCTCAGTTACTTGTTCTCTGAAAAAGGTTTATAATTATTATCATTAGCTATAAAATTATTTATGTGGTCATTAAAAGAATTAACATATATATTTATTAAAAGACATTATAACAGAGAATAAAAAATTAAACTAAATTAAAAAAACAATTATAATTTTAGTATGATAGCATTACACTCATGATCATCAAACAATAGCTTCAATGTAGAATACTACAAATCTCAGATAGATAATTATGCAGAGGTGATAGATATAGAGAAATGATGCCAAGTATAGCTTTCAAAATTCCCATAGAAGGTTGTACTGAAATTTTAAAAAGACAAAAGAACAGTTACCACATAAGATAATAAAAGATCAAATACTAATTTCTATAATATCAAAGGGTAGATCCCCCTATGTTTTAGATGCAACAGAGTAGGTCACATAGCAGCAATATGTGAGACCAGAAATTGCATCAAATGCAATAAATGTAATAGAATGAATCACTTATGTAATATTATGTAATACTAGGAATATTAAGTCATGGGCAAATATAGTGAACAGGGAGAGAGAAGATGATAAGTTGTATGAATATGAAATAGGTATCGAGCAAAATAATGCACAGAACATAACTATTTCAGAACCAATGTCATTTGAACTAGAATCAGCACCAGATGGTTCTAATAATACTACCAATGAGACAATGTCAGGTACAGATACAGATATGTATGTAGTAGATATTGATCACCCAAATGAAATAGAAATACCTGCCAATGAATGAAAAAATAATAATGATGTAATTGATAATAAAAATATAGGAGATAATTATGAGACCAACAAAGATAACACACATGTTAAATGTAAAAGATTACAAATTTTTTGTGATATTAACCGATCAAAATTAAATGATAATTTAAATGAAAAAGGAAAAGATAATGCAATTGATAATTTAAAAGAAACAAAGAGACTCCATTATGTTAAATCATGAACAGGTCATTTAATATACTATCAATTAATATAAGAGGAATGAATGGTCAAGGTAAAGCAAAGAAAATATCGAATTATATAGCAACTCAAAAATATGAAATAAAAATTTTATCAGAGACTCAGAAAAGTGAAAATACTCCTCTATGAATTATAGAAAAACTATCAAAAAATAATATATTTCTGTTCAAACCCAGCATTAGATTCTTACAAAGTGTAGCAGTATTAATAAATATGCACTCGGGAATAAAAAAAATACAAATAATAGATTTACAAACAAATTATCTAGTTCTGTTATTTCTAATTTATAACGAGCTATATTACTTGATTGCAGTATATTCTATAGGAAGGGGTAACGACATTTCCAAGATTATTCAAGGTGTACAGAACAAATTGATGCAAAAGCCAAGTATTGTGATAATAAGTGGTGATTTTAATTGTTCATACCAAAACATTCCTAAATCCTTACAGCATAAGTTGAGGGGTGTGTCAGTATATCCGCTACAAATCAAATATGGAAAGGATGCTTACATATTTTTCAGCAGTAGATACTCTTCGGTAAAGTTAATGATTTTATTAGTGACATGTCACTTATTACATTTTCTGACCACCTAAGAGTACAACTGCAAATTAATAATTATGTAAGAAACAAAAAATTATATTCATACACAGTAAAAAAAAATATTAGAAGCCAAATCAAATTTTCAGTTGATCAATTATCAAACATTATAATCGTTACAAACTATTACACAAGACCTACAAAACTTTCTCCATGCATTGCATGATATAAAATTAAAAAAATACATATTAGACTTATGCTATAAAAGTGGGGATAGTAAATTATCTCAGTACCAAATCAAAAATAGGATCCATGAG
This sequence comes from Epiperipatus broadwayi, assembly GCA_028023455.1. Taxonomy (NCBI): domain Eukaryota; kingdom Metazoa; phylum Onychophora; class Udeonychophora; order Euonychophora; family Peripatidae; genus Epiperipatus; species Epiperipatus broadwayi. Next base: position 5,471,613 of record JAQFVV010012400.1, on the reverse strand, counting down.
ATTCATAAGACATTACAAGATATTTCTGGCTTAAGTTCTAATCATGAGTTGATCAATAAATTGCAAGTTGAATAAAATAATATATACCATCTGATACAACAAGAAACTTATACATTAAGACTACAGAAATTGATCTTTGGAATAAATCACATATCAAAACCAGTGATTAACTACAGAAAATTTTGTATACCACATACAAAGGGTATTCTTTCTGTGAAGACAGAATACTGTGGCATCTGGAGATGAGGTTAATGAATACATAGTCAGAAAGTTAAAAATGAAATTCAGCTGTTGAGTAATAGGTACTGGTAAATAAAAGTGAGTGGCCATAGAAAATACAAAAGAATATATATCAGTTCAAGAAATGATAAATGAAATTAATAGGTTGCAGTTGCAGGCAACAACAGCAAATGACTCTATAACAACCTCAGTCTACAAACAGATCAATTATGTATTGGCAGGTGCACTGTCAAAATTTTTCAATCAGATGTATAATGAAAGGATTGAATAGCCTTACATAAGCAACAAAATAATTTTTAGCATAAAAAAGACAAATCAAAACAAACCCCAACTTTCGAAGACCTAAAAAACATATCTATAAATGATATTGATTCAAAAATCTTAGCTCAAATACTACTTAAAAAATTTAATAACTTGGTTAGAGATAAATTATCATCAGCACATCATACTGTCAAGATAAAAGAGCCATAAATGCAGCTCTAAAAATACAAGAACCAATAAAGTATGCATACAAAAGAACTTAAGCTAACACAGTATTTTGCAAAATTGATTTTAAATCAGCATTTGACCTAATTAACTGGTCATATCTCATAAGAGCCTTGAATAATCTGATTAAAGAAGACAAATACCTAGAGAATGCTATAGTGAATTACATATGAAATAATAGATTTTCCTATAAAAATTATATACATAGATCTGAATTCTTCATCCCAGAGAATGATATTCCCCAAGGTTTTTCAATGGCAGCAATTTTATTTGCAATTTAGGTAGATCCCATGATTAAAGAAATAGAGACATTGATTAATGGGATCTATCTACTGCATTTGGGTGTCACAATAGGAGTCACAGCCTTTACTAATAATATTTATATAAATAAGCATTTATTTTATATAGCGTATGTAAACAATTGTATTACAGTCCAATATCAGCCTTTCACACTCTTTGTGCATACGTTTTGCGAATGTTAATAATAAATGAATACTTTCTCACCAATGCAAGATATAGTATTTATGCAGGAATAAAAGGAATCCTCTTATTCCTATGATTCAAATGCTTATATATGAGCAAATCTGAAGTACTGGCAAAGAAAGCGTGACGATGGAATGACGTTTAGTAAATTCTAGATAATTTCACCGTCATTCATTCAGACATCATATATAGTAATTTAAAGTGACTGTTCCATCATCATGCTTTCTTTGCTAGTACTTCAGATTTGCTCATATATAAGTGTTTGAGTTGTAGGAATAAGAGAATTCCTTTTATTCCTGCATAAATACTATATCTTGTATTGGTGAGAAAGTATTCATTTATTATGCAAAGCGTATGCACAATAGTGTGAAAGGCTGATATTTGACTGTAATAATATTATAATAATAGTAGAAAATAGTTATAATATTAATGTAATGATGAATGTTCTAAAAAGTTTCAAAAAGTAACAGGCTCAGTAATTCAGTCTAACAAATCAGCAGCATGGCAATTTGCAATGTGTAAAAGAATACCATCTGAATTTATAGCTCAGCCGAAGTCATTTCTTGGATTGCCATTGCATATGTCAAAAATATGTATGAATGGTCACTTAAATCAGCTAATTTTAAAAAAAATAGAAGAGAAGATTAATACCTTCACATCGTTCAAGCTCTATGAAATGATGAGAGCTCAATTGTTCAATGCAATTGCAACAGGGATCCTTAGTTATTACAGTCCATGGGTAAAACTATATAGCAAAACAATTCATAGTATAAACCAGATGGCTAAAAAATTAATCTGGAGAGAAGAAATCTAGATTACTGTAAATGGCAATATTACAGTTGCCCATTAATGAGGGAGGGCTTAGTTTAGTTGACCCAAAAGTAAATGTAATTTTTTTTACTGCAAGAACATTTTTAAATGTTGTGAAAGATCAATGCATCAGTCCTCCAACTGGTGATATAAAAATATATAGTAAAGTAGGGGTGGAGAGAAAATCTTATTTGGCAGATATGTTTATTGCATATAAGGACATACAAGATGAGCTAGATGTGCAAAACTTGGAAGGCATTAGATATAAAGACATAAGAAGGGAAGTAAAACTTTCTGCTCAATGAAAGGGGTTCTAGGTAAATTCCACTCAATTTATACACCACAGGCATATATGAAAATCATATTCAAGTTGATCAATGGAGTTTTACTGATTACAACATACATTAATAAAAGATTGGGAATGAGCTTAGAGGAAACTTGTTCATTTTGTAAAAATAAACATGAAACATTTTAACATTTTGTCAAGCATTGTTAGCGGAGAGGTCATCGCAGCAACCTTGCAAGCAAGTAGTTGGTTGCAGACAGTTGTGGGTTCACCTCCTGGCCGATGCTATGACATATAAAAAAAAAACATTTCAACACTTACTCAAAGAATGAAGTGCTTTTGGGAGGCTAAGATACAGAGTTTTCCACACTCCAATCATAAATCTTAAAAATGTTACTGAAGCAAAATGTAATAAAATTCAAATCACATAATGCAATGATGACAATACATACATTGAAAACTATATGGATAATCCAGTATTCTTTAATATTTGATAATAAAAAATGTAATTGGTTGAAGAAACTTGATAATGATTGGGACTATTTTGGTAGGTGTCTGGCCTAAGATGGTTATGGAAAGAGTATGGGGAGGGACTGCTATGATCACTTGTGAAATGTGTGAGTAAAAATAAACACCCAAATAAAGAATGAGATAGTAAAAGTATGTAAAGTGGTAAAATAAAGAATTTCTCAAGAGAGAATAAAAGTTCCATGTTTAAACTAGGAGTACAAGATGTTTGGTATAACTCTAGAAATTAATAAAGAAAATTATATTAACTTTATAACAGTGAAAAACTTACAGACTCGTATTGTAGTGATTTGGGGACAAGATCAGTAAATTTATGGTAATGGATAAAGTGAATCAAAACTAATTTGTAGATATTTCCTGTTCATATTTAGAGGTTTGTTTAATAAAGTTTATTACTTAAAATAAAATATATATATTTTTTGTCCTTTTCAAAAATTTTGGTTACTGTATTTACTAATATTTATTATAAGATTACATAAATATAATAAATTAAATATTTTTATAGGTTTATTATGATGTAAACAAAGTAAAATATCGAATTATTCTTTGATGTTGAAAAAAATTGACAACCAAAACAATTATTGTCAGGATACCAAATTATAAGATGTATTTTTGATCTAGGAAACAATTTATATGGTCATATTAGAAAAACTTTGGTCTAATATAACATTCTATCTAATAAGTTTACAAATTTATTTTTGTTGTTGTTGTTGTTGTTGTCTTCTTCTTCTTCTTCTTCTTCTTCTTCTTCTTCTTCTTCTTCTTCTTCTTCTTCTTCTTCTTCTTCTTCTTCTTCTTCTTCTTCTTCTTCTTCTTCTTCTTCTTCTTCTTCTTCTTCTTCTTCTTCTTCTTCTTCTTCTTCTTCTTCTTCTTCTTCTTCTTCTTCTTCTTCTTCTTCTTCTTCTTCTTCTTCTTCTTCTTCTTCTTCTTCTTCTTCTTCTTCTTCTTCTTCTTCTTCTTCTTCTTCTTCTTCTTCTTCTTCTTCTTCTTCTTCTTCTTCTTCTTCTTCTTCTTCTTCTTCTTCTTCTTCTTCTTCTTCTTCTTCTTCTTCTTCTTCTTCTTCTTCTTCTTCTTCTTCTTCTTCTTCTTCTTCTTTTATATTTTTTTTTTATTTTATTATTATTATTATTATTATTATTATTATTATTATTATTATTATTATTATTATTATTATTATTATTATTATTATTATTATTATTATTATTATTATTATTATTATTATTATTATTATTATTATTATTATTATTATTACTTTAAATAGTTAATTTTTGTTGTGATGAAAATACTTTCTTTTTAAAAAAAAGTTAAATTTGAATGTTTGAAATAGAAGAACATGTATTGTAATAAACAAAACATTTCTAAAATAAAAGTCTGTAAAAGAATGTTTTTAATAATAGTAAAATTATTAATACTCTGCATAATTTACTAGGTGATAGAATAGAAGATTTGAAGACTTAAAATATCTATGGATAATTCACTATCTGCCACTTCTGGTGCTGGAATAACTTATAACCATCTAAGCAATAAACAAGTCCATTTTTTTTAATAATATCAACAAATAATTAAAGCAAATTAACAAACACTTATTTAGGTGGAGAGATATCTTTTTTGATTGGGGGGGGGGGGCGACTATACACGCCCCATAGCTTTAGCAAGTATTAATGTTAGTAAAACTTTGCAAACAATCTAAACGTTAAATTCAAATGATTAAATAATTACTTATTCAGAAAATCACATTGTTTGATCACCGGAAGTGACAGATTAAACTACTGTCCAGGAACTTTCAACTGTTGCATCTGTCATTTTACTAGAGCATAGTTTAACACAATGGCAAAAGCGTCGTATTCGAGAGCTAAAAGTTCTTATATCAAAACTCAGAATATCACTTCCGGTACTAGAATGTCAGATCATCATGAGCTATTTATTAATCGTTCGACTATTCATTTTTCAATGGATTTATAATTTATTATTTTAATAAATTAAAACTATAATTTTGTACAACTACAATATATAAAACTTTGTAACAGACATTCAGAGAAAAGTAGTTTAAAAATATTTACTCTGAAATGAGCTGAAACTATATATATGAAATGATTAAAAAAATATCCTGAAGTAGTTCAAAGTTATGAGTAGGGGCAAACTAACAGACGTAATAATAATTAATGAACAATAATTAAATATAATGTAAATTACTTTTGCCTCATTTTTAAAAAATGATTTTTTTTTAATATCTTGTACGTATTATGTATATGCACGATGAAATATCTGTGATTTTGTTTGATATATATAAAAGAGGGCTCGCGCATTACTTTATTTTCAAGTAATTTTTACGTCCTGTTTTTCTATTGGTTGGCTTTCTCTTTTGCGCGTTATCATTTTTAGAACCAAAATTAAGATTTAACTGCCACACCAATCAATAAATTAAATAAGATTCTAATTAAATATTTCCTTTAAATTATTCATTAAACTTTCACACTATGTTATTAGATTGCATTACGCATAAAATGCATTCAATACTTCTTGGTGGCGGTTTAATACATTTTCCGACGCTTGATTAATATGCTTCGATAACAAAGTTAGTCTTTTCTTAAAAGATGCAGTGGAAGGGAAATCGTGATAATAATGATATACCTGCATAACTGTAACGACTAATAAAGCTGCATTAATGTCAAAATTATAAATAGTTCTTTGACTTCGGGCGTAGTTTTTGTCCTCCTATGTGAATATAAATGCATTAATTAGAAATCTAGAAGAACCGAATTCAACATTAGAAAATCTTCAAGCATTCATCATATCGTTTATTAAACATTAATTTCCTTTAATCACTGTGTAGAGGATAATTTATTTTAATTTAATTTATACTATTTAAAACAAAAAAAAATTATTTTAAGAAATTAATGTAAAAATAACATAAGAATTAATTGATTACTGAATAGAAGAGCGTTAACAGCATTCTTTTCTATATTTACACGCCTTTGGGTTGGTATTAGTACAGCAATTTTTTAAACGTTGAAGGGAAACATTAGACAAAATAAAATATTGTTTATTAAAAAGATAAGTTGAACAATTTGGAAGATTAATGGGAAATGTATTTGATAAATTTTAATTGGATGAATTTCCATTTATTTTATTGTTTATGTTTTAATAGATAATAGAATTATATATACTGTACATGACAAAGCTTCTTTAACTTCCAAATAAAATTTATTGAAGTTTATATATTTACGATTTAGATATCAAAAATGATTACATGTTAATATACTTTTTATAAAAATACCAATGAAAATAAAATTTCATATATATATATGCTAACACTGATATGTTTCAATTATATAAATTATTTTCAACATTAATTACTTTCAGATCTACAAATTAAAGCTTTTTCTATCTAGTCTTCATATTTATAAGATTTTTTTTGTTTTGTTTTTTAGAAAAATTGAAAATTTATTTATAGTTCTCTAAATACGTTCAACTTTAGTAATAACACAAGATCAATATAGAACTCATTAATCTGGTGAAATTTCTTTCTTTTTCAGATATTGTTGGTCTTACCAGTGACAGACATTAGTAGCATAGAAATCTAAATGAGAACCTTTAGATTCATAAATACTGAATTTAATATTGTTTTCTAACCAACCACACTATTCTGTTAAAGGTATTAGATCTTTTTCTTAAAAGTCATGGTCAATTAATAATTTTCAAACACCATGGAAGGGTTGTGGGATTATTTTTATTATCACATAAGAAGCTAAAAACTTATTTCTTTTTACTTTTTTATCTCTGCTCTGGTGTTTTTCTAGTCAAACACATGTTCATTGGTGCATACATGGTATTTTACTTTAGGAGCATCTGCTTATGTTTTCTAACCATTATTTTATGTTCTTTTACTAATAAAAATATGCAGTCAATATTATATATAAACTCAACTTTCCATAGCAATAGCATACTGTTAGAAAACCTAATACTACAAAATTTGAAATTGAAATGCTGAAAAACAAGAACTGCATATTCTAAATACTTTGTAAATGTGGTATAGCATATCAATAACTCTTACTGCTTTGTTGAAAAAATGATTAAAAAATCACAAAATAATGATTAAAAAACAGCATGTGTCTAATGTAGTAAATCATGCATTTATCATTCAGCATAAGTATTTAATTAGGAATATACAAGAATATTAGATAGAAAAGAAAAAGTAAAAGAAAAAGAAAATTTAAAGAAGCTGATTACATGGACCTTAACTTCATAAGTGAAGTGCGATAACTCATAGGGTTTTGAAATCATTCATTAATCTTGCAAAATTGAAAATGAAGAAATCAGATGAAATTTCTACTGACTACTAATTTTTGACAGAATAACCTTGTTGGTTTAGAGGGTTACATTAAATTTATTATGCCTGAAACTAAAGCTCTCTAGATTTATTTCCAGGCTAGTGCTATCCCTGCTTAGACCAACAATACTTGATGAAAAAATGAGAATAATAACACTGAAAATTTTGACTTCTATACTAACCTGAATGTTATTAGTAAAAGCTTAATAAAGTAATTGGAAAAGAATTAATAAAGCTTGAACTTTCCTAAAAGTATATAACATTCAACTAGATGCTGGAAATAGTCTAACATATAACTACAAATAATATGTTATTACCACAAACTTTTAGATAAACATACACATATATAGGAGAAATCCATTTACACATTATTAGACTTTGTAAATAAAAATAATACAGTTTAGAATGTATTTGTTATAAATTACATTTACTGGAACACACAGATGCTAAATTCTCCATACAGTAGTGCCACCAGTGTAAGCCAAAGTAATCAATGGGTGTAAGAAGGTTTGTGCATAAAATCCCTATCTAGTGCCTACTCATACAATATCCCCAGACTAGTTTTCAGCTTGTGGATTTCATCAGTGAGGAGCCTTGGATCTGAGAGCATTGCACTAAGATCTAGGATCTAATGCAACCCTCCAAGAGTCATCTTTTACCTTATTAGCTAACTATAAATCTTTGAGTCCCAAATGAAAACACAATAATGTTTTCAATTCAAGCTCATTAGCTTGTATTGTTGTATAGATCTGAATTCAGTTCAGCATCCATACTTTTTGGTGTCTTGGTTTTTTAATAACCAGAGTCTCCATAATCCTATTGTATAAATTATTGTATGGACATTCTGTGTAAATAACTTGTGTAAGCATAAGAAATGGTGACCATGTGATGTTTAGTCATTTACTGAAAATTGGACAAAATACTGTTTTCTTTAATTTCATATATATATTCAATAAGATAGTTTATCAAGTTCAAATAAGTGCTATATGTAATTTGTTTTATTATTGGAAAAAATTCTCAGAATAAGTTACCATTTATATAAACAAACTTTCAAGAACATTTTAATTTACCATGGTCATCTTTTATTGATGCTTTGGCTTATATATATATATATTAAGAGTAACTGATTTTTAAATACATCTTTATAATCAAGGCAAATATCTAGAGCACAGAGGTCAGTAAGAAGATAAATATTTTTTTCAGTTTATTTTAATATTTTTTATTACAATATGTTATATAAGTTCTTAACAAGCTTTGAGAATATCCCCAACCCCAGACCGGTTTCTGCTACTGGTGTCATCAGTGAGGTGCTGGGATATTCAAGCATTAGGTTAAAAATACCAGGACAAGCCCAGCATGTTATCTAATGTATAACTATTAAGTAGAAAATCTGAAAATTTCAGATATCCATATGTCTTCCAATCCAGCTATCTAACTTAAATAACCATATGGGACTGAACTAAGTTCAGATGCACCATATATTAATAACTTTAGCAATATAAAATCACCAAAGCCTTAATAGCAAAAAATAAAATACAAAAAAAATCAAGTCAGATGTCACATGACCTAATTTAATAAGCTTGTATTTAAAATGTTATATATAGAGATTGCAAAATAAGCTGTTAACAACTGATAATGCCAGTAGCAGAAACTGGTCTGGGGTTGGAGATATTCTCAAAGCTTGTTAAGAGCTTATTTTGCAAGCTCTATATATAACATTTGTAAATACAAGCTTATTAAATTAGATCATGTGACATCTGACTTGATTTTTTTTTTTGCAATTTTATTATAATATGAAAGCAAAGTTCTTTATTTTTTAAAAAAATGAATAAAACGTACTTTTTATCTTGACTTGAATCTTAGCATTTTATTTTCATGACATAGTTTTACAAAGTCAACCATTTTTAATAAAAATAATGGACATTTTTTGAAGATTACTACAGTGAGTAACTTGTATGGTTATCAAAATAATAATTGCAAATATGGAAAATACTTATAAAAAAAATCCTTATATGAGGGAATAAGCTGTATTTTGTATACACTCTTGAGATTTTGATTGTTGTTTTTAGTATAATAAAACAATTAATCAGCTTACCAAACTAGAAAAAACACCAAGTTTAAAATAAAATAAAAATTTAGTTTAAAAAAAAAAAATTAAAATTAATACAAATCTAATTGAAATTATCTGTTCAAACAAAAGTATTTTAAATTACCAGATAAAACTAAGATTTTTAAAATAGATTTAACAAAAACAAATTAATTTCAACAGAGCAAAAAGAGCTAGAAAGATTATATGCATTTGTATGGGTTTGTAATTTTTCAATCTTTAAATACCACTGCATTTTACTAGAGAGATATTTTTAAAAAAATGAATTGTCATTATTATTAATCATGACTATTAGTGATTCACTACAGAAAGAAGATCTCTTCAAGTTTAATTCAGTCTTCCAAATTATAATTTTACTTTTCATGTCACAATATGATAGGCTATGAATATGGAGACCTAAGTGCTTCGAAAGCGCTAAGCCTTATAATTCTTTTCTAATAATACTAAGCTTCACTTTTTTTCTTAAGCTCAATTTAAAACTCATCTAATCATGTTACAGTGATCTATTTTCAGCTCTATTAAAAATATATTGGATCCAGATTAACATTTCAATTCTGAATTTATTGTCATGTCTTCTAATCGTGACCAGCTCCAATTCATTTCAGTCTATTAATTATGTTAAAATTTCAATAATATTTTTCCTATTCAATCGGGAATGCTTTTTTTTCCTATTTTTTTTTATTTCCAATAAAGATTTATCCATACTTTTATGGATTGTCTAAAGTATCTGCACTGTTTTTCTATTAGATATCCAAGTTTTAGATCTATAATTAGCACTAAAAAGGGAAGGACTATCTTTTTGGTTTCAAAATAATCACCATCTTTTCTTCTCACATTTACTTCAATAATCTTCTTTAAGTATTTGTAATTAACTTCTTCATTCATTTCTTTCAATTTTTATTTTTCCCTTGTTTTGAAAGGTTATTGAGTAGATTATTACTACTTTTAGTTGTTGTTTTTTACCCCTATTTTTTTTATTTCATCTGGTAGCTCTTGTAACATTGCTTGCAACTCTGAAGCATTCTTTGTAAAAATAATTATGTCATCTAGAAAATTTAGACTATTTTTATAATCTCTACTTATTTTTACTCTTAGCTTTCCCTTTTAATTATTAAATTAAAACATTTTGACTTATGTAAATGAGATATTTATTTTATATAGCGCGATGTTTCTGAATTGTAATAAACTAATAATCAGCTTTTTAAGCTAATGCACATGGCTTTGTGGATCTTAACAATAAATAAATACTCTCATTTTCCAATACAAAATAAAGTCTTGGTGAAAGAATAGAATGAATCTATCTATTCTTTTAAGTACTGGAAATGAGAGTGTGAAGATATTAAATAATCACTTTAAATTACTTTTACTATGTCTGAATGAATGACACCTGTGAAATTTACTAGAATTTATGGTAGTACTTCATTCTTAAATGAAATCAAACAATAAATGAATACTTTATGGAATTATTCTGACATGCCCCTTTATCATTGATAATCTTCTTAGAGATATTATTCATGTAACTGCTGTTCTATTTTGATAAATATTTTTTAAAATTCGAAACTACCTTGAGTATCGATAGTCCAAAATTTTAATTGTAACAGAATTGCTTAGAGATCCAATTACCTCAGTTTATAAACTCAATGCAAAATGACAAGTCCTACTCATTAATCTTTTCTATAATTACCGTAATACTGACTGAGATTTATTGTGACATAATCATTTTTAATCCAAATTGTTATTTTGGTTGATGTTATTGCAGAATTTTCTGTAGATGAGTTGAAATAGTCATAGTATAGAAATAGAATAATAGAATTGATAAGAGAATTGATTCATTGTAATATTATCTTTTCCACCTTTCTTAAGCATCGATATATAAATATCATTATAGCATTCTTTCATTTATTTAATAGATATTTGATTTATTATTTTGCAAACAATTTCTGTTTCTTTACTTACTTTTTTAAACATTGTCATTTTTCAATGCATTTTTCATCTTTTCATTTAAAATGTCTGGAATTTTAAAAGATGGAGATGTAAATGTATGAGTTATTTTGCTTTGGTTTGCTTTTGCTTTTTATTGATATGTAGTTTTTTTATATATAAATCTTTTTCTTTTTAATAATAAAGCTATTTTTTATTGCTGAAACAACTTTTGTTTCAAAATCAAGATGTTTTATGCTTTTAAGACTTTTATTCTCATTAATTACACTTCATAGTAATATGTCATCATTAGTTTTCACCCAACATTTTGAAAAAAATCCAAGTACTTAAGTTCTTTACATGGATTGCTTTAAAATAATATATATATATATTGTCAAATTATATTCATATCTCAGGATATTGTCTTGTCTCAATTAAATATTTACTGATAAACTGCTATTTTTATTTAATCTGTTAATAGTGTAATTTCTGTTAATCCTACTGACACTCCACCATCATTAACAATAATTTTATTAAAACCTTAATAATTCTCATAAGTAAACACACAACTCTCTCATATAATCTATTTCCATATAAAATTAACTATTGGCAAACACATGAAATTGAAAATAATAATAGTATATCAAATAATAGTCAATCACTTTTGTTATGTACTAACAAATACATTATAAAAAGTTTCAGATATTGGCACCTGGAATCCAAATATTTGTATTTCTTAATAAAAATAATTGTCAAGCCTTTCCTACTAATTATTTTCTCTTCTGCATGTGACACTTCACAAATATAGACATATTATGTGCCCTCTATCAAAGAAATGAAGAAAAATTAGAACACTTTCTTGTGGATTGTTCCTCACTTTTTCCTTGTCCTACTCTTATCACTAACACAACTCATTCAAACTCACTAACAATCAACAACCTCATAAAAAATATACAAAGTGGTACTTTTTCCAATATAAGAATTACTACATTCATTCTTTTCACACTCTGGTTTGTAAGATGCTGTCTAAGTTTTAATCCCACATCTCACATTACTAAATCACACTTTCTAAATATATATATATATTAGGATCAGAGATAAATCACATATCTAAATATATATATATATTAGGATCAGAGATCAAATCCAGGCACCATCAGATATTTTTGCAGCTACATGGAATCTGCTCTCATTAACAACAACCCAGTGCCTTAGCTATTGAATATACTAATTAATATGCATTAGATATAGATATCGATTAATCTATCTTATTGCTTTTCTACTTGAAATCTCCTTTGTTGCAATTAGAATTGTAAATAATCTCCAATAAATATATATATAGTAAACCTAATAAAGTTAATTTAAAACTAAATATTATATACTCTTTTTAATTTTTTTCTGCTTTAGAATTTTTTTAAATAAATAATATCTTCTGTCATTTTTTTCCTAATCAACATTTTAACCTTCCTGGCTATTTATTTAAATTTATTTTTATATGGATGTGTCAATATTATTTAAATACAGATTTTTTTTAACAAAAGTATATACTTAGAATTAAGAGTTATGTTATTCCATGCGTGATCTATTTTAAATTTAATGATCTCTAGTTTATATGATATTTTAGCAAAAAAAAAAATAAGAAATTAATCATAAAAAATTAAATACATGTTTTTATTATTGAATTTACAAAACAAAGCAATACAAAAATAAACCACAAGAAATGTATAAAATAAAGGCTTTAAATTTGTTAGATAATGGGAATAAATAATGTATTAAATAAAAGCAATAAACTGTAATTCATAAAAAATTAATTGCACACACATATTTGTCTATAAAAAAAATCGAACAAAAAAAATGGTAAAGTAATAAGTTTAAAGGTGGCAATAAGTTTTTCACGTAAATTTTTTTATCCAGCAGAAAATATAAATAAGTTCAGAAATAAGAAATAGAGATTAATCCCAAACATTAAATCTATTGTGAAAGACTCCTATCACGGCTACATTTTTAAATTTGTTTTCCAGAAGCGTACACCATTTCTATGTTGAATTAGATTTTATTCTTTTTTTTCCTCATGTGTCATAGCGTCAGCCGGGAAGCGAACCCGTCAACCCGGGACAACTGCCTCTCGACCATCAATGCTTGACAAATTTTATTCTTTTCTCATTTTATAGCCTCAGTTTAGCATTTAAAATATTTAAGAGTTTCTTTGTTTTATTTTATAACTATTTATAAATTTATTTAAACACACATTGATTGCACATTGATTAAGTAATATTTACTAAGGCTGTAACCTCAAGAATATGCGTGTAAAAATGCGATATTAGGGACCTCTACAGGTCTTAACCACAAGCTTACGCTTTGGAAGAAAAGAGGGTTCTTGAGGTTACAGCCTTAGTAAATATTACTTTGTGACTATTTTTATTTTTACATTTTGATTTGTGACATATTTGATTTCAATGTTTGATTATATTTACAAACAATCCAATACAAATATGGAATTTAAACAATTAATGCACTGCCTTACATATATCACTTGGGTAGGGTCAATTTTTATCCACATATATTATTTTAAAATGCAAATGAATGCAATCACTGTGGTTTTTATATACAAAATAACAATTTTATTATTTAATTCAAATAAAAGTTTCCTTCTTGCTCTTTAATGTAACATATTTTAGTATAAATATTTACGATTATTATATATAGAAATCTCTAGATTTTCACTCAACTAACAAGAAGAGCAAGAAAAATGATTTTAATCAGCAGTATAATTTTGTTATGTAACAAATGTTCACAAAATAAATTGTCTAAAAAATATTAAATCTATACATTACATTAAAAATTATAATACAAAAAAACACTATGAAATTAATTATATTAAACAAAATAACAGTGTTATGAAGATTGATTGTATATCAAATAGATTTTTTAAGATTAAATATTCAATTTAATGAAATATAATAAATGTCGATAATGCCTCGAGATCTTATTTGTATAAAAAAAAATTAGAGAATTTTTCTTTAGATGTATAGAATGATTTTAATCAGAGTAAACATCTTTTCAAACTGATCATATGAGATTTTATTACTAGAATTAAGAAGTAAAATATAAAATAATTTGGATAAATTTGGATATAAAGATAAAAATAAAAAATACATAGACTTGAAGAAAATCTAAATGTAATTAAAAAAAAATTGAAAAAAATTCAAAACATAAATAATCAAGAGAGCATCCAATGAAAATACAACATAGTTGCATTGTGCTTTGACTAAAAGTTACTCGATATTTTGGATTTTTAATGTATTTAATAGATAAATGCAAATGTATGTTAATATGTATCTTGGAGTAGCATTATTTGTTATATTTGCCAATTGTGAAGTTATTCATAATAGTACTCATTGAATGCTCTATGTTTTAATGCTTATACCATCATTATATATTTAATGTTTCCAACAGAATGATAATGAATCTATATTTTAGTTTTATCCTCCTTCATAGTAATTAGGAATTATTAACTGATAAAAAAAATTCTATGATAAAAATTCAGTTTATAGAAATCTGTTTTCATAAAACCTTATGCTTATTCACATATTTATAAAGCAAAAAGGATTTTAAAGATTTTTTTTTGTTTCAAAATTATTTTCATAACTTTAAAGATGTTTTAAATAATAAATATAAAATATATTGTGTTTATAATTGGATTTTGTTTTCAGAATTTAAATTTATGCTAATCAAAAATAAAAACAATTTCATTTCTTTAGCTAATATAAAAAATAAGTTTTGTTTCTTCTTTCTTAAATAAACATATTTTTAAATATTTCTGTTATTTTAATTATGTCTACAATTAATTTTAATAATTATTCTAAAAAATAATTGTAATTTTTACATAAACTTTTTCAAACTGAAGACCACAAATATAAAATATTATGTTTTGCCTAGTTAGCTTCAATTTAGTAGTATACCTAGCCCTAAATAGTTAATTATGTATAGTAAATATTTGAAATACAGGCACTCTTCACATACCTGGAGCCTAATTGTAAAAATAGGGGATTTAAATGGATACGATCCTATACATAAGGGGTCAGAGTGCCTTGAGGTCAATATGGGCATGGCAATAATATTGGCATCAGTATGGGATTTGAGCTTTCCATCATCGGATTTCAATGGTATGAATGGCTGAAGAGTTGGAGATTGAAGTAGATTGAAGCTTGTCCATTAAAGTATGAGGGTTTGCTATCTTAATATAAAGCTGAGCACTGATTATATATGTGTGTGGGAGATGATAATCTGGACCAACTGATAGGTGCTGGTTCAACATGAAATATGTATATTGGTGATTATTTATCTTTTCTACATGTGAGTGGTTATGTGTATTAGTGGTATGAGATAGTGTGGATAGTTGAAGGATGCTTGAAAGTCTGAGTTCAAATACCCTATATTTATATATAGTAACTATATTTTTATCACAAATAATTTTATTTAATTATTAATTTATTATAAAAAGTAAATAAAAAATTTAATTAACATTTAGTAGCTTATGACAGATTTTACCACATCATCTTTTTCTGAATATATTGAGACTTTAAATCTTTTATGTTTGCATTTTTGTATGAGTGTTGTATATAAAAAATATCTTTTTTGTAACAATGAATGTATTTGTGTGCAATTTTACATATACAAAGTAAAATGTTAAACAAAACAGAATCATGAAATATTATGTGAGATATATATATAAGGTTGAATGAATAACTTTTTAAAAAAATTTTAATATAAGAAATGTAAAATTATCGGTATATGAAATAGACCCATGCATTTAAAAGTAAATATTTTATTTGTGAAATATAAAATATTTTGTCTGTTTTTGATTTTTATCAGTGCATTACTATATCAAGCTCATTCAACCATCTGCACAGGAAGTCAGACCATCCTCTCTAAGGTATGCATGTATTTTGGAAACACTTCATTTTTCAGATAGGCTGAACTTAAACACGTAAAATATATATGTGTATGTTAGATTTATGTATATTAAATCAAAAACTTTCACAGGCTACAGATATAAAATGAAATATTATCAGTACATTCGTGTATAATTTATTGAAAATATATATAAAGCAGTGCTTCGATCAGGTCACACTGGTTATCAATTGGGTAATAAATATCATAAAATATAATGAACGTTTTATTAATAGAAAATCCAAATAATAATTATAAGAAATTATTTAGATTATTGAGTTTTTAAAAAAAATAATTAAATAGAAGATAATTTGCATGTTTCATAATGTTTGTTGATACAATCTGATCTTTTAAAAATCTAAATGACTTCTTTGATCGGACATTGTTGAAGAGTTTCTCATCTGGATAATATTTTCGTATTAGAAAAATCAATACCATGACCTATATCTATGGCATAGAGAGGTAATGATGATGATGATATGTGTTTTAACTGCATTTATATGTTAATATATATATAACATTGGTTTATATATATATATATATTTGTATTTTTTTCAGTAAATTATACATGGATATATCCTAATATTTTGTTTATATATATAATATTCATTCTGTCATACATTTTGAAATATATGAGGAAAAACATCTTTAAAATGCAAATGCCCTCCTAAAAAGCACATTTCATGGCAAACCAGCACTCATCTGTTAGGCTAGTCCACAATCTCTTACATATCATTTCGTTATTTATCGACATCTATAGATCGAAAATTTATAAAGTTTGAATTATAAGTCTCAAACTTATTGCACTTATACTTTTAATACTAACCATTTTATATAAATATATTAATGATTATTAATAATCATTTATTAGGCTAGAGATTACCTCTAGCCCAGTATTTTTATATAGATATCAAAATCTGAATTTCTATGTCTATGTTATCACTAATAACTTTCACTGTATCATTTTCTGCAAGACGTATTTGTTTCCATGAACTTTTAATCCATTGTACAAGGTAAACAATCATGGCACTGTACATATATACCCTTTCAGGTTATCAGTGCAACCGTTATCTCAACTCTACTATAACACAAATCATTCATTAGCACAGAAAGTCAGACTCCTCTCTTACACCCTAAGTACGTGTGTTGGAATCACTTGACTTTTCAGATAATTTAAGTATAAATACATACTTGCTACAGCATAAAATATTATAAGTAAAAAATGTGAATAACAATATCAAAAATCTAAATTTTCCAATTCCTTCAAAGCAAAAAATATAAAAACATTGTAAATCTTGTTATATCAAGATATTTCAATATATAAAATGTTATAAAAGAATAAAAAAATAATACGGATATTTTTACAGTTTTGTTGCATAGTGACAAATTAATTTTTCCAATTTATTGAAGCACACATAAGAAAAAAGGTAATAACAATGTGTTACTTTTTTTAAAAAAGTTCAGTTGAATAAAAAGTGCTGATCATGTCTTTAAGAACATAATTTCACTCTAAAACTATATTAAGTCCTGATTTTCTATGATTTTAGCTGTTTTCTATTAAAAACATATTAATTAGGCTTGAAACACTCAAAAAATGGATACATAACTGTAGCAAAAAGCATTTTATATTCTAATAATGAGATCTGACACATGAACACAGAAGTAATTATATATATATAAGAGTTAATAGAAACTTTGTTGCAAACCATTTTTTTAAAACTTAATATTTTTTAATAAAACATTGAAAACAAATTTAAAATCTTCCTTATATCCAATTTGTAAGCAAAATAATAAAATACTGGGGAAATTAATTATTTCTAAAGTAAGTATAATAAATAAGAATTATTGGGTCTCTGAATTATAAGCATTAAAAAAGAGATAAGTCATGACATTATTTTTAAAAAAATAAAAATGTCGACAAAAATTTTTAAAACTATCCATGTAGAATATATGTTACTGAAACATGATTTATCAATAGTAGATGGGAAAAAACGTCATGTGTATTTCAATAGCATATTTCTATGACTCTGAATTCTAAGACCAATAAAAAAAAGATAGATACTGAAAAATTAATGCTTATTTGATGGATAAATAATTCACTGCAGTAATTATTAAGATTATGTAACCTATATTTTGATGCAATAAATACTTATTTTATGTTTAATGTCACATACAAACATTACTTTTAAAAATAAATTAATACAATAGTAAAACACTTTTCAAGTTTTATTTAAAGATTATATTATGTCCTACTCATCTTTGTTTTGTTTAGCCTATTTTTGTTTATTTTGCTGAAAGTATCAAATATAACACTATCAAAACATCACGTAATCATCATTTCATATGCTTACACAGGCTGTTAATAACAATAGTAAACTCTCCTTACAATGCAGGAAAGTTTGTGCATAAAATCCCTATCTTTTCCCTGCTCATCCAATATCTCCAAACTAATATTTAGTTTGTGACTTTCATCAGTGAGAAGCCTTAGATTTGAGAGCACTGCACACAAGAGGAGCCATAGATTTGAGAGCATTGCACTTAGTACAGTGCTCTCAAATATTAGACTCCTCGCAGATGAAAACCACAAGCTAGAAACTAGCTTGGGGATATTGGATGATGAGATAGGGATTTTAAGCACAAACTTTCCTGCATCCATTGATTATGAAGGCTTGCACTTGGTGGCACTACTGTATGGAAAATTAGTTTCTCATTAAATAGAATTAAATGAAAATGTAACAATTTACTCTAGATAAATACTTTGTATATAATAGACATATACATGGGAGATAGTGATCTGGGCCAACTGATGAGTGCTGGTTCAGCAGGAAATGCATCTTGGGGGGGGGTCATTTATCTTTTATTATATCTTTATTTATATGAATTTGAAAAAAAATAGGGAAGTGTGGAGGTGTTTATTATATCTATATAAATAGAAGATCTGATAAAATATTAATTTGTAAAAAATAATCACTATATTATATAGCTGAAGCCTTTGTCTGGTTCTCCCTCCCTACTTTCATATTTTTCAATAAGGATGGGGTTTTGTCTTAATAAAGTTCAAAAAGAAATTAGGAGAAATATGAATACATATTGTGATATGCTTTAAAATGATAATAAAAACCTTTTAAAATATTTATTAACATCTAGAAAAAGTTTCACGATAAATGCATTTGATTAAAATGAAGTACTAGATTTCAAATATAAATAATTTTTGATAAAATAAATGACCTTTTTATAATTTCAATAATTATTGCTTATCAAAAGATATAAGTGATTATAGATACATTTTCTTTGAACCTTCTTTCTAAAGAAAAACAATTGTTTGTCAAGCGTTGGTGGTCGAGTGGTCAGCACAGCCGCCTTACAAGCAGTTGTCCCTGGTTTGCGGGTTCGCTTCCCGCCAATGCTTTAACACAAGAAAAAAAAACATTTGTTTACGTAATTGTGGTTGTGAAACATATCTAGAAGATAAAAGAACCGTTGACGCGAATTTAGAATAATCAATTTAGAGAAAATCTAATAAATATTCTGCTTTAAAAATATATATATATTCTGCTCAAGATTATGGCTTTTATAATGTATCTTTATTCCTCACATGGCATCACATTTTTTTTATTGAATCCTTTCTTACTTATTATTCATCTATTAAAGCATATATATATAAAGTATTTTTTTTTTGTTCTAAGGCAAGTGAAGTAATAAGATAATAGAATATTATGATTAAATATCAATTCTTGATATCATTGGTGATAGTTTTCTAGCATTTCCCTGACTTCTCACAATATATATACTTATATATATTGTCTGAGATGAAGTGGAGTATGGATATAGATTGAAAATCCTAAGTTTAAATGCCTCTATTTACTATAGTAAAAATTTTTTTTTTCATATGTCATAGCATCGGGCCGGGAGGCGAACCCGCAACAACCGCCTGCAAACAACTGCTTGCTTCGCTTGCTTGCAAGGCTGCTGCGCTGACCTCTCGGCTAACAATGTTTGCCTACTATAGTAAACATTCAAGTTCATTTATTTTATTCGGACATATTGGTTATTACTAATCTATCTTATTCAAAGTAGTTAAAGTACATACATGCATGCATACATACAGTAGAAAAACACAAAATTCAAAAATACTAAAATCATTTTTTTTTTAAAACATCTTTCAAGGTAAATAAATCTTTAATTTGCGCTTGTGTTTGTGAAACAAGAAAGGATGGACAGTAGCATGTAAATATTTATATAGCAAAACATTACAGTTGTTCTAAAGCATCAATTTAAAATGGCTATAACAATTGTAAAATATAAAATTATTTCTTTACGCCCTCATCTTTAACTTAGGGAAAAGAAATGATTAGGAACAGTCACTGCAGTAATAAATTGAGTGCTGACAAGGTTGGTGTGTAAAAATATATATATTTCCAAGGTCACATTTATAATTCTGAGGTAAAATGAAAGTGCAAGCCATTAAAATAAATCACAACATTGTTAACAACAAGAAAAAACTAATATATTTTTTAAAAAATAAATAAATAATGCATATAACTATCTTTTTTGATCTTCTTTCTGTCAAATAAAACTCATTTCATTTTATATTTATTGAGATCATGTACCTAATAAATTAATACGTTATATTTAGCAATATTTTATAATGGTTTTTTCTTCCCTCTTAATTTATTGTAATAATGAATTTTCAATTACACTTTACCTTACATAACATCAATCATTTTCTTGAAAATTTCTTAATATCAGCATATATATATATGTGTGTGTGTGTGAATATATTTTGTGTAAATATATTATCCAGGATTAAAAGATGAATACGTGATTTCTGCTAAATAACCAAATTTTGATTAAATTCACATAATTAAGTAACTCTTCATTAAAAATAATAATATATAATACCTTATGTGGATTAATGCAATGTTAAGAGTATCAGATCCAGGAACCCAAAATTCATTAATTAAATGTAGATATGTCACTTCCAATGCTCATACTATTTATAAGGGGTCAAAGTAACTTAAGGACAACATGGGTATAGTAACAATATTGACATCAGCAAGGGTTTTGAGCATTTCATCACCAGATTTTCAATTACATAAATGGCTAAAGAGTTTAAAGTGGAGAAGATTGAAGTCTGTCCTTTAAAGTTTGAAGATTTGCTATCTTAATATAAACTGACCCTGCTTATATATGTGTAGGGGGGGGTGATCATCTAGACCATCTAATGAGTGCGGATTCAACACGAAATTCATATACTGAAAATCTTTTTTTTTCACATGTATGTGGTCATGTGTATCGGTTATATAAGAAGGAGTGGATAGTTAAAGGAAGTTTGAAAGTCTGTGTTCAAATCCCGTCTAATTACAAATTCCTGAACAATAAACCAATCGATTTTTTCCCATATGTCACAGCGTCGGCCAGGAGGCGAACCCGCAACAACCGTCTGCAACCAACTGCTTGCTTGCAAGGCGGGCGTGCTGACCTCTCTGCTAACAACGCTTGACCACCAATCGATTATTTTATTTTTTTATTAAAAACAAAATTCATTTTATTTTAAAAAGAGTTTATTTATTAAAAGCCTTGCAGCGGACGAGAGCACATTACCTGCCAGTCCCTTAACTAAGTTTGAATTCAGATTAAAACTTTTAAAAATATTCATGTTTTAATCAGGCTTAATTTTTTTCTCTTGCATGTAGCTAATCCATGGGAATCCTGATAATAATCTAATATTGATTAATAAATAGATTTTTAACTTATTTTTAGCTAGAATGTAAGACAAAGACAGCCCCCCCCCCCACCCGTCATTATCTGGCAGTTAATAAACTTGAAGAGCATTAAAGGCAGTTTTATTTTTCTATAAAATAAACCACAACCACAAGAAAGAAAACAAACCAAGAATCTTAATCCTATACGTTCACTCTACAGCTAAAAGCCTTATCAATCAACTATCATGTGACTTTGAAGTCGCTTTCCGTTCACCTCCCAACACCAATAGACTGATAAATAATACCAAAGACAGGATCAAACCTGAACTCACCCCTCAAGTTGTGTACAAAATTACCTGCCCCCAAAGAAATTGCATGGCAACATATTATGGAGAGACCAAAACTAACATTGCCACCAGAGTAGCTCAACACCGATACCTTTACAATAAAACCCAAACAAAGTATGAAGGTAATTCGATTTTTGTCGAACACGAAAGAAACTCTGGACATGCTTTTCTACCTTCCACAGCCAGTGTCGTTTGCTCTGAAACAAACGACACCAAACGTAAAGTTAGGGAAGCTTACTTCATTGCGGCTGACCCATCGGCAATCAACAGAAGAGAGGCCTGCTATTCCCTATCTCGTAAATGGTCCACGTAACATCTGCATATAAATTTGCATAAAATTTGCATGGTTTTACAGTTATTAACAGAATAACTCGCCATGAATATGGGACTGTAGACTGTCCCGAAAGCGCTTGGCAGTAAAAATTTTGACAATTTATTAATAGCTTCATTAACTGTGCGCAGAGCACATATATATATATATATTAATTTATTTAAGCGTTAATGAAGTTAAATCTAGTTATTTCATTTACTTATCAAATAAAACATTCTTGAATAACCCATTATAATGCCTAAATCTATTTAATATTTTTAACTAACAAATATCCCATTGGGTGGCATATTATATATCAACTGTCCATCTAAAAATATTTCTAAGTTTGTTTGCCAATTATTAAAGTAATTTTCTTGTTTTCACCTGGTTTTGATTTCCAAGTCTTAGGCATGACAGGAAAATACTGTATGTACTACACACGCAATAAGAGCATATTATTTATATAATTGAAATTTTCATAATTGAAGAAACTAATTTACAAAAATCATACATCCAACTTTAAAGTCCTATACTTTTTTGAGAATGAACAATTAAACAAAGAGTCCAATAGATTTTTTTAACCAATTATCAAAAAAAATAATTGGCAAAGCGGCAAGATTTAAATAGGTGAATATTTTCAGGGGAAAATGGAACAATTTGTGTTTAATTAAATTGTTTGGTCTTATGCAATTGTTTAAAATTGTGTAATAGGGTAGTTGAACTTAAACAATTGGAAAAAATAATCGATCAGTTTATTGCCAGGAGTTCTTAAAAAATTCAAGTACCTGATGTGATTGGCAGTGATGGAATTGTGATTCATAGACTTTGAGGTCCAGAGTGTGCCACATTGCTAATCCATGCAAGCCAAGTAAGCAATTTAATCTTCGCAAAACATTCAAATTTGTGATCTAATCAACCTTACTAATAACTCATTTTTTATACTCTAACTTTATATTTATTTATAAAAGTTATGTCCATAGATGGATTCCAAGCAACATATTAAATAAGTATCATTCTTAATTCAAATTTAATTGTCCACAAAATAATCTCTTAAGTGCTATAGAAACCTGTTTTGCAATTCCCTATTTACCTAACTATTATCACTTTCAAATATGCTTTGGTTACTGTCACAATTATGAGAGTGATAGACTTAAAAGCTGAACATTTCTGGAATGATTTTTTTCTCATGGGTCATAGCATCAGCCGGGAAGCGAACCCGTTAACCCGGGACAACTGCTTATAAAGCAGCTGTCGCTGACCTCTCGACCACCAATGCTTGACAGCTGAAAAAAGTTAAAAATAATTTTATAAATTAAGTGGAGCTGTTGTAATTAAATTATTTCTTTATTATTCAAAATGGCACTTGATAATGCAGGTAAGTATTTACATGAGTACTTATAATGCCTTCATCATAGACCTGCTCTAGATATAAGAAAGGTTTTAACTTAAATAAAATTATTTATTTTGTACTCTATTTTACTATTGCACAAATTAGCTGAATGAGTTTTGCTCACTGTTGAGATTTCTGATGAAACAGAAAAAATGGAAACTTGGGAGAAAATTTTTAAAAAAAGTGTTTTAATTTACAACTTCTAAGAAAATTGAAAATATTAATCAAATCACTTCTTATATAAGCTGTACTAGAAGCAAGGTTAATTTCTGCTCTGTAGAAACTTTTACAAAAAAAGATTCAACAGTAAAATATTTACTACTTTAATTAAATAATAAGGAAATAACTCAGATTATATGTAACTGAACCGGAAGTAATTGAAGCTTCCAATAAGTTATACCATGTTTGCAATCCTATCACAAACATCCATCAACCCAGAAGTCAGAACAACTTCTCACACAATAGATACATTAGAAGCATATACTTTGTCAAGCAATACACATTATTTTTAGAGAAATGCTAAACTTAATTTTTTAAGTCTATATTTCTAATATATCTCTAGTGTGAGAGGTTGCTCTGAAATTCTAGGCTGATGAATGGTTGTGATAGGATTACAAATGTGATATAACTCATTGGAAGCTTTAATTACTTTAATTAGAAAAAGTAATAGTAATTTTTTTAAAAAATTGAAAATGCTTTAATAATTGGCTTACTTCTCTGATAATAACTGGCTTATCTTTTATTATAATTTCACTCACTCAATTGTGAGACTAAATATTGAAAACAATAATAATGCCACTACCAATTTCAATAGCATGATCCCATATGCTGCCATTTGTAAAACCAATAATTGCACATGATCCTGACACTATTATATCTTCACCTGGTAGTATAGATAGAATGCATACATACCTACAGGAGCCACTCATAAACAAGTATGGCCATTCAACTCCAAGAAAAAAACAGTTGCTCTAAAAATGAGATTTACAATAATTATTCAAACTACCCTGTGATCCACAAATACATCTACAATATATAGAATACTATTAATTCAGATACTTAATATTCAAAAACTTTTCTTATACAAACTAAATTTCAAAAATAATCTTTATTCTTTTACTATAAATAAATTAATTTATATACTCATTTATAAATAAAGTAAAAAATATAAATATTTACTAAATACATATAAATTAATAAGTCTAATTTCTATGAGTTACGTTATCAGAGATTTTTCTGTGTTATCAGAATTTGGATTTACAATAAGGAAATAAAATTCTTAATCTTGACATTCGAAAAAATAACAAATACCTTTAGGACCAGGAATTCTGAATTAAGCTTTTAGTCATGTGCTTTTAAACAATCTATATAACTCATTTTGTAAATATTGTTTACACTTTTTATTTTTAATGAAACAAAGCTTATTCCCATTAAATCTCTACAATTTTGAAAAAATGTAAAAATATAAGATTAAAAATAAAAAATAATCTTAAAAACACTCTATCAACTTTGTAAATAAAGTATAAATAGTAAACAGAAATAAATAACCAAAACAAAAAGCTTTATTTTAATCTCCAAGCAAAAAAAAAAAGTACTTCAAAAAAGCAATATATTTGTACTAAATGTGTATCAATAAAATGAATTTCTGTAAATAATCCATTCAACCACTGAAATTAAAATGTTAAAATTATACTTATAATTGCAAAAAAATAACAAAACATAATAGTAACATTCTTGACAGTTGATATTTATTAATTACTAATAGGCCCTTTCTTCTTGTTATTAGTAAATTTTCAGTAGACTAATTTTCTGCTAAAAACCAAATGTATTCAAATCAAAACTAAATGCATATATTAAATACTTACTTAAAAACAAATATTTAATTTTACAAAAATAATAATGATGAAATAAATAAATGATGTGTTAAGTTAGTTGCATTTTCTGATTTCACAAAAAGCTAAAGTTGTACAGATGTGCTAAATATGATCTTGTAAAAGTGAAATATCTTTTTGAATTGATCTTTCATTAATAAATTTCAGCATCAACATATTTTAGAATTAAAATCAATCAAAATCCATTTTAGTTTTTTTTTTTTTTGCCATCAAATTTTGTGAGTGTAGTCTAAGTGTCACTTCCTCAGGATCATCAGTTGTAAGATTAACAATATTTATCTGTAGTTTAATAAAATCAAGTGATCATTTTTGCATCCTTCAATTCTACATCACAAATAATGACTCCAATTTAATTAAGGTCTTTATTGAAACCTTGACAAATTTGTACTTGTACTTTTACTTTTTTCTATTCTACAAAAATTAATTCAAAGATTATCTAAAACTTTAAAAAATGCTACCTGAAAGTATTTATCAAAATTAGTTGAAAAAAACTTAATTTCTTAATTTGTAGATAATAAAACACAAATACTTCTGTATTTAGTACCAACTATAGTCATTGAATACTGTATTATAGTGATATTTGAATTTTCATCACAGACTGCTTTCATTTTTTTTGTCTTTATTGATAAAGGCAAAATTTGAAGTCAAATTGAAATAAAAATATAAATGCACTGTCATCTGACAGTCATAATTATCAAGCTTAATATAGATAATATTAATGGGCAAAAATCCAAATCAATTTGTAGGTAGAATTTAAATATATTGCTATCTGGTAATCATTGATTAATTTAAGTTTATGTTAAATTAACACTAAAGCAAAATGGTGTTGTTTTATAATATTTATCGAAATCAGAATAACTATTGACTAAATTAAAAGAATTTCAATATATAACTTTTTTCCTATTTGTTCCTGTTAATTGATGATAAAAATGAACACAATTCTAACACAACATTAAACTGTCCCAGTTATTTCCTTTAGAAATATAACATTAAACACTTTAATTTAATAAATGCTTTTTTTAATATAAAAATAATAAGAACATTGCTAGAGAGTTAATAATTAGTAGTATTTTATTTCTTAAGGTTTCATTAAATTACCAAAGCCATGGATTAATTACTTCAGTATTAATTGTCTTTCACAAGGTGATGCTGTTTAGAGATATGTTTCCAAATTGACTTCAAATAAAAAAAGGAAAAATAATAATTTCACTTTGGTTCTTAAACATTATTATAACCTTCAGGCATAGATTTAGTGTATCCAGTCGTACACAGAATCTACACAAAAGCAAAAACATTAATGACACAATATCATATATTTAAAATATTAATGCACATTCTAGTTTCATTCATAAGTAAACTATG
Organism: Epiperipatus broadwayi; assembly: GCA_028023455.1. NCBI lineage: Eukaryota > Metazoa > Onychophora > Udeonychophora > Euonychophora > Peripatidae > Epiperipatus > Epiperipatus broadwayi. Next base: position 5,444,464 of record JAQFVV010012400.1, on the reverse strand, counting down.
AGTATTCTATACTAATGTTTATATTTAAATTTGAAAACTTGTTAAACATAATACATCAAAATATTAAAAAAGTAAAATATAAGAAGCTTTTTTAATTAACTAATCTACTTTTCTTATAAAATATTAACACTTTACAGAGTGCAATTATGATTACACAGTACCAAAAATATATATTTACATCTACTCATTAAATTATTCACCAATCATTTTTTTATAATATCCAACCATGCTACTTAGTATCACTGCTAAATAAATTTAGATAAAAAACTATAACTACACTTCTGTTAGACAATCAAGATGTTATTGAAACCTTAATTGGGTTATAATAAATTTTTTATGATATATTTTCTACACATTTGATAACCTTATAAACAAACAACTCTAATATATGAATACATTTTTTCTTAAAAGTTAGCTGGTGAATAAAATTTTATATGCTACTGCTAGTCTAGCAATAGTATATTTGATTTATTTAACTTAGTAAGGTGTAAAACAAAATGATTTTGAAATCAGAGATTTGATGTTAAATTGAATAATATATATGGCCTATACTAAAATGACCGAAGAAACTATTTTACACTTATTTAAATAATGTAAAAAGTTTAGATACTTTATTAAGTACTTAATAAATCCAGTATTAATTCCTTATTTAAGTTTTTAAGCTATATAATAAGTGCTTAATCATTTTTGATACGAAATGTTTTGTGGGAAGTAATTTTTTTTTCTACAAAAAAAAGTAATATATTTTAAATGATAAACAGTTTCTAAAATATTTTAATAACCTCAGATATTTGCTCTCAGCAAAGATGAAAACGAACAAATAAACTACTAAAAAGAGTCATTTTATTTTTTGAAGTGGCCTAGGAATTGCTAATTGTTAATGCCTAGCATTCAGATGAGGTGTCAGTGTGTTAATTTAGAGTGTAGTAGGCTGTGCTTTTTCTGAAAAGATATCTGATCGGATATATGTTGAAGATGGTCAATAAGCGATGAAATGTATCCAACTGGAAAATAGGGAGTCAGTTAGTGAAGGTAGCTTCAAGCAGACATTGAAGCTCTGGAAACCGTTTCATTACGATATTGGATATTAGAAGATTTACCGTTTTCTGAATATAAAAATGGTGGATATTATGAAGACCAAATCTATTAAATGGGGCGGGTTCCTGGGGCATTTGGCAGATATAGCTACTGTCTTTCTGTGCCATAGAAGCTTGTTGCAAGGAGAAGAGGTTGCAGAGGTAAAAACTTTGGAAAATTTAAAAATGGGAGAATAATAGATGATTTTGGTGATAACGAGGAGACTGAATAGTTGCATCTTGGAGTAGAGGGAGAGATATGTCATGGAGAGGGAGGTTGTGATTTTCGTTGCATCGTCTCTAAACTGGTTCTGAATCATTTGTTTCATTGCATTATTTTTACTGCTATTGCTGGGATGAGTTTTCTTTCACTAAGAATTTATTTACCCTTTCAGATTTTATTTTACTTTCTGTTGCATCTTTTGCCATTTTATAATTACTGATATATTTTCTTTTCTCATTATTACACTTATTTTGTATCATTTTACAGAATTCCAGATATTCAGTTTTTGTAAATAGGTAATTTTTGAATACTATCATTCTTCTTTTTTCTTAATACGTTGCCTTGTCTCAGAAGAAAATTTACGGCGAATTGCTATTTGTTTGTTCCTGAAATCTCTTTCAAGTTATAGCCATCTTAATATTTTTAAACTATTTATAAATTTTAGCTAAAATTTATTGGAATGTTTCTAAAGATTGACCATGATAACTGATAATTGTTATCCTTCTTATTAACTTAATCTTTTCTCTTTTGCATGAACACATATTTTACTTCACTAATGATCATTCCTTTCTGAGTTTGATTATTAAGTCATTATAATCTTGAAATATATATTTTCTGTTAATCGAGATATACTCTAAATCAAAATATATTTCAATTTAGGTATAAATTTTCTTCAAAAATAAAAATTCATAGTATATATATATATTTTTTTTTTTAAAAAAATAAACGCCACTCTAATTTGTTCCCTCACAGTTCTATCTCCAAATCCAGATTTTCTCAAAGCATTTTTATATCTAAATAGTTTCTAAATTCTAAAAAAATTTAAAGTGTTGCTTTGACTGATTAAAAGCGTTTGTAGATCTATAATAAAAAATATTTTTTTCATCACAACGAAGTGGGTCATAAACCTGAATCATTTGCAGTTGAACAATTAATCTTGACACTCTATCTCTTATACTGCAACTCTTCACAATACTATGTTTTTATATTTTTTATTTACGATGAATCTCACCCCATTTGTGCTTTAACATTTATGTCTTTATATGCAACAATTCCTTTTCCAATTTATGCTATCCTCCTTTCCTTGAAAATAAATTACAGAAATAATTAAATAGAATGACTTCATTTAATGACAAACTAGGTCCATAATCTTGTAATTCTTAATATCTTTTGTCTTTGAATCATCAATTAAAGTCTTGGCTGATGACTTTGTAGTTTTTCTTATATAAAAGCAATAATATATTATTATCTAATATATTGTAACTATAAAGAGAAAATAATCATGTATTCTTCCACACACACATTTATCCTACCTTTAAAAAAACTCAAAAACTGTTTCCAATTATTGATCATTTGAGAAAAAAGTCATGCTTTTGTCTGGATTTAAATTTCCAAGTCAAAACTGTAAACTTACTGTGGTATTTTATATATTTTGATTGGAATTTATATTTGTTTACTTTATGAACAATTATATAGGGATAGCAGTTGCAGCAAATATATGAGTGTGCATGGGTAATCAACTTTGCTTGTTTCTTTGAGTTATCAAAAAAGAAACGGCCCTTTTCAGTTAATTCAAACTTCTATGAATATTTTTTTGTTTATATTACCACTTTTACTGAAAATAGTACTTTTAATACCAATAAATATATTTTAATAGCTCCCGGTTAACTCAGTGGAGAGCATGAGACTCTTTAAATATATTTTAATCACATTATTATTTTAAATTATTTGGGCTTTTTGTATTTAATTTAGATCACATTTTAATTTAGCTTTATTACTTATGCAGTAGCAGTCAAATTATATACGTAACACATTTATGAGGGCCAAAGTCATAGCTTTTCTCATCCCTCAAATTGTAAATATCATATTAATTTTAATAAATAAAACAATCAAAATTTGTTGCTTAAAAGTTTATCAAAAGTGATAGATATGGAACCATAATGCATGCGCCTTGAGCTCCAAAATCTATCACTTTATCAGTGCACATAACTATATGAACATTATTAATACTGTATCTAAAAAACTTATTGTTTGTTAGCCTATATTCTATTCATGAGATGGGATTTAAGTCCAGGCTGGATGAACCTTGAAAATTGTTTTTGTCAGACAAACATTTAAACTTTTTTTTAATATGGGTGTATATTTTGGTACTCTGCCGGAACGCGTTCTGTTTTAAATAATCGAAGTTCAGGGGTTTCCAGCACAAGATATAAACAATATGGTTGACTTTAAGTTATCGTATTCAATATTTATTTATTAAAATGATAAAGAAACACAACAAAGAAAAAACCACAATTAAGCAAATTATAACAAATGTAGTTATTCATCTTTTTAGGCAGACACTATGCCTGTAATTTTGGAAATATTCCATTGCATCTTGTTCTGTTGATGGAAGATTACAAATTTTAATTTATTTCCAAAAATGGTAGAGCAAAAAACGAAATGTTAAAAGAAATCAAACATTCACCCACGTGTGAATTATTTGCCACATCTTAAGTGTTCATGGAATTTATTTTAAAATGTATTAGAATTTTTTAAAATTAACATTCAATTTAGAATACACATGTTAATATTTTTTTAAAAGTTAACAAGCTACTTATGTTCAAAGAAATAATTTCGAGGGAAAAAATTAAAATTGATTATAGTTAGATATGACTTCAACCAATTTTATACTTTTTAATCAATGCCTTTTATTTAGGATCTTCCTACATTGAAACTCTGTATTATTCTTCCTCTTTGCATTTTTTTACAATAATTTTTATTGTGTAACAGTTTTAACTTTTGAGAAGTCTTCTTTAAAGCTATAAAACATTATTGAATTACATTATTTTTTGGTTATTTACATGAAGCATAATAATTATGTGTTTATGCAAGTAAACAAAAAATAATATAATACAACTGTATTTTGCAATAATAAAAAAAAGATTGCAATATAATTGTCACTTTCAGGTCTTTTAATGAATAGTATTATTAGAAAAGCTAAGAGGAAATGCATAATATAGGATTGCATTTAAAATAAACAAAACAAAAATGATTAAAGAGCATTGAATATTCAACATTTTTGTATTTAGAAGTCTCTCCGAGAACTATATATAGTAGTATATTGTTTTAATATTTTTATAAAATACCATTTTTAAATAGTCAACTCCATAGCAAACCAATTGTCAAATAAATGGGTATTAAAATTAGCTAAAGAGTAAAACATTCATGGATTGGTCAGATGGGTGAACATGCATTTTTACTAAATAATAATTATAATATGAATTTATAGTCATTACTGTTATTAGTATAATGATGATGATGATGATGATAATAATAATAATAATAATAATAATAATAATAATAATAATAATAATAATAATAATAATAATAATAATAATAATTATGCGCTTATAACGCTCTTAAAGAAGTTATATATATTACTAAATTTATTTAAAGCTTAGCGTTTTCAAAGCTCTATGGCTTCATAATCATAGCTGTAGGAGGGTGGCAGCTTGTATTGATCTATATTCTACAGTAAACTGGTACATCTTAAAATCAGAAACAACAAAATAGCATACCCTGATTTTTTTTATTGCCACCTGGTCACTCCTTAGGCAGCAATCAACCTCTGATTAGTCACAATCCTACCACTGCTGCACCACCAATCTAACCCCATTTAATTGAAAGTTATTTGCATTAAGCAAATACTATGCATATTAACCTTAACATCTACAATTAACCCAAACCCATCAAAACTTGCATCAAACTCTACTGTAAATACACAACACCATAAAACATATGCCACAAAGGAATATTGCAAGCTAATGCAGCAGAAGTAACCATCCATATATTACCCACTGGATTAATCCCAAACCAATAGTGAAAATGACACCCATACAACTGAGTTCCAAACATAATTAATCACACACCATGCACATGACAGCTGAACTAACTCACAATGATCCTGTTAAACAATGCTAATAACTTGGATAGTAATCATTTCAATTAATATTTAACAGACAACACCACACAAACAACTTACACAATCCAAACAACAAAAGCAGCTAGCAACCCAAAAAACATGTCACTAACAACAGACTATAAAAGCTTCACCCAATTTTACATAAAAATAACAATGTAATGTATGTATATGCATCCTTAAGCTCATTAACTCACTTATTCCATCAGCCCATGTACAAATGTAATCCCCCCATTGAAATATGTAACCATCTAAATTAAAACTATGTGTATACTCCTAAGTTAAACGATGTAAATATATATATAAGTCGACAAGCAATGGAACCCTTAATCTAAAATAAACTTCCTTTTTGAAAAAAAAATATTATTATTATATTATTCTATGAATAACTTTAATATGCTAATATAGGATAATAATAATAATGAGAAGAAATAGTAGTAGTAGTAGTAGTAGTAGTAGTAGTAGTAGTAGTAGTAGTAGTAGTAGTAGTAGTAGTAGTAGTAGTAGTAATAGTAGAAGTAGTAGAAGTAGTAGTATCATGTAGAAAAAACTTATATTATAGCAAGTAAAAACTTGGGAGAGTACTTCACAATTTATGATATAACTTTATTTAATATCTTCATATCTATAGCTACCATTGTTAGAAAGCATTATACATCTTTGTGTGTATAATAGACATAATACAATGCTAGACATATTCACAATAAAAAATTCAAGATATTAATCTTTGAAGATTCTTACTTCATAGTAGATTAAACTCAATTAATCTCTTGCAGAGGATGCTTTCCATATGTTTTCTTTTTCATTACATCCTTGGCATATTATCATTCGTTGCCATGTGTAAACAAACTTTTCAAATACTTAGTATTCAAGCTTCAGTTTTGTGTTGATTTATTGAGCTCAATAAATTGTCTCCTCTCTCTTTATATAATTTTTCTCCTGGTTGATTATCTTGCTTTTTTTTTTAATTGCAGAATGAATATCTACAAGTTAATCCAATTTTTTACATTATTAAGATGTGAATAATAATATTCAATTTATACACATAAGGAAATCAAACATTCATTTAATATATGAAAGTATCCCACGTTCGTAGCAATCATTTCATTAAATAATATTCAGCATTCATAAGTCGTTCTTACATGACAGTATAAGATCAATAATCTCCACTGATTTCTATTAAATAATTTATGTTTTCTGAGTTATGGTTTTATATTACTTTAGATATAACTCAAAAGTTTGCTAAGTTTATCACATGTAGAATAGGAGCAATTCTTAAAATCAAATAATGGCCTACACCATATTAAATATCATGGGCGATACCGTTATTATGTCCAATTAAATATCTCCAAAGCACTTTACAATATCTAGCAATAATAAAGTTAAAACAATGTTCAGCTTATATTAACTATTTCAACAAATATATGTTCTTTATTTTAGAAAACTAATAGCCTGAAATTTTAAGAAGCCTAAGTTTTGAACCCAATACAACTCACTTGGAAAATTATATCGATCTAACACCTGGTAATTTTGTATATATTTTTAAAATCTCAGTTTTTAGTAACTGCAAACCTCTTCTACCATTTTGTTAGGAAAATTAATGCCAACAACAATATTACATGACTTTTTCTAATGTTTAATCATATTTCTATGAGAAATTTTTATTCTATAATAGAGTGAAGAGAACTATTATTTAATATGTAAGTCAACTTTTGAGTGGTCTTGTAATATTAATGTTGCAACCTTCAACTTTACAGAAATTAATTGAAGATGTTTCCAATTTTCTGAAAACATATGCATATGCAGACAAAATAGTTTAGATCGCTCAAAAACCATCAATTTTTCAAAAATATGATATAATTTTCGTGTTGTTATATTGTTAAAAACTGAAAAAGATAAATATTATCTATATCTTAACAACAAACATAAAATTAATGAATTTAAAAAATCTAATTATTCATCAAATTTTGTGAACTATTTCTAAAATATATAATTCAAAATTTTTAAAACAAAAATTTTTAGTCATACTTATTACTTTTTTATTTTATATTTTTTAACCAATTAAAAATTTTAAACACCATCCCCTATTTATATTCCAATTTTAATATTTTAATTTTTAAGTATTTTGGTTGTCTTAATTCCAATTTTTAGAAGTATAATAGTAAGTTTGCACTATAATTGAATTATTATACTCTTGAAAAAGTCTATAAACAATAATTGAAATATTTAAAGATGAAATGGGATTGTAGTCTTTTTTTATAAATGATTGATTCTATAAGTTATAATTTAGAAATGTGTGTTTTTTTTTAAAATAAATCTAGTAATAATAAAAAACAAAATGGTTTTGGAAAAATTGTATTATACAGATTTAAATATGTATGCAGAGTTACTTTTTAAAATGTTGATAACTTTACATCTGTATTTGATATGATAATATGTTGGACTATTTCTATAATCTATCAGCTCAATTGGCTAGAGCATTTGCCTTAAATTCGATATTAGAGAAGAGAATCTAAAGGTGTGAATTTGATTTCTATGCTAATACTGTCATTGGTCAAGTCAACAAGACCAGAAGAATAGTGAAGATTAATACTACTTGAAAACGTTATGCCATCTCGCCTGTGTTATCTATTTGTGTGTTATTACTAACATGTTTTTTGTATTTGAAAAGTTTAAAATTTTCTACACATTCTATATTTATTGATTGATGATGGAAATAGTCTAACATACTATTGCATCTAATATACTATCATCACAAACCTTCAGGCAAATGTGATTTCATCTACTTGTTTTGGGGTATTTTTAAAGTCTGATTATTATTATTTACATTGTTAAAACAGTTAATCACACTTGTGTTACTGTTTGTAATTTAGTGCAGTGGTAAGATGATGGACTAAGGAACAAAAAGTTCCTGGTCTTGAACTCAACTTGTCATCTAGGTATTTGATTATATTTCTTATAGTTGGAACAATAAAAATATACTTAAAACTGCACGGGATGAAACTTTTACAAATGTTTTTCCTATTTTACGTTGAAATTTTTATTAATAAGGATGTCATTCACATGAAAAAATATTTTCCCCTGGGTTATACTGTCGTGGTAGAGTGTCATATTCTAAAGGTAAGTCTTTGCATCGATTCCAATTTGTCATTTCCTGGACTGAACTTTTTATGATTCCCCAAGCAATAAAACAATATGACTATTTATTTTTATCAGTCAGTGATGTGATATATTTAGCAAATAAAATATTTCAGCTTAATTTATACTGCACAGATTTAAATAAATACCTTAGGTTTACAAAAGTTTTAAATGGCGTTATATTTGCAAATAACATTATTACCGTTGAATAATCTAGCAATAGGAATAACTCCTTATCAAAATTCAAAATTTAAGTGAAAATATTCTTCTTAATAACTTTAATAGTAAAATAATAATAATGATGACCAAAAGATTTATTGCTCTGGTAGTTCATATAAAATTTAAATACCTGAAGGTACAATGCTGAAGCCATGATTCATGGAATTTGATTCCACTCTCCATCACTCGACCACTGCGCTAAGCTGTATAGGGAGATAATGGTAATTGAATTTTTTGACAATATGAAAATGTTCATACTTTTTTTCTCATAAGAACTTTATTGATTATATAATATGTTTACATTAGTACAATGATAAAAGCAATACAATTAACGACAAAGCCGGGATGATAATCACACAACTAGCCTTGCAGTCAGGAACAACTAAATGTACAGCCCAAGCATCATAAACGAAAATCTGCAATGGAAAGAAAGTACCATGTAATAAATAAAGGAGCTAATTTTTTGTCTCTTTGCAATATGTAAAGTAAAAGATAACCTAATTTTAAATAGTTCATTGCAGAAGAAAGGCTTTTCCAGCACTTTTCTATCGTAGATCAGTGGAGAAAAAGGCATTACTCATAAAACCAACAAATTTCTGAATTGCTGAAAGTTTTGTGCTTTACCTTTATTTTATTTTCTAGCTAAAAATAGTAAGACATTCATTTACTGACCGATAATCGAATAGATAGATAGGTTATTTATGATCTTGATGTCTAAAAAAATAATAATTCTAGCTTGCTTGAAAATTCATCTATATTCAACATCAAATTATAAGAATATAAATCTAATGCGATACAAAAATTTTAAGTTCCACCTGTATTCGAAATCCAGATAAGGAACATGGCAAACAAAACTAGTTTACCAGAATATCGTAAATAATGAAATTAAATGTCATAGAATTGAGACATAAATTTTTCGGCATTACCAATAGAGTTTTATTGTTAATGAAACTTTAGACTTCGTCTTATCACATATACAATTTTGCAAAATATGTTTACAACTTTATTGAAAGGAGAAAAGCAATCCCACCGTTCCGCTCGTTTCCTCATACGGAAACTATGTTATTTTGATAAACAGACAAAGTATCATTTTTCTTATTTTTCTAGCTATAACTTTTTGTCTAATACCCCCTCCTAACAGTCTTGTTTTTGGCCTGAGGATAAAATGACCATCGAAAAGGTCGCGGCGAAAATAATCACCCTAATTTTAATTCTCCCAGACAGACACGTAAAGTTTTCAGCAGGAAAACTACCGCATAAATTGAAGAACTTTGAAGAGAAGGGAAAAATGTTTCTCAGTTTTACTACAAGACCATAAAGTTTCTTTGAAAACTAGCGAAATAGTTCATAATGCTTAGGTGCAAAGACTTTTCAAATAAACAATCCAGATGACTCGCGTTAGAACCCCATAAATTATAACAAATTTTAAACTATGGTTGAGATGGAAAACAACCTTTTACTACCAAATATTACTCAACACATCTTTTTAAATCAGGTGTGCGCAATCGCATTAACATCTGGTTAAACTCAATGGTTTTCATTTAGGTTAACAAAATTGTATTTATCTTTTATATGTATGTGTGTGCATTAATATATAAGCTTTCTTCAGTAAAGAACATATATGTGTTGAAATAGTTAATTTAAGCAAAACATTATTTAGTGTTTTATGCTTTATTATTGCTAGGTATTATAATAAGCTTTGCAATTATATAAAAAAATATAAGAAGTTGGGATAAATAATGAGATCACCCATGATATTTCAAAATGGTGTAGACCATTATTTGAATTAATAACCTCTCATTCTCTATATGTGATAAACTTAGTTAACTTTTGAATTATATTTAAAGTAATATAAAATCATTTCTTATGGAAACCTCAAATTCTTTGATGGATGTATTGACCTTACATTCATCATGTAAGAATGAACAATATATGTTGAATAATCCTTTAATGAGGTGATTGAAAAGACTGTGGAATATTTTCATGGGTTAAATGAATGTTTGATTCCCTAATATGCATAAAATTGACTATTATTTATATCTTGATAATGTAAAACATTAGATTAATTTGTAGATATTTATCCTGCAATGGATCTATAATAACTGGAAATGATACTGATGAATGGATTTTAAATAGATTATTGCAAAACAGAGTCTATCCAACAGTTCCAAATAGAATAAAAAAGTTACTTTTATAATCACCAGAATAGCCAACTATCAAATGGCAAGAATGATCACTGACCAATACTAGCTGCCTGGTGAATTGGCTGTGGCCCATACATCTGAAAAAAAATTGTCAGTTTAGATTTAAATGCTGAACAACAGCTCTTAGATATATGTATTATTAAAATTGAGATGCTAAAATAAATTAAGAGAATGTCATTCACCTACAATACCACTAACACTGATCAGAAATTGTTTTGTCAACTGGTTTTATTGCTTTTCTTATTTCACCTATCTTCAATCACCTCTCAGAAAAAACAAATATCTTATTTTTCTAAAATGTTCAAGTAACAATGCTATTCATTGTTTTTTTTTTTTTTTTCATATGTCATAGCATCGGCCGGGACGCGAACCCACAACCGTCTGCAACCAACTACTTGCTTGCATGGCGGCTGCGATACCTCTTGGCTAACAATGCAAGACCATATTCATTGTTATTCCTGTATCAAAAGACTAACATAGTATGAATGTTTAATACAATATTGCTATATTTTATAGTTGAAATATTACTAAATCTAAACCATTTTTATGATTAAAAAACATGTAAATGGTAATCATCTGTTGATCAAATTCTATGCAAGTCATATTATTATTTTTGCATCCTATCTTGCACTTTGGAAACTAATAGTTTTGAAGTGATAACAGGACTACAAATATTGTGTTCATTAAACTCTGGAGAATCCATGTGTAGTCTGATTTTTGCAAAAACATTGTCTACAACTCTATATAAAATTTATTGATGTTGCTCAAAGCACTGATTTTTGATTGCAGATTACATAAAGTTTTATTATGCCAACAATGAAATTTTGAGTCTAACAATCTTGAAACATTAAATATACAATATATTTGAACATTGATACTCTATTTAATTTATCATTAACCATTATAATTGTAGTGAGATTTACTTTATATGGGTTTATAACATTGATGACAATTATCTATTAGATGTTTAGTTCATTACATATTAAACCAATAAACATCACATGATCACCATTTCTTATGCTTGCTTATAACTGCTGTTAAAACAGGCAAAACTCTCTACATGTATTGCCACTCAGGGTTGCATTAGATCCTAAGATTTAGGTACAGTGCTCTCAGATCCAAGGCTCCTCACTGATGAAGGCCACACACCGGAAACTAGTCCAGGGATATTGAATGAGTAGGTGCTAGATGGGGATTTTATGCACAAGCCTTCTAGCATCCATTGATTAATCTGGCTTGCACTGAATGGCAATACGTATAGAGAGTTTTGCCTGTTTCATTACATATTGTTGATGTCACTATACCCTTATATATATATATTTAATGAATTTTTTTAAAGTCAAAAATCAATGCTTTTTAAATTCTATGGCTGGACAAATATTATTTCAAAATTATTAGTTTCTAATGTATAAGTTTGGGTAAAAAATAGTGATAAGACCAGTATAAGAATTAATCAATGGATGACTAGCAATTACATGGTTTTATAATTATAAAAAGGGTTTAGATATGATAATCTTTCAAATGTAAATTAATGATAATATCATATTAGGTATCCATATTATGCTATTCCTTTGGTATAAGGATCATTATGAATATATGTATAACATTGTTGCTTAAGTATTTTGGAAAAACAAGTCCATTTAATTATGCAAACAATATTTCAAGACACCTTTTGTTTCCCAATATTAATTGTACAAACAATATTTTAAGACACCTTTTGTTTTCCAAGATTAATTGTGCAAACTATATTTTACGACCACAACTTTTATTTTCCAAGATATGATTGATAGTTGAAGAAATTTAACAATAAAGTCTTTTGACCAAGGGATATATGAGATGAAAAAATATTTTATATAATTCAACTTACTAGTGGGTTTATAATAAATTTGCAATATGTTTCTAACCTGCATTATATAAAATTTTATATATATATATATATATTGTCAACCATCATTTTCAACCAATATTCACTGCAGAATGAAGGTTTTCAAGTTCAATTTTCTCCAATCTTAGCCTCTCTTCTCCACATCACCTCAGCATACTTTCTTATTTCATCCATCCATCTTACATATGGTCTTGTTCTAGGTCTTTTACAATCTCTTAGAATTCACTTTGAGATTTTAACTATCCATATATTATCATCTTTTCTAGTAATATGTTCATCCCAACTCTTTAGTCTCTTAATTCTTTCAATGATGTCAGCAACAACTGTTTGGTCTTCCATGTATTTCATTTTCAATTTCTTGTTACTCCTAATATATATATATCCATATTTATTTCAGTAGTCTGAACTCCCATACTGCTCAACTGTTAAATGTCCAAGTTTCAGATCCATAAGTAAGTAATGCTAAAACCTATTTATTAAAAACCTTCCTTTTCAGATACATAGGTATATTTCCTTTTAATGTTAAGCTATTTCTATGAAAAACATTTCAACCAAGTTTAATTCTTTGATTAATTTCATCTATTATGTTTCCAACTGTAGTAATAATCTGGCCAAGGTACTTGTAGTTATTCAATTCTTCTAATTCAAAATTATCAATCTTTATTTTCTTCTTTTGTGAAAAACCATGGAACATTACTTCAATCTTTTTAATATTTACCTTTCGTCCTATTTTTTAACTCTCATATGATAACTCTTGCAACCATTTCTGAAGCTCTGAAATATTATTTGCAAAAACAACTACATCATCTGCAAAGTCTAGATGATTTAAATGTTCTCTATTTACTTTTATTTCCTTGGCTTTTTATTTTAATCCACAAATTATATCTTGCAAAATTCCTATTAAAGGTTTTGGAGATATGAAATCAGTCTGTTATATACACTTCTCAATATTAATCTTACTATTATCATTATGTAATTTAAGTGATTCTATTACATTTTCTTAAATATTTTTTCAGAATATGACATTTTTGGTCCATACTTTGTAAATTCAATGCTTTAATCACTGAAGAAATGCTTATAAAATCAAATACCCTTTTATAATCAACAAATGCAAAATATAATGACAATTCATATTCATTTGTCTTTTCTATAACTTCTTTCAATATTTGGATGTAATCCACTGTAATAAAACCACTTTTAAATCCAGATTGTTCTTTAGGTTATCTTGGTAAAAATTTTGTAAAGAACTGATAAAAGACTGATAGTTTGTATTTTATAATATTTTCTTTATAACGTTTTTTATACTTTTACTTTTTTTATTTATAACCATACAAATAATAATAATTTCATGCTTTTATTGCTCTAAAATTCATAAGATGTTCAAGCATAAAAAGTGAAAAGTTGACACTTTGATCCATGAACTTGGAGCACCAAAGTTTGCCACTTTATCACTGCACTCAACCCCACAGGGTATACATATTTTGGATTTTATTTTAATAATGGATATGTGGCTGCTGCATCTGAACAAAAATATACTAATGGATTTTAAAAACATATTTTGATCAATCAGTTACCTTCATTCTAGGCCAAGTTTCATATAACTCTTTTAATTTTACATACACGAAATTACATTTATTTACTTCACAAGTACTTTAGCAAAAACTTATTTTCAAAATCAACCTTCAATAAATAGTACATAATTATTAATCTATTTTATACAAGTAGAAAATATATTTAATTTAATATTCAACATCATTGTCAATCATTATCAATCCACATCAGGATGAAGGTCTCTCCAAATTCAATCCATCTTCTCCGATCTCTAGTCTCTCTTCTCCATATCATCCCTGCACACATTCTCATTTCATCCATCCATCTCACTTGTGGTCTTTTTGGGGTCTTTTACAATCTCTTGGAATCTAGTTCAAGATTTTAATTTTATATCTATTATCATCTCTTCTATCGATATGTTCAACCCAACTCCATATCAGTCTTTCAATTCTTTCAAATATGTCAATAACACCTGTTTATTCTTTTACCCTATATATTGCATTTTCAATTTTTTTCTTCTTACTTCTAACATGCACCTTCCCATACTTTTTTGAGTGATCTGAAATCTCTGTATTGCTCTTCTATTAAGTGTCCAAGTCTCAGATTCATATATAAGAAATGGTAAAACACATTTATTAAAAACCATTCTTTTCAAACACATAGGCATATTTCCTTTTAATATTAAGCTATTTCTACCAAAAGAACTCCAACAAAGTTTAATTCTTTGATTAATTTTATCTATTATGTTTCTATCTGTAATAATAATTGGTCAAGGTATTTGTAGTTGTTAACTTTTTCTGACTCATCATAATCAATCTTTATTTTCATCTTTTGAAAAAACTCTTTGAACATTACTTTATTCTTTTTAACATTTACATTTAGTCCTACTTTTTTACTTTTATCTGGTAACTCTTGCAACATTTCCTGAAGTTCTGAAGCATTATTTTCAAAAACAACTACATCATCTGAAAAATCTAAATTACTTAAATAATCTCCATTTATTTTTACTTCTTTAGCTTCCCATTTTAATCCACAAAATATGTCTTGCAGCACTGCTGTAAAATGTTTTGGCTATATGGAGTCACTCTGTCTTACAACTTTCCCAATGTTAAGCTTTCTAGTATCATTATGTAATGCAATTATTGCTGTTTCATATTTTTCACAATATGACAATATCCTGTGTCTATACTTTGATGATCCAATGCTTTAATCACTGAAAAAATACTTTTAGAATCAAATGCATTTTCATAATCTACAAATCCAAAGCATAATGGCAACTCATTTTCATTGATTTTTTCTATAACTTCTTTCAATACTAAGTGTATAAGATCTACTGTACTAAAACCACTTTTAAATCCATCTTGTTCTTTTGGTTGGTTGAAATCCAGTGTTCTCAGTAGACGAATTGTAATTATCTAGGTAAAAATTTTGTATAAAACTGTTAAAAGATTGATAGGTCTGTAATTTCTAATATCTTCTTTATCCTTTTTTAAATATTAGTATTAATACTGCGTTCTTTCAATCATCTGGTACTTTATTATCATTTAAAAATTTGATATATAACTTTGCCAAAAAAAAGTTTGATTTCTTTACCTGCTTTTTTTTTTAATATATAGATTATAATTCTATCATTACCTGGAGCTTTTTCCTTTTTTATAAATTTAATTGAATATCTCACTTTTTCATTTACATTCCTGGACAATTCAGAAGATATAATAGATATAGGTACTTGTTTTTTATTACTATATAATTTTTGATAGATCTCTTCTGCTTATTTATGATGTCATCTCTCTTTTTAATAATAGTTCCATCTTTTTTTCTTATTGCAGATATAAATTTTCTACCAATACTAAAATATTGTTTTACACTTTGGAGACTTTTATTCTCTTCTACAGCTTTCTTTACTTGTTCATAATTTTACTTTCTTATATCATTATCAACTCTTTTTTGCACCATTTTACAAAATTCAAGATATTCAATCCTGTTTTGAGCATCATTTTTATATTTGTTCTTATTCCTTCTTTTCTTCATAAACTTTCTAGTCTCAGTAGAAATTTTATTGATCAATTGCTACATTTTTCTACCAGCTATCTTTGTTGCAGTTTTTAAATGTTTATCAGTTATTTTCCTATTCATTTCATTCAAATCTGAATCATGTTCAAAATCTATTAATACTTGAAAATGATTTGCAAACTCTAATTTAAATTCATTAGAATGTTTCTGAAGATTAAAAATGTCAACTGTAAATATTGTTTCTTTTAATAATTTTTGTTTCTCTAGTTTTGCATAACTGGTATCTTGTATCTTATTAATCGATGATTACTTCCTTTGTTGAATTTATTAAGGACATTACAATCTTGAAATGTGTATTTTCTATAAATCAAAGCATAATGCAATTATGGTGTACCTGTCTATTTCCTTTTAACAATTTTTCTCAAAAAAAAAATAATTCATAATATAAAGTTTTTCTTTTTCTGCAAACTCCACAAGTCTATGTCCTTTTTCATTTCTACTACTCTATTACCATAATCAAATTTATCTTTAATACTTTCAGTTCTAGCATTAAAGTCTCCCATCACAATTTTTAAATGCTGTTTAGTCTGACCAAGTTTTTTGTACATCCATATAAAAATCTTTTATTACTTCATCACTATAAGAATTATTTGAGGCATAAACCTAAATTATCTGCATTTGGTATCTTCTATTAAGTTGAATAACTAATCTTGCTACTCTGTTTGATATACCATCAAACTCTACAATGTTGTTCTTTCATTGTTTATTTATAATGAATCCTACTCCATTTGTACTTCCAATATTTGTGCCCTTATTGTAGAGTATATGTCCACTTTTTAAATCAATTGTCTTTTCACTTTTTCTTTTAACTTCACAAAGTCCAATAATGTCCCACTTATTATGAGACAGTTCTTTTCCCACTTCTTGCAATCTTCCATCATTTGAAAGTGATCTTCAATTGTGTAAGTACCTAAATAAAAAGTCATCATCAAATGGAAGTCTGAGTTGACAATCAGAGGATTCTTAGTACTTTCTGCCTTTGGCTACTAACTGTTGTCTTGCCTGGTGACTTTACAGCCTCCTGGGAATAAAGGCCATGATTTATTTTTGTATGTCATGGTTGTATATATGTATTAAAAAAAAATTAATTCACACACACGTTCATTCAGCTTTATCGGGCAACTGAGAAAAAAGACCAAGGTGTTTTTTGATTTTAAACTCAGCGATAAAAAACCAATAAACTCACCATGCTAGCCAATGCATGTTGGTCAGCAGCTCATTCATGTTTGTATACTATATGAATAATCACATAGTAATAACAGTTGCAATGACAAAAACATGTAGAGTTGACATTAGGAATCTGCCCTGGTTGGTTTCTTTAACGCGCCTCCAAGAGGAATCAAAGATTTCCTTTCAGTTAACAGCAAACTCCTTTCTGCAGATTTTTAAAGTTCAAATATACTTCTCACTTTTATATTAGCATGGTAATTTCCGTCTTTTACTTTGTATTAAATATATTAATAAATGCAAATCATTAATAAGTGTTTAAATAAAATTTAACTCCTTCCTAATGAAATATAAAAGTGAGCTATTAATTATAAATAAGATCATGATGCGTAATTAAAAGGAGATTGTTGCATATAATAAAAAATACACATTTATTTGAACATCGTTAAATTTAATGTCAATATATTAGTAATCTAATGGAGAATAATTGATAATTATTTAAGTATTTACCCAAAGATGTTTGTTGTAGATAAGTATTTGCAAAAAATACTATTTATACATTTCTGTCATCTAAATTCAGTCACTACTTTAGTATATGGAAAATAGTATCCTCTAGACTAGACATATCTCACAAATATTTCCTAAATTGGAGTAGAGAATAGAATCTTTACTTTGAGGAAACAAAAATTTAGTCAATGATGCTAACTAATTCTTGCCAATAGCTAATTATTGTTTATTAAAATCGATAGAATGACTACAAAACAGTAATTTAGATATTTAAAAAGATAAATGTAAAATCATGAATTTAGTCTGTAAGTGTTTTAACATCCCTCACCTATGATAATACTTACATCATAGTTCAGTAATTTTTTTTATATTCACCTATTTATATCATTTATAAGTTTCTTTACATACAGATGCCAATCTCAAGGTGATTGATGATGTAAACCATATTAAATAAATAACCTTCTTTTTACATTTAATTTTTGCAATATTTTATGTATTATATGTCAGAATAACTGATTGTGTCAAGCAATATTAAATGGAATAAATGTATATCATTGGTTGTAATAATTGGCTAGTTTGACTGAAATTTGAGAGTTACTTTTTATTTAATCTTTACAATTTATTAATATGCAAGTTCATATTACATTATAGTGGATTGATTAGTGTTTAAAGCACATTTATAGGTGATTTCAACTTTGTCCAGTTATTTTGCTACAATATTTAATGTTCAATATTGTAATACCATATCATAATTACTTCACACTTTAAATTATGATTAGCCCTATATTTGTAATGGACTTGCTATACATCATGTTTGGAGTAATACCTGTCATCTAGCTGATAGGAAATGTAATCTGTAAAATAATTTTACCTGAAGAATATGGTTGCCTGGTTACTTTAAAATGATGTCATAAGTAACAAGTATGTAGTAATTTGAATGGCTGATTTACTTAAACTTTGTTCAATAATTAATTTATATGGATGTAATATTTTAACACTTCACTCTATTATAGAGTAATCTTGAGTAACCAATGTACATTATAATAAGCAAATCATTTTACTGCTCAAGAATGCATTAGAAGTTAAAGCTATTGTAAACAGCAGAACTGGGCTGCAATCCTTTTACCTTGGGCTTCATAATCTGTCACTCTATCACTACCCCAAATTTATGCAAGGTAATGGATATAAGATTGAAGTACTATAGATATATAGCCGATTATTTTCTGATTATTAAAACTTTTTTAAAGAGCCAAACCTACTAGTTATAACTATCAAAGCTTCCTGAATCAAAGCTTAACCCCTCCCTTCTACTGCTCAAATACCACACATCTTTCTACTCTGACTAACTATTTTTTAAGTAAGCTAGAAGACTGTGCCCAAGGTAACTATAGACAGCTCTGACGTAAAGTAAATACTGAATTATGGTTTTTAATGCTTGTATTAAAAAAAAACTGAAGAAGTCACGGGATGCATTATTTGATAGATATATATATATATCATCAATGTTAATAAATATAAAAATTAAATAAAATGATGAATACTTTATAATATTACCCCTTTTTTCTATATATGATAAAATTAAATTAGTGTTTAATGGCATTTTACTGTATTTATTAATAATGTACGTAATTGAAGACTGCATTTAAGTTAAGTTAGGTTTACGACTAGAAATAATTTTAAATTTGGCATGAGGCAGTCGACATAAAAATTTTGTGTTACAAAACTTAAAATGATATAAATCAGTTTTAATTCCCAATTGAAAAATGTGGAATTTTACTTTATATATAAGTAGAAAAATAATTAAAAAGTAATCATAATTGACAAGTAGAGATGTAAAATAAATTATACATAAAACATTTTTAATTAGAAAAACATAATTTTATTTACTATTTTGTTGTTTTTTAATATAATGAGAATCTGGCCTAATTTAAAAGTTGATTGCTGGCGAGTAAAAGTTGTTGGAAATGAAACTTCTGCGCTACAATTATAATCACAAAACCAGCAATAGTTTGGCTATTGATAGAATATCTCTCAAGTTGAACAAGTCTAAAAGAATACTAATTTGTTATTTCTCAAAAAAGTATGCTTTAGCAATGGGCAACAGTAACATTACTATTAATAAAGAGTCAAGGTGTTGGTATAATCTAGTATTAATACCTAACAAACAGATCAATCTGAAGTATGTGTACACATCTTTTATTTATGTAAATCTTCGCTCCACTATGTATACTTTGTAACAAGGAGAATCCTTGTGGTGCAAAAATAGCATAATCAAATGCCATTGATATAACTTGAAATTAAAATCCAGTCCAAGTAAAATTATTTTTAAGAAGTTATCGATTTTTCTTTCAGATAACCCGTCCATAATTAACATAGCTAACATTGGTATATGTTGCCATCTCAGTCAGTGTCCCTCTATAAGGAGTTGGAGATTGTTTTATCTTTATATATATTCAGATTATTCTCCTTTTTCTTATACTATTTGTAATTGGTTTGCTTCAATGTTTCAAACATTGGCTATGTAATAGTTTATTCTGTATTTGATACAAACCAATTATATATATATATATATCATAGCAAACTATCTAAAGCAATTTTTGTCACATTTTTAATATCAATAATTTTTGTATTTTCTTTTTTTGTTTAGTTGCATTTTGACATCTTTTTGCACCAAGACAATAAGTTGCATCTTTAATAATAATAATAATAATAATAATAATAATAATAATAATAATAATAATAATAATAATAATAATAATAATAATAATAATAATAATAATAATAATAATAATAATAATAATAATAATAATAATAATAATAATAATAATAATAATAATAATAATAATAATAATAGTAAGGTTCGTTTTTTAAAAAGTTGTGAAGATCATAAGATATTCAAGCATCCAAGTAGCAGGTTGAGTGCAGTAATTTCATTCACTTAACCAAACTGGGAATTTTTTTTTACTTTCTCTGTTGAGAATCGATCCTGGTATCTTCAGCTCTTTGTGCCTCCACTCTGCCACTGATATTGTTTATTTTTGTAAATATTTTAATTTTTTGGTTGTTTACTTTGCACCCTATGAATTTTGTAAATAGTTGGTATGTATTGATATGTTTTCGGTTAATTAAATGCATAATTTTAGAATACCTTGACGTATCCATTATTTTTTTTATTCAATTTTTTGCTTTGTAAAAATTGTCACTCCAGACAAAACATTTAAAAAAGCTTAATTTTTAATTTTTGTAATTTAGATAAATAAATAACACGTTTTTATATTTTTTTTTTTATACCATTTACTGTCATTTGACCTATAACTCATTGTCAATTTAAACATTATAAATTTAGTCCAATTTTATTCACCCTGAAATTATGCTTCCCTATTACATTAATTTTTTTTTTTTTCCTTACAATTATTAGGCCTAGCCTTAGTCTTTTTCATCGTTTTGTTGATGCATATCTTCGTTTTGACAAGTGAATTGACTCAATTTTGGTTTTGTATTAACGTATTCCATTATAATAGTCGGTTGTTTATTTGTTTGTTTGTTTTTTTTTGAGAAATTCCTGTATCAGTTTGTCATTCTTTCTATATCCCGGTCAGTAAACACATAAAAGAATTTCATAATATATTAATATTTTCTTTATATCATATAGTCTGTATCTCTTTAGTGAATTATGCACTCTAATTTTTTTTTAAATTATAGAATATTTTTTCGTAAATAAATCTTAAATGGGGAATAAACACATCCATTTTGCTTATATTTGTCTTACCGTAAATAAACCATTTAACATTACAGATATCTTCTGTTTATATGCAGTTCTATAAAAGGGATCTTTTCTTCAGGTTGTTCTATTTCAAAATATCCAACAGGATGACCCAATTTATTTTCGCAAATGTTTTTATATATAAATAGCACATATTTTGCTTTTAAAAAAATGTGACACGGTATGAAATATTAATGTGAGAGAGCAGATAATTATAGACTTTTTTATAAACTTTTCTTTTACATACTTTCATTCTTATATAGGTATGTAAAAGATAATTTTATCGTTATTGGTATTGTTTTCTATTGGGATTCGGCCTTCTTAGTAAATTTTTTTTTTCTAAAAGTAGTTTCTAATTATAAGTTATAAAGCAAATAAGATATATAATTCAACCACATTGATTTAGATAAATAACCATTCATATATATAAATTTTCATTTAAATTGTCAAGTTAATTTGTTATAGTTATTGTTGATTTTTTTTCAAAAAAAATTTATTTTATAAACTTTTTTAATATTTATTTAAATATATATCAAACTGTCAGCTAACGATAATGTCATTTAAAGAAAACGTAGAAATAATAATGGTGATGATATTTTAAAAATAAGTTTTGTTGTCCAGACTATACAAACCAATCATAAATACATCCACATAAAAACATGCTGTTCTATTATTGTATTTATTGAAATTTTTATGATCTTCTCCTTTTAACTTCTGCAGCAAACTTTTCTATCCGAAAGATTTCAACACCATGTCTAATTGTAGCTTTCCATGTATTCTATTCTCAAGCATATTTTTTAAAATGCATTTCTTTAGAGAGATTCTAAGATAAACTTTATAATATAAATGAGGTCTACTTCCATCATACTCAAGTTTATATACTCAGTATATATATGCATAGATAAATAAAATGGCCTTTAAAAATCTTATTGCAGGACAAAGATCTTTTTAACAATATCTTAAAGAAAAAAACATAATTTAGTCGACTTTCCATTTTTTGATTTTCGTTTTAACTTTTAACTAATACTTGGTTGCTGATCAATAATGAATGATTCGCCGAACTAGTTAAGAAATAGCTATCTCAACAACAAAAAAAATCTAATTCTTATTAGAAAGTTAAAAAACTGTCTAGTTTTTTTCTGCATAAATTTGAACCCATATTGCTATAAAGCCTTGATGTATATATATCTAAACTAATAAATATTTAATTGTAATATGTCAGAAATCTACACTCATACATAGATATATATTGTTTTTTTTTATCTCATGTTGACCACATTAGTCACATGTATTAAGATATATATAATATTAATTCCTTAAATACTTCACTTTGAAACATATTTATGGGACTTCTTTTGTTAATTTTTTTTTTTTTCAGTTGTATTTTTCAATTTAAAAAAGCTTATTCTTAAATCATATTTTTATGCTTGTGTTAAATTTCATTAAAAGTAAATAAGTTCTGAAAATGAAAATAAACTTAAAAATAAAGTACAGGTTTGCAAATAAAAACAAGCGTAATAAGAAGTAATAAAAATAAGGGATTTCATTTCAGTCTTTAGTTTTAAAAAAATGTATTTAGCTTTATGACTAACTTGTACACCAAATTGATTTTTATGTATTTGGTTGGAGACACAATTTTCACAATAATATTATCATAATAACAAAATATTATGTATTCTATAAAACTAAAGTATTATAAAAAAACCGTAAAGTTAAGAAAATATAATGGTTATCATATAATAACAATAAAAAAATAAAGAGATTAAATATTTTAATTTATAAATTATATATTCTGCACTTTTTTACTATAGAAGTCTTTTTTAAATTTTAAACTATCTTACATAAAATTGTTATTAAAATGACATATTATTTCACTTACTAATTATATTTGGCTGCAGAAAGGAGTTTGCTATTAACTGAAAGGAGACCCTTTGATTCCTCTTGGAGGCCTTAAAGGAACCGAGCAGGGCAAATTCCTAATGTCCACTCCATACGTTCTTGTCGTTGCAGCTGTTATTACTATATGTTTATTCATATAGTATACGAACATGGATGGGCTGCTCACCAACACGCATTAGCCAGCGTGGTGAGTTTATTGGCTTTTTACCTCTGAGTTTAAGATCAAGAAACACCATGGTCTTTCTTCTCAGTGCCTGATAAGGCAGAATGAATGTTTGTGTAAATGATAAAGATTTTTCCCAATTATACAATTATGACAGACAAAAATAAAGCATGGCCCTTAATCCCAGGAGGCTGTAAAGTCACCAACCAAGGCAGCAGTTGGTGGCCGAAGGCGGAGGGTGCTAAGAATATCCTGGAGGGGGACCCAGGCTGCCATTTGATGACGACTTTTTATTTAGGTACTTACAACTGCAGATCACTTTCAAGTGAAGGAAGATTGCAAGAATTAGAAGAAGAACTCTCTTATATTAAATGGGACATTATTGGACTTTGTGAAGTTAGAAGAAAAGGTGAAGAGACAATTGATTTAAAAAGTGGACATATGCTCTATTATAAAGGCACAAATATTGGAAATACAAGTGGAGTAGGATTCATTATAAATAAAAAGTGGAAGAACAATATTGTGGAGATTGATGGTGTATCAGACAGAGTGGCAAGATTAGTTATACAACTTAATAGCAGATATCAAATGCAGATAATTCAGGTTTATGCCCCAACAAGTTCTCACAGTGATGAAGTAGTAGAAGATTTTTATATGGATGTACAAAAGGCTTTTGATCAGAGTAAACAACATTTTAAAATTGTTATGGGAGATTTTAATGCTAGAATTGGTAAACAAATGAAAGATGAAAGTGTTGTAGGTAATTTTGGTTATGGTAATAGAAATGAGAGAGGACATAGACTTGTGGAGTTTGCAGAGAAGGAAAAACTTTATATTATGAATTTTTTTTTTGAGAAAAATGTTAGAAGGAAATGGACATGGAAGCATCCAAATGAAGGTACAGCAGAATTGGATTATATTTTGACTAACAGGAAATACATATTTCAAGATTGTAATGTTCTTAATAAATTTAACACAGGAAGTGATCATCGATTAGTAAGGGGTAAGATACATGTTAATGTAAAACTAGAGAGACAAAAATTATTAAGAAAAACTATATTTACAGTTGATATTCCTAATCTTCAGAAACATTCTAATGAATTTAAATTAGAACTTACAAATCGGTTTCAAGTATTAGTAGATTTTGAACATGATTCAGATTTGAATGAAATTAATATGAAAATAACTGATACACTTTTAAAAACTGCAACAAAGATAGCTGGTAGAAAAAAGCAGCAATTGACTAATAAAATTTCTACTGAGACTAGAGAACTTATGAAGAAAAGAAGGAATATGAAGATATGCAAGAATGATGCATTAAAAAGAATTGAATATCTCGAATTTTGTAAAATGGTGCAGAAAAGAGTTGAAAATGATATAAGAAAGTATAACTGTGAACTAGCAAGAAAAGCTGTAGAAGAAAATAAAAGTCTTAAGAATGTAAAACAACATTTTGGTATTGGTAGGAAATTTATATCTGCAATAAGGAAAAAAGATGGAATTATTACTAAAAAGAGGGATGACATTATGAAATTGGTAGAAGATTTTTATCAAGAATTATATAGTAATAAAGAACAAGTACCTCCTATATCTATTACATCTTCTGAATTGCCCAGAATTTTAAATGAAGAAGTGAGAAATGCAATTAAATGTATGAAAAAAGGAAAGGCTCCAGGTAATGATGGAATTATAATTGATATATTAAAAGAAGCAGGTGAAGAAACAGAAAAAATATTAGCAAAGTTATATACCAAATGTCTAAATGATAAAGATGTACCGGATGATTGGAAGAATGCAGTAATAATATTAATATTTAAAAAAGGTGATAAAGAATATATTAGAAATTACAGACCTATCAGCCTTTTATCAGTTTTATATAAAATTTTTACCAAGATAATTACTACTCGTCTACAGAGAACCTTGGATTTTCACCAACCAAGAGAACAAGCTGGATTTAAAAGTGGTTTTAGTACAGTAGATCATATTCAAGTATTGAGAGAAGTTATAGAAAGGACAAATGAATATGAGTGGTCATTATGTTTTGGATTTGTAGATTATGAAAAGGCATTTGATTCTATAAACATTTCTTCAGTGATTAAAGCATTGGATCATCAAGGTATAGATCCAGGATATTGTCATATTTTAAAGAATATTTATAAAAATGCAACAGCAACAATTAGATTACATAATGATACTGAGAAAGTCAACATTGAGAAAGGTGTAAGACAAGGTGACTCCATATCTCCAAAACTTTTTACAGCAGTGCTGCAAGAAGTATTTTGTGGATTAAAATGGGAAACTAAAGGAGTGAAAGTAAATGGAGATTATTTAAGTCATTTAGATTTCGCAGATGATGTAGTTGTTTTTGCAAATAATGCTTCCGAGCTGCAGGAAATGTTGCAGGAGTTATCAGATGAAAGTAGGAAAGTAGGACTAAAGATAAATGTTAAAAAGACTAAAGTAATGTTTAATCGATTTGCTCCAAATATGAAAATAAAGATTGATTATGATGAATTAGAAGAAGTTAAGAGTTACAAATACCTTGGTCAGATTATTAATACAGATGGAAACATAATAGAGAAAATTAATCATAGAATTAAACTTGGTTGGAGTGCTTTTGGTACAAATAACTTGATATTAAAAGGAAATATGCCTATGTGTTTGAAAAGAAAGGTTTTTAACAAATGTGTTTTACCAGTTCTTACTTATGGATCTGAGACTTGGACACTTAATAGAAGATCAATACAGAGACTTCAGACCACTCAAAGAAGTATGGAGAGATGTATGTTGGGAGTAACAAGAAGAGATCGAAAACGCAATGTATGGGTAAGAGAACAAACAGGTGTTACTGACCTCATTGAAAAAATTAAAAGATTGAAGTGGAGTTGGGCTGGACATATTGCTAGAAGAGATGATAATAGATGGACAATTGAAATTTTAAACTGGATTCCAAGAGATTGTAAAAGACCCAGAAGGAGACCACATGTAAGATGGATGGATGAAATAAGAAAATGTGTAGGGGTGATGTGGAGAAGAGAAGCTAAAGATCGGAGAAGATGGATTAAACTTGGAGAGACCTTCATCCTGCAGTGGATTGATAATGGTTGATAATGACTAATTATATTTACAGCAAAATCAGAACAGATTTGTTATTTTATTTTTTAATCCAAAATATAAAGTGAAGATCCAGTTTTGGGAGACTTACAATAATATATATTAATTTAAGATGGAAAAACAAAAAGTTATTAGTAAATAAATTTTATATCATTTATGGTAGAAATAATTTGATACTAAAAGGAAATATGCCTATGTGTTTGAAAATGAAGGTTTTTAACAAACGTTTTACCAGTTCTTACTTATGGATCTGAGACTTGGACACTTAATAGAAGAGCAATACAGAGACTTCAGACCACTCAAAGAAGTATGGAGAGATGTATGTTGGGAGTAACAAGAAGAGATCGAAAACGCAATGTATGGTTAAGAGAACAAACAGGTGTTACTGACCTCATTGAAAAAATTAAAAGATTGAAGTGCAGTTGGACTGGACATATTGCTAGAAGAGCTGATAATAGATGGACAATTGAAATTTTAAACTAAAATCCAAGAAATTGTAAAAGACCCAGAAAGAGACCACATGTGAGATGGATGAATGAAATAAGAAAGTGTGCTGGGGTGATGTGAAGAAGAGAAGCTAAAGATCAGAGAAGATGGATTAAACTCGGAGAAACCTTCATCCTGCAGTGGATTGATAATGGTCGATAATGATGATGATGATACAAATTTGCATACACAAACATATAATTAATTCACATAGCCAAACTTAATTTTATTTTTATGATTAAAAAAAATAGTTTTACAAGGCAAATGTTTTGTCAGTACAATTAATTCATTATAATCCTAAAATTAATATTAAAAAATGTAATTATTAATATTGTATTTGCACTGATTGTATTTTATCAATTCATTTTGTTTTATATATATATTGTAAAAAAATTTATGCAGAACATTATATCACTTACTGCCATTTTAAAGAAAAAACAATTTTCTAGAAGTTAAAATATTATATGCATGCATAGTGTATCATTGTAGCAATAATAGAGATAAAAATATTAAAGACAAAAAAATTTTTATTTTTCATAAAATCTGTTTGTTTTAGACAAATTTTATTAAATCTTCTACAGGTTGGCAACTCCAATGGTTCTCATGGTGACACTTTTTGTAATTTTTTAATTTTTGGTCATTTACAAACAAAAAACATTCTTAAAAAATCGTATTTAAACTTTGTAAACATTAAAAAATAAAATATATAATGTAAATAATAAAAACAGAGACAAAATAATAACCAAACAATAAATTTTGGAAAATAAAAAAAAAATTCTGTCTGAAATTTATTTTTAATATGTGAATGATAATTCTATAAAATTCTGCTTTAAAATATTAAAATTGCTTTACCGTTTTTAGAATATCTAAAAAGACTCTAACACAATGCACGTTATTTATTTTTATTATCAGTATTATAAGATTTAAATGCATTTTTCTTTATTTTATGCATCTATTCATTGATATCATATATATATATAAGTCATGTGTAAATGTTTTTCTTTTCTTTTAGGTCCCATAGCTAAAATTGTTTCAGGTACACTTCCCTTTTAAATAAAGAGGAAGTGTGACTGAAACAATATAACCATGGGGAAATTCAAATATCATATATATATATTATCCAGCATTGTGCATGGTTAACATGTATACACCTTAATTTTTAATAACTCTAAAACAATTATTGTGTAAAAATAATCATGAATCTTAATAAACTTTGTAAAAAATCAAATTTTTTGGTTATTCCATTTTTTAAAAGTAATCTCACAAATAGTGTCAAAGCAGATAAAAAAAACTAAATCTATCAAACATATGGAGGCAGGACTAAAATACTTTGATCTTGCTTCCTATTTAATTATATTGACTTCTCCAGATTTTTTAATTCATTTATGTGTAATTTTGCCACTTTAAAAAAAACTAGTGAAATATCACTGTGGATAATGATAGTGGTATAAAGCAAAGTGATTATTATACGGTACATCTCTAAGTGAAGCTCTTTGTGTCAAAATAGGAGTCAATTAAATCTAATTTCAACAGGGAAAATATTTTTTAAAATATTAGAATCCAAATTTTCAAATTAAAAACAATAAAAACAAGTAATAATGTTATTAACTCTTTCTTATAAGACATTTGAATTACATTTCCCTTTTCTTGTTTTATATCAAATAAATCTTTATTTATCATGTTTTCCCATGTTTTAAATTATCTCTTAAACATATAATTTTAAAATTAAAAACATTTTTAAAAAATAATATTTCAACTTTGCAAATATAAAAAAAGATAATAAATTGGAATATATAATCACAACAGTAGATTTCACTTTTTATCCTTAGTAATAAAAATGTATTTGGAATGAAATAAAGTTATTTGATTTTATTTCTGCCAATTAAGAAAATTTTATCTAGAATAAATAAAGCAATGGAATTATGCATTAAAATTTAAAATTTTATGTCTAATTATTTTTAAAAATAACAACAAATAACTGCTATAGTGTTGATAAAGTCATATCTTTTTTCAGTTAAGGCCAACTATCTACTTCATGGTTATTACATTTTTCTTGACTTTTATTCCTAAAAAAAAATATTTTTGAATAAAATATGAATTTAAGCATCATAGTCTTATTAAAAAATTAATTTATTACAAATATTTTTCAAAAATAATCAAAAATAAATAAACAAACTATGGTAACTATATGAACTTTGTTTTTGATATGAGCTCATGCAAGCACAGAGACTACTTTGAGAATAAAAAACTGCACTTAAAATCCATTATATGATCTTTGGTTGTGATGTGATTATAGCTTCTCCTTAATTAAATGAAGTCAATAATATCGCAGCAATTATGCCCAGATAAACCTGTTAGCCACTTTATTTTCCATTTCCCACTCTAAATTTTTCCATATTCTGCTCCATCCAATTTCCACAACATAATCTTTGTCAACTCTATAACTTTTATATCTAAATCCCCCTTATCTTTTCCCAAACCCAACATAAAAACCAATAATTCACTTTCTGTATAATCACTTTTTTCATATTTATTCTTCTATAACTTCATTATATGTATCCTTTCTGTTTTCAAGCATTTACATTCAATTAACAAATGCCTAATATTTTCTATTTTTTCTTTACATAATTTACAAAATAAATCACCCATATTTTTCCATTTACATGTATATTCTTTTGTAGCTAAAGATCCCGTTTGAGCCTTAAACAATAAACTACTTTCCTTACTATTATCATATATTAACTCACACCTAATATTCTGTTTATATATATATATATATATATATAAGTATGGAGAGTAAAAAGAGTTTATATATATATATATATATATATATATATATAAACTCTTTTTACTCTCCATACTATTTCTCCATCTCTCTAACTCCCTATTCTTTATTAATAAATCTATTCTTTTATCCCATTCCTTACTACTATAACACTCAACAATCCTCTTAACACAATCATCCCATTTTTTGTACAAATATACTGATATAAATTCTTTATCCAAATCTTTTGCATACCGCATTACATTTCTCACCCATCTTGTTACCTGCCCTTTACTCATAACCCAATTAAATACTATTTTGGCTATTCTTTTATTATCCATAATCTGCAACCTAC
Source organism: Epiperipatus broadwayi (assembly GCA_028023455.1). Taxonomy (NCBI): domain Eukaryota; kingdom Metazoa; phylum Onychophora; class Udeonychophora; order Euonychophora; family Peripatidae; genus Epiperipatus; species Epiperipatus broadwayi. The sequence goes on along the minus strand of JAQFVV010012400.1, from coordinate 5,413,916 downwards.
CAAACATTTTCATTTTACTTTTTGCATCTCTCATATTAAAACTTCACCATCCCATTTCTCCTTGAATTGCCTCCCTTGCTGTCCATACTTCTGCATCCAATGCATGTCTTCCTACTTCCCTTTGAACTTTTTCTAAATAATTTTACTTCCAATTCTTATCATCAAATGAGCATAAAACTGGCAAATGAATACAGTAAATAGCTGATAAAGTCTTTAATCCAAGCAAATGAATGTCATTTCCTATTCTGAAAAACTTTATTTCTATGAAGAGGAAAGTTAACAGATGTTTTCTGTTTGGCATCACATAAAGTTTTGTCTGGCTAATTTTCTTCCAAGGAATCACAAAAACTCAAGATATAGAACTCTGTGAACCATTAGTATTTTGACTTAACAAAGTATAATCTTGATACAACATATATTTATTATTATCTATTAAGTTTCTAGCAATAAATTATGGTTTTTTTAGCAGTTAATATCTATGTATGTATTATTTGAAATTAAGATTATAATTTTCTTTCAGTAATAATAAATTTCTTTAGAAGTCACTGATATCTGATTTGTTTTTTAATTGTCTATGTTAGGTAATTCATTAAATATATTATCTCTTTTCTTTTCTTTTTTTTTTGCAATTGTAATCTCAGACATATAAATGTTCAGACATTTATCAGACATTTATAAAGAAAAGGTATATTTAAATCATTTTAGAAATTGGCTTTATTCATACTGAGCATACTTTTAACATGTCAGAACATTTATATGTCTAAGATTATATGTGTTAGTTAGTTATTTTTTGTTATTTATAAATTTAATTTATTCAAATTAATATTGTATGTAGATTTAAAAAATTTAAATATTGTCATTATTTCAACATGCATGCACGGTTAGAGTGAGAAAAATCCAGTGCTATTTATACTCATTATTTAACATCATCCAGTCTTCATTTCCTTGCAAATATGTGTATGTTAAATAATTATTGCAATAATATAATATTTGATATTTATTAATGGTACTTGTTATTTCTTTACATTTAAATAATATTTCTCAATCACTATATACCAAATAATGTGGAAAATCTCACAATATAAATGCCTAAATCATTTTCACCAACAAGGTGATATTATCTTTGTTAGCATCCACTGATATTGTAAAGAAACTAATTCAGACAATAGCAAGTTGTGAGAATAAACTGCATTCATTGCAAATATACACAACTCCCAAATGAATTTGGGTTTTATTGAAGTTTCTTAAAGTGCAGCCACAATGAACTCATTTTAAATGATCTCAAGAAAAATCAAATCAACTTTAACAAATAAATGTAAATTTACAACATAAAATATAATGTAATAAATTAAGAATTTCAAACTTTCTCATTCACCGTATTCTATGTATATTGTAGCCTGCTGTAAGTAGCTACAGATTAAAAGTATATTAATAGTCTGTAGACTTAGGTATAAAAAAGTATAAATTGGATTCAGGCCATCACGATAGAATGCTCTCTTTTAGATATTTTATTTATATTAGAAATTTTGGTAAAATTCATTATTCAATGGGGACAATATTGACATATTTAGTATTTGTTAGAATTGCCTAAAATAAAGTATTTTTTTAAAGAATTTTAGCCTATGTTTCAATTCTCATTCTGCAATATCGCATTTAAATCTAACGTATCAGTAAGCTACTATTTGATGCTTATGGGACTATTATCACCCAAGAATAAAAATTTGATTCTGGATTTTGGGCCGTTTCTCAAAGAAATCTAAAAATAATTGCACCAGTTCAAGCCAAAAATGCACAGTGAATTCTGATATTTTAAACAATATTAAAAATATATGTATACTTATATAGTTCTAGTTGTGAGATATATATATATGTGTGTGTGTGGGTGTCAGCAATAGTCTCATGAAAAAGCCCATTAATATGCTTCACCACCAATCCATGGATTGAAGTACATGTTAGAATCCTGTTATAATATATATAACCTTCCATCTCTAGTATTACTATTCAACATGACAAAAAAATAGCGATAACAGTTGGTGGATAGGAGAATGTGGCTGAATATAGCAATATTATGCATTAGTGTGTAATTTTTATATATAGTTCTCCAATTAGCTTTATTCATAAGAGTTTTATATATATGAATAAGAACATTTCAGAATCACATTATAAACTATGTTCCGGTATAAAAATTTCAGACTATCCTTTTTTACTATGCAAGTATTTCAAATATAAATTTACACTCATCAAGTGAGATTGAGATTAAGACAATCCAAGTTTTATATTTATTTATTATTATTATGATAATGATGATGAACTGTTTGATTTTATTCTATTCAGGCTTATTGTTACATATTGTTTAACTTATTGATGTGATATCATGCAAACATCGCACTGCTTGAAAATATTTATATTTCCATTTATAGCGCTTAATTAAATAGTAAATATCACTTGGTATGTTTACATTGGCTGGTATTGATATTTTTCTAAGATGATTGTTAATTATTACGTATATATGTTTTAAGGAGTAATATTATATGTTTCAGTGGTATGTCATAATATGTTTCTGATTGAGAACATTTAAGTTATAAAATCAGACAATCTGTAATTCTGATATTAATATTCAAATGAACTATCTTTCTAGTATGCAATTCAATAATTTATTGCTTTTATCTCAACTGACAGAGATTATATTCACATCAGAAATATGTATATAGTGAGAGAAACTGGTCTAAGTGTTTTACGCTTAAAAATAATTCAAAATATGTCAGGTTATAAATTATGAAGTACTCTTTCAAATATGAAATTTGATTAGTTACATATATTTCTCTGGTGTTGTTAACTAAAAAGATATCTTAATTTTCTTTGAGACCTTTAAAAAAGCAGAGCAAATTTTTTATACTCATTACAGCAGTTCTTGTTCTTCTAACTGTTATTACTACAGGATTATTCATATGAAAAATGAACATGGATAGACCACTCTCTAACATTCATTAGGCAATAATGAATTTGCTGTATTTTTGTCTTTAAGTTCAAAAAACATCATGGCCTTTCTTCTCAGTTGCTTAATAGTTCTTCATTGAAATATAAGTCAACCTTCATTTTAAGGCAGATTAAATGTGTGTAATCTTTTTCTTTTTTTTTTAAAGATTATTTACCGCACTTATTTTCGAGAGCGATAAAATCATCAGTCAAAATAATAATAGGTAACCAAAGGTGAAGATTTGAATGCTAAAACCCTCTTGATTATTGTCTCAAGTCCACTATTTGATGATGATTTCTTAATTAGGTATCTATAACTTGAGTTGATTTTAAAATGGAGTGAAAATGTATATATTGGAAGAGTAACTGTCTAATATACATTGGGACAATGTTGAGCTTTGCGTAGTTAAAAACAAAATGATAAAGATATATTTGAAAAATAGACATGTACTTTTTAAAAAACGCATAAATATTAGATGCATGAGTAATTTGAAATTTATTGCAAATAAAAGTAAAAGAACGACGACATTGTGAAGATTAATGTTACATTAGACGGAGGAGTCGCGGGATTCGTTATTTACTTTAAACAAAGATGCCAACAAGTTCTCATTTCTATGAAGACGAAGATGATTTTTATATAAATGTATAAATTCCTTTTCATAGGACCAAACAATATTTTAAAATTGTTATGGAAGATTTTAATACTAGAATTGGAAAACAAATGAAAGGTAATAATGATATGGGAAAGTTTGATTGTGGTGAGAGAAATAAGAGAGGCGCAGACTTATAGAGTTCGCAGAAAAAAAAGTATATATTTTTTATTTTCTTCCAGAAAAAATATTAAAATGAAATGGTAATGAAAGTATTCAATTGAAGGTACAGCAGAATTTTATTATATTTTGACTAACAAAAAATATATATTTCAAGAATGTAATATTTTTAATAGAAACAACAGGAAGTGATGATCCATTAGTGAGATACAAGGCATGTATTGACTGCAAAAAGTAGAGAAGCAAAGCTAATAAAAAGACAGTCATAACAGATGATATTCCCAACTTTCAGAAATACTCCAATGTTCAAAAATACTCCAATAAATTTAAATTAGAACATTCTAATTGTTTTAAAATATTATCAGATTTTGAGACTCGTTCAAATGTGACTGAAATTAATAAGAAGATAATTGATATTCTACTATGATGTACAAAGATATCTGTTACAAAAAAGAAGTAATTCACGATAAATTTTTAACTGAGATAATATATAAAGAAGAAAATGAAAACATCTTTTTCTTAATTCATTAAGAAAAATGTAATAGCTGGAATCTTATCAAATAGTAGAAAAAATATATAATGATATAAGAAAAATGAATTCAAGAGTATAAAAGAAAGTTTTCTTATTGGGAAGAAAAGATAGAACTATTAATAAAAAGAGAGATAACATGTAAGATATGTGCAAATATAATGATTGTTTCTTATTATAAATATTTCATTAACATTGCTGATTACAGTACAACTATATGAACTTTGGTTTTTAATGATAGTTTTTGTATAACATAGTATTGGGTGTATAAAAAAAGAAATGTCCATAACATTTGAATTAAAGTTCATTTGCCTAGAGTATGAATGGTCCAGTAATGTAGTCTTTTGTGGTATTGAACTATTGTAATGAGGTCAGAGAATATACTGTTTTCATATTGTATTATGAAGCAGATGAAATGTCCATGGGGGTTGTTAGTACTGCATACTATGATAAAGGGCGCATAGATTGGACTGGTCTGTAATAAGTGACAGGTAACCACAGAAATGTCAGGGGCTGGTATGTTGTTATCTCATGCTTTTAGCTGTGTAATTTATTGATAATGTGGATGTATGTCTCCTGTTGTTGTTGCCTAACAAGACAACAGGTACACTAGAAGACAAACAAAATAAATATGGCTGCACACACTCCAGAAGAATGTAATATTTGGAAGAACTGAATTATGTGGTGGATGGAAGTAGGAGGCTGCCTGTATGCATTTAACATAATTTTCTGTGTAGAGTTAGTGCATTGAGAAAATTTTGTTGGTTTCCTCAGCTCATAGAACAGGGGAATATTTTTGTACAGATGATGATACTGCAGAAAAAAGATGTTGTAAGTGCATGTATGTTGAGACTAATTAGGGCATCAAAAAACTTTGGTTCTAGTACTCATTTTTTAAATTGACTGAGAAGATGACAGTTATTTATTCCAAGCATACAGAGAGAGTAATCATTACTAGGGTCTGAATAAAGGAGGTTATATGTTTGCCAGTAAGTGTATTTGGAATTGTGGGAGAGGCTGATATGTTTGGTAGTACCTAGGATTGAGCAAATAATCTGTGAAACATGATATTGAAGGAGAACATTTATCTGTAGCAGGCACTAAAGTTTTGGAACCAGTTGGTATTACCTGCTATTAACTTAATGGATTTCTATGCATAGAACACCCAAATGTTGTGTAAGACTAGACTGTTGTGCAAAGGTTTGGTGGTTGAGATATTTTATGAATATTGATACAGACTTGCTGCCCCAGCATAATCTATTGCTCATGAAGATGATGGCAGCAATGAACATCTTTAAAAATTTGAAATAGTTGCATAGTATGTGATTATTTTATAGCAAGGTTATTAAACAGGCGCATCTTGGAGTAGATTGATAGGTATTATTTACAATGTGAGTTGATAAATTTGCAGTACAGAATCATGTAACTTCATTTGTATTGTAAAGGGAGCTTTTGTAAAAGGAAAAGCCTAAGATTGGAGTGGATTTTTCTTAGAAAATGGGGCATATAATTTCTTTATGAATAAAGTGGTTTGGGGGGGATTAAATTGCTGTTTGTATGTTGTATGTAGTCATTAAGATTGGTTTGCAAAAAGTGAGTTGTTTCTGAGAAGGCAGGAAGTCAGTGTTGTCATTCACATAAGTCATGCAGTACATGGCTGGGTGTGTGGAATTTGAATTCTGGTAATTTTATTCTGTATTTGTGGTAAAAGCAGATTTATGTAGAGTGTAAAAAGTAATGAACTTAGGTATAACCCTTGCAAGATTGACCATGTAATTGAAGGGTGTGAGAATTTCTGCCATTAGGAGTAATGTGCAACTTATGAATAAGAAAGAGATTGGGAGTAGATATAATAGAGTAAGCAAGTTGGTGGTATTACCAAGCATTTGAATAAGTAAATTAATTGAGATGGAATCAAAAGCTGCTTGTACATCAAGCTGGACTGCAATGGAATTGTGTTTTTTTTACTTTTTGAACTGAACTTGGAATTGTCATAAATATGAATGCTGCTTGACTGGTGAACAATCCATTTTTGGCAAGCTATAAATGTGATAATAATGAAGTATGTGTGGCTCAATTTGCTTCTTGATTACTTTTTCAATTATCTTAATGGCTAATTTGTCAATGAAGATAGGACAGAGCTTGTTTAAACTAGATTTATCCTCAGCTTTTTTAGTAAAATGCCACTATGGCATTTGAATACAAATTTCTCATACTGTATATCCTCTGGGATAGGATATTGTTCAGATCAGAAGTATACAGTATAGTGAAATAACTAAGATGGTTTAGGATACAACCAGGAATTTTATGAGATCCAGGGTGAGAAGAGTTTTTATAGAGACAAGTTTAGCAGCAAATTGGCTGGTTTGGAAAGGCATAGTGGTTTCTAGTGCTCAAAAACAGAATACTGATGGGATGAATATATCATGGGTCTGAAGTGAATTTTTAAAGTGCAGTTATATAGGATGGATGATATTATGTTCAATACATATACCTATATCAGTTAGAAGTGTCATAGGGATCTTTGATGAGCATGGGTGATCAAAACCCCACATATGGTGCTCTTGTTGACATGTGCTACTGAGTTAGCAAATTTTTCTTTTTTGATTGGAAAGTAGTCTTTTGACTGTTTGCAGAGATGATGATAAGTTTGAGTGATCCTAGATGATGATACATTTGAGTGATCCTGATTAACTGTTGGAATCTGGTGGGTTGGTTAGCTTAGTATGGCACTTTGATTATGTATCTCATTGGCTAATGTTAAAAGATGAAGAGATAAGAGCCATCATGTTAAGTGTTGTATATTAAATGATATGTGCATGAAAGCAGGAAACTTCTGAATTGGATCTATAGCCATTTGGTATAGCTTGTTTAACATGATGTAGGATCCAGAAAACATAAACTCAGTAGTAAATGAGGGAATAATCACATGGATTGGTTTTCATAATTGAATGGATGCTGCCTGGAGTTCATTAATATTAAGTGTGACTGCTTGGGCAGAGTGGAGTGATATGAGAATGGAATTGAGTTAAGGTTAAGTTCTTTTAGGTGATGCAACAATGGAAAATAAAAACATGAGTTGATGAGTGTGGTATTCCATTTGTTGTGCAAAGTCATTGAACCTTATGGTAGAACATTTTGGGCACTCATTAGTAGAAAGTTTAAGAGATAAAATACTTATTTATAAAAGTTTGATAATCCAGATTGAAATCATCCATTAATAAGATTGGGTGTGGGCTAGTTATAAAAACTGATTTGATGGGAAGTTTTGATGACATATATGATGACTGTAGGGCTAGGCATAATATAGATGAATACTATGTATAGAACTATGCATGGTGGTAAAAAATGGTAATTTGTAAGTACCCATCAATATATAAAATTTTAAGGGACTTTAATGGGAATTGAATGTGATGAGAATACCAGTGAAGCTATGTCTATGGAGATAGCATTGTCAATTTCAAGATTCTCTATATATTTTGGTTTCCAATAATCTGAGATGTGATTACATGAGATTAATCCACTTCTGTAATTGATATAGCTTTGATGATGATTGAGGCCATGGACATTGAGTGCTATTATTTTTAGTTTGATGCAGTATTAAGAAGGTTAATGATGCCAATGGGGGGGGGGTTGAAAATAAGACACTGTGAAATGGTATTTGATTCTGTTAATGCAGTATTAGTGTGTGCAATTGTTTGTTGATCAATTGCTACTGAGGGTGATTGATCAGTTTGGTTGAAGGGTGGTCATGTTTTTATAATATTGGTTCTGGTTTGGAGGATAAGCAAGATGAGTGATTAGAGTGGTACAGTGAGGTGCTTGTTTACATGGTCATGTAGAGGTTGTCAGTAGTCTCATTCACAAGTGATAGGTGGTATGTATCATTAGTTTTTGGTTTTTTTTTTGTTGGTGATTTTTCCTAGGCCTTCTAGGTTTTATCTTGCTTTTATTAGGAGTTGGGTGGGTGATAAGAATGGGGCAATTTTTTCCAAGATATTTATTGAAATTTTATTTAAGATGTGTTGATTTCATGCTGTGTTTTGATGTGTGTCATCAGGGATTAGCAAGTTGATGCGGATAGACTAAGGAATAAAAGAATTTGTTCTGGTGTGACCTTGAAATTCACTGACAAGAATTGTACATCTGAAGTAGAATGGGAAAGTGGAATGGGAGAGCTGTTTGAGAGTTTGTTAAACCATCCAGCTGGCTGTGGTTATAGACCCCAGCTGAGGATTGACCAAGATTGTAATTGGTGGCTGGTTAGCAAATTGGTTTTAGGAATAATTTTTGATGAAGATGGGAATGGCGGGTTGAAGCATTGAATTGCAAGATGACCTCTCTTTCCACAGACATAGCATTGAAGTTTTAAAATTATGAATGTATAAGCATGTATTTGCCTCTGGGTCAAGAATTTGGGTAGGGATCATATTCAGGTCAATCTCTGGATGCAGTTGAATTTTGAATTCACAATTGTTGGCTGGAGTATATATAGAACTATCCTAAGAAGAATTGATTGAAAGAATGTGACTTTGCCAAAGAGTTGTATCATCTGTTGGAAGTCTTATGGAGTGTATCTGAAATAAATATTCTTCAACACCCCAATGATGCAGTTGTTCTGATTTGGATTAACTGTTATCAATGCATACTTTCTAAGGGTTTTGATTTGACTTTTGGAAGTGCTCCCTTTGGGTAACTTCAAAAAATTCACTCACTAGGTACTATCTGACTGATTGAATCCCAAATCCCATACATTGTAATGATGCTTTAGAAATCAACTATCTGACTGATTGAATCCCAAATCCCAAGCATTGTAATGATTCTATAGAGAAGTTGCCAAGGGAATTTATAGAGAGAAACATTCATATCAGTGATTGATAGCACCAAAGACTGGGGTGAAAAAAATCTCTTAAATGTTGTATAAGACCTCAAGGGATAGTGCTGAGAAATGTCTAGTTAATGGTGTGAAGGCATGGAGCTGTTATATGTTTAAATCTAAATCTGTGATGTCATTGAGAGTAGTTTTGTGAAAATGTGGAAATGACCTTAGAGTGTTGTTGTTACTATTAAATTTCTGTATATTATTGCTGATGACATTTGCATATGTTTTTTGAACTTATACTATGACCTTTGGAGCCAGTAATACCATTTGAATATATATCCTGGTTATCTTGAAAAATTTGTTCATCACTACTGACATTTCCATTTGTTTGGTTAGGATTTGGATTTTTTTCTCTGAAGTTCTTCTTGCTATGAAAAATTTCCATATTATTGTTAATAAAGTTCTGATATGCTTTGATTAAAATCTGGACTTTTAATCATAATATTGGTGTAGATCTTTGGTGATGTGATAGTTTCATGTCATATTTGACTTTGATTAAATGATTAAATATAGTATTTTTTCCAAAATTTATAATAAAACAATTGGCAGAAGTGCAATAAAAAGTAATCAGATGATTAAAAATTACAAGAACTGTATATAGATAAGAATTTTACCTTAGCATCTTGGTATTTAAATTACATTGAGACTATATAAAATAGAGCTAGAAAACTTTGTTCTATGCAAGTGAACTGCTTTCTACTGAACAGATTATTAGTAGTAATATCATCATCATTGTTATCATTATTATAATTATTATTATTATTATTATTATTATTGTTTCAACAATATATTTTATTGACTAAAAGATGTGTTACTATTAATATTATTGTTATTATTATTATGTTTTAACAATATACTTTATTGACCAAAAGATGTGTTATATAGGTTTTACAAATGTTTTACAAGCGTTTTGCCAGGATTACAAAGGCATTGCAAGTATAATGATTGTTTATACAAATATTTGATTAACATTGCTAATTATAGCACAAATATGTGAACATTGGTGATTGTACATGATTGTTTTTAATGATATTTTTTTGTATAATATAAAATTGGTTGTATAAAAAGAAATGTCCATAACCTTTGCATCAAAGTTCCTTTGCCTTGACCATGAATGGTCTGGTTAGATAGCTTTCTGTGGTATTGAACTATCATAATGAGTGTCTGGAACATAGTTTTTATATAGCTAGTTGTATTATGAAGCAGATAAAATGTCCATGCAGAGTGTTAATACTGTTTAATGTGGTTGTGGTCATTTATAGGTTGGAATGAGTGACAAGGTTGCCATGAAAATGTCTGAGGGTGGGGACTTTTGTTATAATATGCTTTTAACTGGTGTAATTTATTGACAAGGTCGATGGATGTCTCCTGGTGTTGTTGCTTAACAAGAAGGTGTAATGGGTAAACCAAAAAACAAACAGGATAAATGCAGCTGCATTCACTGCATGAATGTGTAATCTTTGGAAGGAACTGTGTTATGTGGTGGATGCAAGTAGGAGACTGCCTGTATACACTTAACATGTGCTTGGCAGTCATTGAGAAAATGTTGAGTCTCTGTGGCTTCATGGCATAGCCCACAGAATGGGTCACTATTATTGTACAGACAATGATACTGGATAAATAAAGATGTTGGAAGTGTATGGAGATTGGTTCTAATTAGGAAGTGAAAAAACTTTGGTTCTAGTGTTCATTTTTAAATTAGCAGAGAAGGTGATGGTTATTTTTTCCCAAGCTTAGGATTTGGATAAAACATGTTATATGTTTGCCATTAAATGTACTTGAAATTGTATGTGGGAAAGGCTGATCTGTTTAATGGTATCTAGGATTAGTATACTTGAAATTGTTGGAAAGGCTGATCTGGTCCATGTACCTAGGATTGAGCAAATAAGATCTGTGAAATATGGTGTTGAAGGAGAAGGTTTATATGTAGCAGACCCTGGAGGTTTTGGAACCAGTTCTTAATGCCTGCTATTAACTTAATGGCTTTTTGTGTATAGAACAGATAATTGCTGTGCAAGCCTAGACCTTTGTACAAGATTTGATGGTTGAGCCATTTTATAAATATTGATATGATCTTGCAGCTCCAAAGCAATTTATTGCATCTGAAGTTGATGTCAGAAATGAAAAACTTTGAAAATTTAATAACATTTGCATAGTATGTGAATTTTGTCATGGCAAGAGTATTGAACAAATGTATCTTGTAGTAAATTGATCGATTTGACTTAGAGGGTGAGTTATTAATTTGCAGTATAAAATCTTGTACCTTGGTTTGAATTATGAGGAGCCTTTGTAAAAGGAAAAGGTTAAGAATAGTGTGGTTTTCCTTAGAAAACCTGGGATCATGATTTCTTTGTGAATAGAGTTTCTGCAGTGGTTTTTTGGGAATTAAATTGCTGTTTGTAGGCTACTGTATAGTCATTATGAAGAGTTTGCAATATGAGAAGTTGTTTCTGAGAAGGCAGTGATAACATCCATGTAGGATATGCTGGTGAAGTTATTTCTGGGTGTGTAGAATTTGAATTCCAGTAATTTTATACAGATTTGTCATAAAAGTGGATTTATGTTGAGTATTAAAAATAATGTGATTAGAGGCTACTCTTGTGAGATTGATTACATGGGATTGAATGAAGGAGATTTCTATGTTATGAATGATGTGTAACTTATGATTCAAAAGGAGATTGATGATTATGTATAGCAGAGTAGATGGAAGTGTTAGTGAGAATTTGATAAGTAGGTTAATTAAGACAGAATCAAAAGCTGCTTGTATGTCAAGCTGGACTGCAATGGGACTGTGTTTTTTTTTAATCGAGCTTAGAATTGTTATAAATATGAGTGCTGCTTGGCTGTTGAAGGAGTCTTTTTTGGAAAACTGTAGCTGTGATAATAATGGAAGATTTGTGCCTCAATTTGATCCTTGATTAAAGTAATTTCATTACTATTGAGACCATGAAAATAGGCCAGATATTGGTTAGATCAGATGTAGTATCAGCTTTTTTAGTGAAAAGTACTATGGCAATTGTATACAAATCTTTTACACTATATACCCTCTGAGATATCACAAATATATAGTGTAGTGAAGTGACTGAGATGTTCAAGATGAATGCAAGAATTCCATGAGTTTCAGTGTGACAATAGTTTCAATAGTGGTATGTTTGGCAGCAAATTGGCTGGTTAGGAAAGGTATAGTAGATTTCAGTGGTCTAAAACAGTGTACTGATGGAGTGAATACATCATGGGTCTGAAATGTATTTTTAAAATACATATATATAATGTGGATCATATTATCCCCAATACATACACCTTTGTCAGTTTGAAGTACTATGGAGACATTTGATTGTGGTGGGTGATCCAATGTCCAGTGTAACAGATATGTTACTGGGTTTAAAAAAATTATTTTTTATTGCAAGGTAATCCTTCAACTGTTTTTATACATGATGATGTTTTAGTACACCTGATCAATTGTTGGTGTGTTTGTGCCAATGCTAGAAGATGCAGAGGTGCAGCAGACCATCATGTTAAGTGTTGTATATTAAATGATAATATATGTATGAAGGCAAGATATTTCTGAGTTGGGTCTGTAGCAGTTTGGTATAGCTTGTATAACATGACATAGGATTCAGAAAATATGAACTCAGTAGTAAATGAGGGAAGAATCACATGAATTGTTTTGCATATTAAATGGATGTTGCCTAGAGTTCATTAAGTTTAAGTGTGACATGCTTGGACAGATTGGTCTAAAAATAAAGTGGTATTAATGTGAATAAAAATATAGTCAATGAGTGTGGTATGCTAGTTGTTGAAAAAGTGTTAGAACCAGGTGGTAGAAAACTTGAACTTATTAGTGGGAAGTTTATGAGTTGAAACCGTTTATTTATAAAAGTTGGATAATCCAGATTGAAATCACTCATTAATATGGGTAGTTGCAAAAAGTGAATTGATGGTTTGGATAATATATTTATTTTGTTACTTTAGTTATATTTGTTTATATCTAAGATCTTCTAAAAATTCTATCACTCCTATGATGCAAATACAGTTATATCATCAGCAAATGTTATATAATGAACATATACTATATCCACCTTACCTCCATCATTATTCAAAACAATCATTTACCAGCTTGTATATGTATATAAAATACTACAGTTAAATAAGTTTTAAGTAGCATAAGTATACTTCAACATATGGGCCTCATAATCATGGTTATTCTGTTAAGAATCTGTTGCAGTATTTTCATATTATTATTAATAGTAATAGCGAACCTAGATATTATACATATATTAAACAAAGCAGAAGATAACGAACACTTTTGCCTTGTACTTGTAATTATATGTTGCCTTATTTCCATCATCTGGATGAATTGTTAAGTGACTTTTTTTTTTTAAATAATATATTTAACTGGTAGTAATAACCACCAGTTAAAATAAAAAATAATGTTTGGATGATATTACTCTCCTCATTTATTCAGATGTGACTGTCTGACCTGTAAAAAGAAATGATATGGTTTGTTGCTCAGAAGTTCATAAAAAGTTTGAAAATGACAAATGATGCAGATGAGTTATTATTCTTGCATCCCAAGCCACAGTCTTCTTCTTTATCATTGTACCAAACCATATAGAACATCCATTTAATGAGTCTAGTGTGGGAATTGAATGTGATTTTTAGACGAATAGATAGATGTAAAGCAGAAGTGTAGTTGGTTAGATCACCATCATCTAATCAACTATAATATTTTGTGTTACACTCTTTTTATATTTTCTCATATCAGTAAGAAAATATAATAAATATTTTCAGATGTATAAACTTTCTTAAATAATGCCCCCCCCTCCTCCCGCAAATATCCTATAAAGATATTTCAAATGTATTTTACAAAACATTTTTTAAATCAATGAAACAAATATTAATCTCTTTTTTCTCTGCCCAAACCAATTGTATATTTTGTTCTTTCTACTTTTTTTAATCCACTATTTATCATTGCAATATAAATATGTCTAATCTATTGGGAATTTATCTATTTGAAATCCCGAATAACACTTTACACAAAGCTCCTTGTTTTGAAATTTTAAAATTTGTTGCATTAGCCCTTTTCTCGACTGGAATCACAATCGTTGAAAGATACTAATGACAACTCACGTGATTTATATAAATTACTTTATAAATATCAAATAGCCCAAACTATTTTCTTTTCAAAACTTTTAATAATTTGACCAGAAATATTTTCATTTCATTGTGCCTTATCAGTTTTACATATTTAAAGCTTTGACTCCTACGTTTTTTTATTATTGCACAACTAGTTTTATTTTTATCGTATTTTTTTTTCTATTTAAAGTGGATGCAGAATTATTTTTTTTATAATATAAATCATATTTATATTTTTATATTTTTAAAGTAAACGTTATATTTGATAATGAATTAATATATTTTAGTTATGAGTTCATTTCTCTGAGATTCTGTTTTTCTTAACTAATTCATTTTCTTATAAGATTTTATTTAACTTACTCTGTTTTTGTCTACATAAATAAAATCTTATAACCTAATTTTCACTCACTTCTTAATTTCTGATCTAATTGAAACTTTTAATTTATGTTAGTGCTTATGATACATTTTTGGGGTTTGCAAACTGCCATCTAGAAATATTAAATTGTATCTAAACCTTCTTCAGTCCTAATTTCTGGAACTATATAAAACAAAAAACTGAAAAATGAAAAATAGAAAAAAAATAATTATAAAATTAATTCATTCTAAATACACTAAAAAAAATTTTTAAATGCAATCAAAATTAAAAATAAATTTTCTTCAACCTTAACTTGGTATTATGTGTCCAAAGACTGATGAATTTCAAATTTAAAATGTTAAATAAAGATTGCTTTTATTTTAGTCTCATAATACCACGTTAAAGTTGAAGAAAATTTGTAGTGATTTTTTTTAATCTTTAGTTCATTTATGTGAAGAAAAGTGTTTTCTTTAAAAAAAAAAATGTATTTATTTTTTATTCTACTGAATATCAAATCAAACCTACATGTTATCTGTAATAATTTAATTTTCCTACTGTCTTTTTATAACTATTGTTTTTTTATCTTTGTTTTACATCTTTATTTATTGTTCAGCCTTTAAAAAATATTTTTATATGACTGCTTCTTTCCTTTTTTATATCATTTAGTTATAAACCATGGTCTTTTCATCTCTTAATTTTTCATAACTGCAGTCTTTACTGTAGCAGTTTTTGAATTTTTGTTAGAATAATCTCATTATTTTATTCCGCTTTATCTTGACCACCAGTTTATTACCATTTACACTTATTCTTCTATATAAAAAAAATCTTACTTTATATATATATATTTCTTTTCAATTTATCAATAACTCATTTATTGGTCTTTTTTGCCACAAATCTTTATTTAAAAAAAAAAACCTCAATTTTATTGTTTTAATATTACTTCCAGGAACTATATACTTATTTTTAATAATACTCCTACAGTTCTATTCCAAAACATAGTCTAATTGAAATCCATTTCTATCACCTGATTCTTTTTACATGTAAATCCTCTTATAATTTCTGAATTATTTAATGCCATATTATCAAGTTATTTTTTATTATTAATCAACATTTCATCTCTATCGGTTTTTCAAACATTTTATTAACATTATTCTATCTTATAACATTTTAATCTCCCATTACCATTGTAATTTTGAATTGACTTTTTAATTCTTTCTTAAAATTTTAGCTCAAATATAGTTTCTCTTCTTGTCATCAAGTCATCTAGTTTATATTTAAATAATTGTTAGTTCTTTTGAAATTAATTTAAATTTAACTAAATGTTAATGTAATAGTAGCAAACTGTCCATACAGTAGTGCCACCAAGTGCAAGGCTTCATAATCAATGAATACAGACTTGTGCATAAAATTCCTATCTCGTGACTACACATCTAATATCTCCAGACTAGTTTTCTAGCTTGTGACTTTCATCAGTAAGAAGCCTTGGATTTGAGAACACTGCACCTAGATCTTAAATTCAAGGCTACTCGATGATAAAAGCCACAAGCTAGAAAACAGTCTGAGGATATTGGATGAGTATGCATTAGAAGGGATTTTATGCACTTTAAATTAGAGATCCTAAGATCTCTGCAGAGCTCTCAAATCCAAGGCCACTCACTGATGAAAGCCAAAAATAGAAACTAGTCTGTTGATATTAGATGAATAAGCACCAGATATAGATTTTATGCACAAACCTTCCTGCATCCATTGATTATGAAGGCTTGCACTTGATGGCACTACTGCACGGAGAGTTTTCTACTGTTATTAACTGCCTGTGTAAGCATATGAAATGGTGATTATGTAATAAACCATTGATGTGCAACAATCTGCCTGATTGTTATTAATTAGAATACTCTTTTAGAATTGGTTAATTCTCTTCACAAAAAAATTAAATAATCGTTAAGAAAATTCATATGAAAAGGCATCAGATATATTAAGTTAGCAATTATATAATCTCTTATTTCTTCATAAATATAGCGCAACGAGTTAATACAAAACTACTGTCAATGAATCCCATGTTTTTTACCTATACGTGTTGGAATATTGGATCAATGGGTTTTTTTGAAATTCAATTATTAACTTAATGCTTTTGTTTAAAATTATATTAATACACGTTCTCTTGCAAGTATCTATTTTTATGCTGTCTTCATACATAATTGATTGGGGGGGGGGTTTCAAAGGAATGTAGTTATTTCATATGAACATTATATATATAATAAACAAAAACGTTTGAAATAAACTCTACAATAAACAATTTAAATACCGATATACAAAAGTAAACAATAGTTATTATAGTCAGCTTATGGCATCTTCCATTCTGAGTAGCGTTTTACCGTTAAAATTTTAACATTTTTAAAATTTAAATCTCCAGTTTACAGAATAGTCAGTTATTTATTAATTAATTTTTTGTTTTAATAATGTTTTATTTTGCATGTGGAAAACAATTTGAAAAAAAAATCAAAGAGGTATACTTTATAAAGATGACTGATAATTCGTTTTAAATTAGTATATAATTGTTTTATTATACATGAATATGACATGAAAACATCATCTAAAACATACTTGGTACAATAGATATTGTTAAAATTTTATATTTAAATTCTGTATGAATATTATTTTACATAAATTACAGAAAGTATTGGTCTTTTCTGGTTGAAACGTTAATGTTGTGTGACTTTAATGAGATTTTTTTTTTTTAATTTTTAACTTTTGAACTATAATATCTACTCAGAATGGATATCATGCTGGTCAGCTGACTATAATTATTATTTATTTTTATATATTGGTATTTTGTATATTGCAGAGTTTATTCTTGTCATTTTTGTTTATTATATATTATTTTACTTGATTTTATATATATATTGTTCCAAACCATATTCAAAATAAAAGTATTTGACTTTTAAAAAAAAAATCTTTAAAATAATTCCATAATCCCATAATCCAAACAGGATTTATCCTTCTAACAAAAATAAACATGTAAAGTGGATGAATAGTAACAGTTTTCTCAGAAAAAGAATGATGAACTTATAGCTATAGTGGAGGATGGGGGTGAATGCTAATTAGATTAAGGGATTATTTCAAAGATTTTCTTAAAAAGATGCTACATCTATTGCTTTAATTGGAAGGTATGGTGGAAAGAAAATAAATAGAAAAAATTATTCACTTTTTACAAGGTGTTAAAAGGGAATTAAAAACCTGATTCCACTTTGTATGAGAGTGACTGTAGGTATTTAAATCTCTAGATTGCCTGACAAGTGAAGGTTGTTCGCTAAATGTATGTGTAGTTTGATAGAATAATCTGAACTTCTGGCTAGTTTATGGTTGCTTATAAAGTTGAGATGAAGAATAGACTGATAAAACCTAAGACTTTTGAAAATATAAAAAATAAAACGTTCATTTTGATTTACAGGTCTCAAACTCATTCCATCCACAATTTTGATTCGATCCATTCTAGATAAATATAATCATGATTATTCCGAATCATTTATTAAACTAATGATTATTTCCAGTCTAGATATAAATTTTAATTTTTGGTTAAAGATTAATATATATGCTTTTTTAATTAAAAACACAAAAATGGAATATTTTTTCTTTATTTCTCTGTAGCTTTAAAAAGATTATTAATTCAAAAAAATAATAATATTATTAATTGAACATAAAGAAACATAAGTTATTATTAGTTGATTTGAATATAATTTATTGCATTTATAGAATGTTTTTATTAGTGAAAATCATTTCAAAAAAAGTATTACTAAAAAAAATTAAATTCATTAATATTTATATTTTTTTGATTAGAAGAAATTTTGGAATTACATATGTGGCAGAAAATAAAATAATAAGAGTTATGC
Organism: Epiperipatus broadwayi; assembly: GCA_028023455.1. Lineage (NCBI taxonomy): Eukaryota > Metazoa > Onychophora > Udeonychophora > Euonychophora > Peripatidae > Epiperipatus > Epiperipatus broadwayi. The sequence goes on along the minus strand of JAQFVV010012400.1, from coordinate 5,395,381 downwards.
TAGTATGCTTTTGCGAATGTTTAGTCGTAAGTGATAATGGAGGGTGACCAGATATTAGATTAGGATGATTCGTTGCCAATGTTTAAGAAAGTAGTGCTTTTTTTGTTGTTTTTATAATTCCTACAGAGTTGAAACTCAATATTAAATAAATTGAACTGTTTTTTTAATGATTCAACTTTTCTATGATTGAGTTTTTCTATGCAAATCTTGGAATGTGCATTAGCATGCTAGAATATGCATATGTTTGCTCCATCAGTATTAGATGAGCAGATATTAGAAGAATATTATATTTATTTTTTGTCGTTATACAATTTGAGAATAAGTTTTTAGTGTAAAATTTTTAAATCTTTTGGGTTCTATTTTATAAGCAATTGAGTCAATAGCGGCATAAACTTGAAAGTCAATAAGTGATAAACTGATCTGATTTTTTGATAACTCATCTTTTTCAATAAATATGGTCTTCTATCACATGGTAGACTTAAAATAATAGGATATTAGTACAATACTTTCTTTGTCTTTCTGTTAATAGTTATTTTGAGAATAAACATTCAATGTAGAATTGTCATTTTTTTAATTTTGTCATATATTGTTGAGAATCAATACTATCGCAGGTATCACCATAACATATAGACAAACACACTTTGATTTGATTTTAACAATTTAAACTTTTACAGAAATGAGGGCATTAAAAAATGTATATGTTTGGTATATATTTTTAGTGAATCGTGTGTTGGCTGACTTAAAAGTGTTAAATATTTAAAGTTTTTGAGTTTAAGGGTTTTATAATAACGATATTAAATCCGTATATTAAATTAAATGCATGTATACAGTAATTAAATTTACATACAACTAAAGCAATACCGAATAATAAAGTGTTTATAAAAAAAACTTTACAAATGATTTAACAAGTAAATACTTACTTAACAAATTAAAAAAACAAACCTTTTACAAATTTTATTTAAATATAAATACTTAAAGGGGTAATACACTACAGTATTTAATTACAAAATAAAACAAATCTAAAAGAAAATGAAAAAAAAAATTTAACTCTAATAAAATTTTCTTACAATAGACCTTCAAAACAAATCTAATTTAAAAGCATTCCAAAACGTTAAGAGCTTCAACAATAACTTAACACAGAATCATAAAAATTACATTTAAAACTAAGACCAAAAAACAAATAAAATTAAATACCCACTAAAACAGAAAAAATTACTTTCTCTTTATATATGTATATACAGATGTGTGCGTAATAGTATTTAAATACAGCGTTTTTCAACATTATATACGTAATTTTTGGTATAATTCCAAAACTATTCAAAAAAGATTATCTTTACATTTAATATATATTCGATTTTATTCTTGTTTAAAATACTTGCTTAATTTTAGCTAGATATATATATGAGACTGAAAAGATAAATGATTAATTTGGATCTACTAGGTAGATTAGGAAAATAGGATTAGTGAAAATGATTTGATAGCATTCTGTTAAGTTGTTAAACTTCGAAATTATATATATATATAAATAAAGCAACCTTTAAATATCCTATAGGTTAAAGATCTCTCTAACAACTTCCCTATATTAAACATTAATTAAAGATATTATTCACCATACTTGTTAATTACCAGATGGTATGAATTTGAGTGATTTTCAACTTTGTTTTTATCTCTGGTTATGAATAATTAAATACCCATTTGTTATCCAATATTAGCTTAGTTGTGTTTACTATGAGTTAACTACTTGAAAAAAAAAAGCCTATTTATAACTTATAACATTTTTCAGGTTTTTCTAGCCTAAATTTGAATTTCAAAATTGTAAGCTTGATAGAAGAATCTGCCACCACTATACATGAGCCCATTGCTTGATAATAACAAATCATCAGATCATCATCTTATCCCTAAAAACGATTGCTATAAACATGCTAATATTTTTCCTATTTATAAAATTACTAAAACTACCATTACAAACAGAGCATCCCAGCACATATATATGTATAAAAGCGCACTGAACAACAAGGAGTCTACATCAGCATTCTTAAAACATGAAAAAGCTACTGGACACAGATTTGAACCCACCATCCCCAGAAAAGTGTGTAAGGAGAGAAACGATCATAGGCGCAAAATAAAGAAGGCATATTTCATAAATAATGACACCCAATCAATTAATAGAAAAGACACCTGTTTTACCATTTCAAAAAGGTGGACAAACTAATTCAAACAATGTTTTAAATAAAATACCGAAACATCTAATTAACATAAATTTAAATACGCCCCCCCCCTCATCACTAACAACCGCACACAGCTATAAGTGTGAAGCCATAGAGCTTTGAAAGCGCTAAGCTTTAAATAAATTATTAATAAACAACTTCTTTAACGAGCGTTAAAAGCCATAATTATAGATATAAAAGATAAAATATGAAATACAAACTTTAGTATCAATTTCAAGATCAAACTTTGTTCATGGCAGCTGGGCCATGGTGTGACATCTAACCTGTCAAAAAATATGTATTAAAATAATTACTATCTAAATTGACAGTGTGAACTTTTTTTCTCATTTATTATTGCTAATAAAGCCTTGCTCATGGTGTCAAATACTGGCTTACTAAAACCAGAGGTTTTCTAGTTCAAGTCGAATGGAGTTACAGATATTTACATCATGTGTGAATTAGCACAGGGATAGTGTCAGATTCTGAAACATAAGTTCCTTGGGTCGTGTAAATTCCTTGGGTTGATTGCAGCACTGGCAGTTTGGGTGCTTGAACTTATTATAAATTTTCAAGAATTTATTGTATTCTTATAATGATGTGATTGCTTAGAATATTTTTTACAGATTTTATTGATTTATATATTCACACAGTAGCAAACTCTCCATACAGTAGTAACACCAAGTGCAAGCCTTAGTAATCAATGGATGCGAGAAAGTTTTTGCATCAAATCTCTAGTGCCTGCTCCATCCAATATCCCCAGACTAGTTTTTAGCTTGTGGCTTCAGTCAGTCAGGAGCTTTGTATTTGAGAGCACTGCACCTCGATCATAGGATTTAGTGACACACCCCCAGCAGCCACCTTTTAATTATTTAATTAACTAAAGCTAGAGCTCAATATAAAAACACAATAATGTTTTCAATCCACGCTCATTCCCTTGTATAGTCATATAGATCTGAATTCATTTCAGCATGAGTTTAGATCTATGTGACTATATTTAAGCAAATGATCTTGGATTGAAACATTATTGGGTTTTCATCTTGGAATCCAAGCTTTATAGTTAACTAAATAGATAAAAAGTGGCTGCTGGAGAATTTTATTAGATTCTAAGATCTAGGTACAGTGCTCTCAAATTCCAAGACTCCTCTCTGATGAAAGCCGCAAGCCAGAAACTAGTCTGGGAATATTGGATGAATAGGCACTAGATAAGAATTTTATGCACAAATCTTATTGCATCCATTGATTACTAAGTTTTACACCTGGTGGAACTACTGTTTCAATAGTTTGCTACTGTTATTAATAACCTGTGTAAGCATATAAAACAGGGATCATATGATGTTTGATGGGTTTATATATTTCCAATAAATCCTCTTTCTACAAGGGTTTTCTTTCTTGTTTTTCTTACACTCTCATTAAGATTATTAAAAGAATATCTTACCATCTCAGACTTTATTTTAAAACACAGAATAAAGTTGTTTATATGATGCATATACAATCTGCAAACATAAAAAATGATTAAAACAAATATACTTAATTGTTTAAAGTTTATTCTAAAATTTAATCAAAGGGTTTCGATAAATATATTTCCAAATAAACAAAACATAAATATTTTAAAAAAAATAATTATTTTTATTTGTATTAAATAAAATTAAGAAAAAAAATTATTGATGTAAGTTAGTAGAAAGACAATTTATATATGTGTAAATTGTGAGCGGACGTATATATATATATTAATAATTATATACTAATATATATATGCATATCAACTCTATAAATACGTTTAATGACAACATCAATTAGCAGTAATATAATTTATGCGGAGTGTGCATTATATATATATTTATACTTATTTAAACATCTTACAATTTAATATTTAGTATATCTACTCGATATTCTCAAAACCACATTTAATTAAATCCAGAATGAAGAAAATTTATAATTTTTATGGATTCTAAATTGGCTTGGAAATCTTCTTTCTGGTATTCCTCCAATAATCAACCCCATCTAGCTAGTCAATTTCGATCAGTAAATGAGTAGTCTGCTATTTCTATTTAGAGAATAAACAAGATTGAAAAATCATTAAAGCTCTCACCCAGAAGTTGATCAATTTGGTAAATAATGCCTTCACTTTTTCTGTTTCTTTCTAAAGATTTTGGAAAGACCTTTGTCCTATAGTGGATTATTCAAGTTATTTTATTTTTATAAATATTCACAAACACACACAAAAAAAAAAAAATTAAGGTAAATGAGGTATATCTTTCAAAAAAAAACTTGATTTATATTATAATTAAACTCATTCAGAAATAAAAATGTAAAATTAGACAACTTGCAGTATTCAAAAAATAATATAACTAATGACATCGGCAGGTATAAATTTATATAAAAAAAATACAATATATTTATAATAAATTGCTCAGTTATAGTTAGTCAATGAGAAATATGTTTATGGTTTCAGTTAAAATTAATTAGTTCAATTGTTTACGAGTTTACATTTCTTTAAGCTTTTTTAAGAGTAAATTCTATGGTCTTTTCAATGTCTTCGGTCATCTTATCCATCATCTTCCTCACGTAAATGAGACAATACTTAATAAAACTTTGAAATCGAATATATTTCTTATCCAAACTTTTAAGTTGCAATATTTTAATTTAAATCTTTATTATTGCAACCTAAAATAAAAGAATTTAACACTTCAAAATCTAGAATATATCTTTTAATAAAATTTAATTTCAAATCAATATAATTATAATTTTATTTGTGTTATATTTTTTCAAAACTTAATTATTGCTGATTGGTTGACATATGTGTCAAAACATCTTGCATAGACCATATTATGTGATAGTTTAACTTCACATTAAAGTTTAATAATCATAAATTCCATATGTCATGCATAGTTTAGTAAAGTTGTAGAGTGGTGAACTCAAAAGTTAAAGACCTATATAGTGCAGATCAACTCTATCACTTTCAGTATTCAAAAGTTACATGTGGTTCCAGTGATAAACCATTGGATTAATAGAAACAAAATTAAAATCTAAGACACTTTAATGGTTATTTTTGTTTACAAACTTAAAGATAAATTAAGTAACTAGGCAACAGAGTATTGTAACCAAAGAATAACACGTGGTCAAGTTTGGTTGCAGTTGTCTATTGTTAGCTATAATATTAATAAAATTTATTTTAGGACTTTCTTTTAATTAGTCAAAATATATATCCAATAAAATGGAAATATGTGACCAATTATGCTTTCTTAATTTAAGACCTGGCTTATGATTTATGTTTGGGGTCATGGTAAAACTTTAAAAATTATAAATAATTTGATTGTAAATATACTAAATACTACATAATAGCATAATAAATATATTATAAATCGATTTTCTTAGTGATAAGTCATTGAAATAGACTTTTAAAATAATCTTTATGTAATAATATAGACCAGCATTAAGATTATTGCAATCATACAAGCCATAATAATATTTAGAGGAATAGTGTCAGATTCTAAACTGCAAGTTTTACTAAAATTTTAAATGTCTTATGTTTTTAATCTAATGGTCGTGACTCTATATTTCAGTTTACATTTTTATTCCTAGATAAAAAGCTAATTAAAGGATTGGAAAAACTCTAAAGTGCTGGTTCTAACATATCATGTCTTTCTGTTATTTCTTATTATTTTTAGAGGATGTTTTTATTAACAATTAATCTATAAAATAACTTTCATTTGCCACAAATTTATTTGAACTGAATATCACACATATAAAAAAATTAATTGTATAATTTAAATCTCAATTTAGTTACAATAAATAGTTAATAAATGTATTTATAAGCAAACCAAGCAAAAATAATAAAAAATTTATATAATGATTTATCCCAAGGGGATCAAAAAACTTTAATTAAAGTATCAACTACTTGTGTTGGATCTATTTGTATGTTAAATTCTTCACTCAAAAATAGATTGAAACCAACAATAAAATTACTGGTTCCAAAATAACTCTTAATTACCAATAATAATCTTTAGCTACTTTTTTTAAATAATTTGTTTTAACATCTTGTATTTAAAGTTTTAGTCTTTATTCATTTTTTTAGAGAACCCTTGGAAAGTCATTTGATATGAAATGTATACCCATAAATGTCAAAAGTAAAAACTATGAATAAATAAAATATATTTCATCAAAAAAATGTTATGCCTATATTTAAAATCTTCCAGAAATGTAAAATTAGACAATACCAGTATAGGAAAATAATGTTTTCAGTAACTAATCTAGGTTTACATTTATTCAATGATCTGATTTATAAACATAAAATATTGGAGCCCTTTATATATACTTAAGTTGCATCCTTATTATTTATATTTTTTAGTCAGTTGCTCTGGAAATCAAATGACATTTCAAAACCAAACTTGTCTTGAGAATACGATTGCTGCATTCATTTGGAGAAAAAACATGAAACGTTATTATTAAATCAATTGTGACTATTGAGAAATATGAAAATTCAAACTTTTTTTTTTTTTTTTTAGATAAATACTAGCTTCATGATAACCAAATGGGAAATAATTTTCGATTTAATTCATTTTTATTGAATAGTTTCTAGCGATTTAAAAGTATTTAAATTGATCATTTGACTGAATAGCTACACGTTCTAATTATTATTTAAAATGTATTTAAATTTAAGGATTTTAATAAAATTGTTTGAAAAATTCTTACATCATCATACTACATGGAAAAACTGTCCATTCTTTCTGCAGAACATCCAAACAATATCTTCAGCTATTTTGAAGCATCAACAGGAATCTATATAAATCATTAAACATCACCTGATCGCCATTTCTTATGCTTGAGCAAGCTGTTAAAATAGGCAAAACTTTCCTTACGGTAGTGTCACTTAGTGCAAGCCAGAGTAATCAATGGTTGCAAAAAGGTTTGTGCATAAAATCCCTATCTAGTGCCTACTCATCCAATATCTCCAGACTAATTTTTAGCTTATGGCTTTTATCAGTGAGAAGTTTTGGATCTGATGGAGGGTTGCATTAGATCCTAAGATCTAGATGCAGTGCTCTCAGATCCAAGGCTCTTTACTGATGAAAGCCACAAGCTGGAAACTAGTCTGGAGATATTGAATGAGTAGGCACTAGATAGGGATTTTATGCACAAACCTCTTGCATCTATTGATTATTCTGATTTGCACTGAGTGGTACTACTATATGAAAAGTTTTGTCTGTTTTAATCTATATAAATAAATAAACTGCTTCTCTTATCTTAATCCTAGATAATCAGTCTGATTTAAAATCAAAACACAAATATTTTGTGTATTCCTATAACCATTAGGTAAAGCAGCGTTATTAAACTTTATTCTATTAATTAAATCTTGATTAAGTAGCTTATATGAAATATGTAATAAGATTCATCTAGAAATACTATTGATAAAGTTGATGAGAAATTTTTATACTGCTGAGAACAATTGACTATTTTTTCATGTGGTATGGTGACCAGAAAATGAATGTTTCTTAGCTGTTATTGAAACTTAAACTTAATCACGATTTATTGCATTTTTTCTACTTATTTTAATAAATTAATTAACAGTAGTTGTAAATATTTAATATTATCAGTTCAGTTGAAAAATAATTGTTTTAAATAGTCCATCGCAGGACAAAAATCTCACCAGAAAATCTCCCCAAGTGTTCAAAAGTGTGTGAGGAATAGGCAATACACCATGTTTGCATGCTATAGGAAAATATTTTTGTGCATTTTTAAATGCTCATTTACCGATCAAAAGTGAATATCTAAATAGAATCATTTACCTACCTATATATATTCCCAACTTAAACCTTATGTTATAAGCATTGCAGACTAATACACTAAACATTGCTCACGAGGAGTTTGTTATAAACAAAGTAATAACTTAACAAAATTTAGATTAAATTATTTATATATATAATTCTTATTTTTCAAACAAAGCAAAAAGGAAAATTTAATTTGTGGCTGGTTGGTGCTAATTTTTCCTAAAATAATTTTTAAAATCGAAAAGTATTAAGACTTCTTTTAAACATTAATAATATTGTAGCATTTTTTAATAATATCATTTCAATTGCTGGGCAAACACTATTTTTATTCCTGTCAAAGAGAATGTGTTTCAGATGTACGTTTAACTTTTACCAATCAAACAAGCCTTTCAGATTTGTGTAGAAACAAATTCACTTACATTGAGCATATTTCTTTTAAGACATATTTATTTTGTCAACTGCAGAAAAGTAGAGATTGTTAATCAACTCGATCATATTTTAGTTTTACTGACTCTCTAAGGACCCTTTCGCTATCTTTAATTTATGATTGTTTTACGTCTCTTTATACATCTTTTTTTCACTTGTTTTAAACCATGCTATTAAAATATAGAATTTTTTTGTAACGTATTTATTTTTTTTAAAGCAATATTTTTTAAACGTAAAAGATTTTTTTTAAAAAAAAAAAAAAAATTAATATGAAATTCGATATTCTGTATATTGGTGTTGAGAAATGTCAAATATTCTCAGAGGATAATAAGATTTGCATTAACTATTGCCGGGTTAATAGTTAACAAAAAAACTCTTAAAAGTCACCAAATCTGTCCTAAGACAAATAAAATTACTGTATACATACATAGCACTTTTAATGTATTGCTCAAATCTCATTATATATATATACAAAATAAAACTATTACAGTCTTCATATACTACAAAGGTGTTCAACCTGTGGCCTAAGGATCACATGCACCCAAGATGACTATGGATGAAGTCCAATGCAAAATCATAAACGTATTTAAAGATTGACTTTTTTGTGTGATTAAGTATTATAATGTGTTTTAGTAGCAGTCTAATACAATATTAAATATCCAATTAGTTTTGTTTCCCTCTTACTTTTATAATAAAATATACATCAATGGTATTTTATTACTTAGATATATATACATTTTCTATATTAGTGATCATAAACTTGGAACCTGCTGGCGATTTAGATTCTCCAATGAATAGTTGCATAATTAGGATTTTTATTTAAGAAGTTTTTTTGTTGTTATTTGTGGTAATGGATGGACCTCTCTTTGGCTTATCAGCTTTAGAGAATATTTTTATATTTAATATGTGGCTTAAGACAACTCTTCTTTTCCAAATATGACCCAGAGATACCAAATGGTTGGACAATACTAATATAATACATCTATGATATCTTTATATACATACAATTAAGGACTTTTTGTAATAGTTAATATTATCGATCATACCAATCAACTATAAATCAAGTCCAGTAATAGATTTTAAAAAAATTTCAGATAAATTCAAAATTATTTTTCCGAATAATTAACCCATAGTTAATCCCAAATAATTCAATCATATTTGGTGTTATCAAGATATTCTTAGCTGAAAGATAAAAGAGAAAAGAAAAATAATAAATCATCTAGCAATTGAATAATCTGAACAATATTAATCCACATAGCATAGATCTCATCCAAAACGTTTTTTAGTAGGCATTTTAATTGTGTTATTATATATCATTAATAATTGATTTATGCATCTTAATGATATAAAGAGTTTGTTAAAATTTATGTTGCAATTCTAAATATTGTTATGCTAAATTGTGTTTATAATGGATCTTCTGGTTTTATCGCTTGATTGTAGTAATCTGCATTCTAGTTACACCATCCTGATTTTGATATAGGACTTAACATACTTATATGCATACAATTATTTGATTGTACATATTTTCGTTTACCGTATGTGGTCAGTTTTTTTTAATAAACAGATTATAAATTGTGACTGATAAACAATAGAAGTTATAATAATTATAACCTTCTTCATAAACTGTATATTTTTATAAACATATTGAAACCTATTGGTTGTGCGTTTTCAATTTAATTTTGAGCTAATATTGATCTCTTTAACTCAACTAAATTTGTTAAATGTAACATATTATTGGGGTTATAAATTTAAAAGTACTAAAAATTTGTGTATATTTTCAATTTTTTCCTTCAGATATTCTATATAAAATAAATTAATAATAATAAAAACTTATAATAATAAAATTCATCCGACTAATCAACTGCTGGTTAGTAGGGGTTTTAATCGTTTTATTTCTTATTTGAATTTTCAATTTAAAATGGCTAGATACCCATTTGATGACTAATAAGTGATTGGTTGACTGGATTTCTATAGCTGAATATCTGGGGGGGTCTAAGTTTTTCCAAAATTCGAAGCTTCTTTAAAAAAAATTCGAAGTCAAGGTTATAAGATATGTCGGGCATTGATTACAATATGACAAATAATTCTTTCTTTTGATTTTGAAATTAATAGAAAATGAGAATTGATATAAAAAATGTCAATATTAATATGTATTGTATATAATAATAACAATAATAATAATAACAGCAACAACAAACAGCCACTTTTCAAAAAAAAAAAAAAAAGGAAGGAGTGTGAGAAATAAAAGCTCTTTGAATATGAATTTTGTATATATTGCTTTATAAATAATAAAACGATTTTAAAAATAAAAAATAGAATTTTAAAAAATAATTAATTAATTAATATTATAATGATTACTAAAAGACAATAATTAGATCACTTACAGAAATTATTAAAGAAATGGTATGTTTTATAACGGCATAATTAAAAGTTATACATAAATATAAAGAAATGTATAACCATTTACATTTAAACAACAGAGGCAATGAGCATCATATGACATATTATAAACTCGATTATTATTTTTTATTTCTTGATAAAGATATAAACTATTTTTATACAGTATATGAAGATGCGTCGATGTATATTTTATAATCTATTATATATATGTGTGTGTATTAGTTTATATAATTATTACAGAATTCAGTCTTAATTATATATCTCTCTTTTTTTTTCCCCTGTAATTAGGAGATCTACACTCGTTTAAAGATGTTGATTCTATTTCTTTAATAATAAGAAAAACTATTTATAAAGTATTATCTTTTGCATTAATCCGATATACCAGTCATCTTTTCTTTTCTTTCTTTTTTTTTTTTTTTGTTATAACTCTACTTTCCAAAATTTAAATTCAAACTGATAGAATTGCTTAGGTAGTAAAAGCGTTGCCTTAAAATTCGATATTCAAGAATCTAAAGTTGTAAGTTAGATTCCTACGCTAATATCGTCACTGGTCAAGCCAGCGCACCTGAAAAAGAGTGGGGAATAATACAAACGTTGTGTAATCTACTAACCTGTGTTGTCTATTTGTGTGTAATTACCAACAAGTTGTTTGTATTTGAAAAGTTTAAATACCTGTTAACTTATTTTGCTTTTAATTATTATGTTTCTTTACTCATCCATATATTAAACAAAAGCAACAACTCAAAAAGCTAAGTAAAATACTATTCATATATGTGGATATACTGAATTTGAGAATATAAACTCTTTTACTTTAGTTACTGTTTTATAGCTATCTGCTAGTAACGTTTATGTTTTATACAATCTGTCAGTATTTTAGATAGATATTCAAGTAAATCAACAATTCTAGACTGTTAAAACATCAATGCCTACATTCTTATAAAATTGATTTCAAGCTGTTAGATCTTCAATAAAAATTTCCATAAACCTAGAGCAGTAGCTTGCTGCAAAACTATTAGTGAAACAAAGTGCAAACTACTTTTACAATATTATCAGGTTTCATTAAAATAGTTTAGTAAATGGGTTGAATCAAAATTTAATCTGAGATGATTAAAAATAACTTAATCTTCATTTAATAAATAGTTTACAATTACCAGTTTAATACTTCCGAATTAGGATGTTTGTTTTTCTTGTTTAGTACTGCATGATTTTATTTAAATTAAGATCATATAATCAGAAATTAGTCATAAAAGTTGGTTATTCTGATCTCAAGAGACAATCGATATTTTTACTGTCTACCAAAATAAACCATGATGAAAATAGATATTACTATTATTAAAGTTAGAATATAATTTCAGTAGCAATACTATTGACAAGATCATAAGAAAATGAAATTGGGTGAAGATAAATCTGAATTCAGGAAAAGTGAAAAAACATCAGCAAGTAGTTATTCTATATACATCACAGACTTTACTAAAAAGGTAAAAACTTGAAGACATTTCTTTAAAAAAAAAGCAATCAACAATGATGATATGGATAGTTCAAAAAAAAGACAACAAAGACATCATAACAATTTTGTCACTTTGGACTATTTCCTAACACAAAAGAATATAGCAGTTAGAAATTTACCAGAGACTGACACTTGGCAGAGCTGAAATGAAAAGTCTGGAAAAGTTTCTTAGCTGTAGGATATATCTTTTAAAAAAATCATCATAACTGTTCAATGTATGATCTTTTTGTGAATAGCTATGGGTGTAAAAGATGGACATAAAAATAATTATAGACAATTTTTTAAAACTATATTACTTTTTGGGGACTTTGAAAATAACTATGGATATGAAAAAAACTAACAAATTGATTCTCTTTTTATTTGCTTGCAAACCAAATAATAAATCAAAAAATTGCCTAATTTTGGTCTTATTGCTGGGATATCTAAGTTATTAAAATTTTCCCAATATTAAAAAATGTTGATGAAATAATTCAATTCAATTCAATCCAATTCAATATCAATTTATAATAAAAAGGTTCCTAGCAATGTGATGGATTGACTTTACCCATGTAATAGTAAATGTGACATTGAAAAATCTAAAACAAAAATTTCATTTATTAAAATCAATGTCACTTCTTTCTATGTGGTTTGATAAAATTGTAGAATAGCAGATTCTGGAGCTCAAAGTTTATGAATGGGCATAATCCAGCACTATTACTTTCAGAGCTTGAACTGCTTATGAATTCCCAGCAATATACCCTTTTATTTTATAATATCAGTTTGTGACTGTGTTATTGTTATTGTTGTTGTTATTGTTGATGTTGTTGTTGTTGTTATTATTATTATTATTATTATTATTATTATTATTATTATTATTATTACTACTACTACTACTACTACTACTACTACTACTACTACTACTACTACTACTACTACTACTACTACTACTACTACTACTACTACTACTACTACTACTACAACTACTACTACTACTACTACTACAAGTTTAGCCATTCAAATTCCAAAAAAAAATTTAAAAGGCAAGAAAAAGAAGAGGGAAAAATTACTCTAGAAGTGAGTTTTGCATCATTATGCAAACCAATCTGCAAAGCACAAATACATCACATGTAGAACATGCTGGTCTATTTTTCTGTTTACTTGATATTTTATATGCTGTCTTTTAATTTTTTCAGTAGGAAAACTTTTCTTTCTGAAATTCTTCAGTAACATATCTAATTGTAGCTTTCCAGTATATTCTATTCTCTGCCATATTTTCCCAATGGAAACAATTGAGATTGCATTTCTATAGAATGTCTGCTATATAATTCTTATACTAAATGGGACATACCTATTCCATAAAAACCATGCTCAAGTTTACCATAAAACATCATTTTAGGAAGTCTTCCATTATTCATTCATTTTATATGCCCAATCCAATGGGAGGTGTGATTTTACAAAAGTGTACTCAATCTACTAAGTTGAAGAATATATTGATTGGTTTTATGATCTTGCCATTGTATTTTGAAAATTTTGTGAAGCATCCAAGTTTCAAATTTATACAATAAATTAGGTATATTTTACAGCTTTAAATATATCTAACATGTAATAAACTACTCTATCTTTTAACTTGTTAAAAGCAGCGGCAGTACGTTGTATTCAGTGTTATATCTTAACATCTAAGTCAACTGTTTTACTTAAAGAATTACCAAGGTATTTGAACTGATTTACATTCTCAAGTTGATAACCATCTAAGCTAAAAATTGCTGATGATTTTCCGTCAATCACTGGTTGATAAAGAACTTGTGTTTTTTTAAACATTGATTGATAAACCAAAATCTTTTTTTTTTGTTCCATATATCAAAGCATCGGCCGGAAGCGAACTCCCAACAACTTGAAGCTTTTGCTTGCGCTTGTTTGCAAGGCAGCTGCGCTAATCTCTCGGCTACCAATGCTTGACTAAATAATTAACTAAACCCAAATCTTTATATATTACATTCAAAACATTAAGAACATTCTATATATTATCTTTTGAGCTGGCAAAAATAGCAGAATAATAATAAATACATAATAAATATGTTAAATTATACGTAATACACAAAGAGTTGTCTATTGATAAAATAAATTTTCAAATCTTTTATATATTTTGATATATAAGCACATACACTTCTCTTTGATTTATTTCTGTGTGTTTGCTCTAAGACTTTCAATTACTTATTTTTTTACACGTTTGCTTCAGAAGTACATATTTTTTCTCCCAAGTTTCCGAACTTTATGTGATTGTAGGCTTGTCATAAACTTTTTTCATGTACAGTTTAGATCAGGTTTTTACATTTATATAAAACCTAAAATTCATCTATGTGTCTCCAATAATGTAAGTATTAGAATTGATAGATTTTTCTATATTTTTATCTTAATCACATTTTTCTATCTATGGGTCTAGTTAGAATTTAGTGTCTTTCTATTGTTGTGATTTTCTTTTTTTCATTTTTATTGCATTCTAGTTTAAATAAACAAATAGTAAGATAAGTTACTATTATCACTAAAAATACTTGTCTATTTTTTATGCTTACATTTGGATTTATAATTGGTAGTAATATTCTTTTTCTTCTAATTATAGTGTATATACACATACATACAAACAACAAAACTTTAGCTTAAAGTAATTGCTTTCTGTCTTTAGTGCAATTCTAGATTTTAAAACAAAATCGAATATAAATGATTTTGTTATAATTAATTAATGCTTTTTTTTTAGGCTATTTTGTAAATAATTTAATAAACTATATAATTTCGAAGCCAAATTTATTTTTAAGAAACATTGTTACCCGGATGACATTCAGTACCCGGATGTTTCCCTCCTAGCCACATCCATAAAATATAAAGACATCAACATTTTATAACTATAATTATTTTAAGGGGAAGAAACCATTATATTAAAGGGAAGAAATTGTTCGTTTGGCCGTATGTCTATTTTTTCTTTTTTACTTAGGAGGTTATGTGTAGTTTTAGTTAACAGATGAATGTGCTAAAGTAAATATATATCTTCAAATAAAATGTGATTAATTTAAAGCATACAATACAAAAATATTTATATAGCCTAATCTTTTAGTTATATTTTCGTATTGTAAAATCCTTTTATCTTCTTAAAAATTGAATTTATTATTTTAATATATTTCATGTTGATGATAATTTGGTTAAAATTAGCATCTTTGAATAAATGAAGTGGGCGTTTAGTTTTGCAAAATATTTTAATGATTTTATTTTCTATACGTTTTTTTTTTCTCATTGATGATTAACTTGGTAAATATATTTTATCAAAATGCTATTATAATTATTCATTCTTTAACGTCAAAAATTCATATGTTACCTTTTTATATACCCGGGCTAAAATAATATAGACAAAGATAAGAACGTTTAACGAATTATTTTTGCTGACCTAAAAATCTTGTTCCTCCACTTTGTCTGACGATGATTTTTATATTTATATTTTTTAAGTATAATGTTTTACGTTCACGTTATCTTTTTATAATATATAAATTTAATAAACATAAATGAAACGTAATTAATAATGTGTTGGTGTGTGCAATAAATACAAATTAAAATAAATCAGGTCGTTTTATTTGTTTGTTTTAACGACTAATTATATACTATTATCACAAATTTAATGACTAATATAAATACTATTAATCATAAAATAATCCGCGAAAAAGTAAATGCGTAATTTTAATTATTTTAATTTATAATTTTCAATTTATCCAGCTTATGTTTAAAAACGGAAAACTTAAAAATTTAAATCTAGCTTCTTTTTTTATTTATTTATTGTACAATACATTATTTTGTAGAAATTGAATGAATAATTTTACTTTTATAACTTGTATTTGAGTTTTAAATTCTGAAACAAATTTAGCTAACACTAATAGTATAATATTTATCGGTAAAAATTGTATAAGGAGTCAAGTGACTAGTTGAAAAATCTACTCGAAAAATAAAATTATGAAATGTATTGATTATATGTAAAAATAATTTAAATCATTAAAATCTTTTTTATTTAATCTATAATTTCCGATAGTGTATTCTTCAAAATTAGAAATTACTACGAGATGAAAAAATAAAGGCTGTACAAAACGAAAGCAAAACACCCGGATGTCCAGTTTGTTCTCAGTTAATAGTAATGAGCAAAAATGGCTGAGCTGTTTAGATTCTATTTTTCAATAGAACAAAATGATGTTTTAAAAAATAAAACTAGCAATTTAAAAAAAGTTTTAAATAACGGAATTGTAAATCAAATAAAAAAGGAATAAATGTGTACAGCTACAAAATTAAGAACGATATATCTTTAAAAATAATAATTGAGTACAATAAACGGAAAGTACGCAAAACATGTATTATATACCAATTTAAATTGTATTTATTTCGTTTGAATATCTTAAATTATTCTCCATAATATAATATTTATTTTATGCATTTTTATAGAATGTGGATACTTACATACACATAGTCAATAATATATATAAAATGTGTTTAAAACAACCGCTGAGTTCATTATATCTATTTTTATGTATCCAATTTTCTACAATTTGTTTTTTAATATTATCCGCGTATATGTTTCAGTATTTTTATATAGATTTCAATGTAATCTGTATAAATATACTGTGCATTTATCATGTACATTAAATGTTATAATCCCAACGAGAATTATAAAATTTGCATACATATTAAATTTCGAATTTCAGTATATTTAAAAATAAAAGATTTTGATATTAAATTTTATGATTTCAGATGCTATAATAAATTGTACTAAAGGACTGGCATTCAATGGCTAATTATGCTGCTGCTGATGAAGTATTATCGGCCTGGATTCATGTTACTTTATTGCTTAATATTTCAAACTTGTTTCTAACAGAAAATATATCTGTACATGTCAATATTGGTCAGATATTGATATTATATAATCAAAATGAAAAAAAAACATCTGTGTGATTGAGGACAATGTTATAGTAATAGATTCTGGAACTAAAAGTTCCTGATTTGAACTTCTTATGACATCGAAAGTTATTAATCATTTGATTATTATTTATGAAAAAATAAAAATAGAAAAGTACTAGAGATTGATAAAATACAAATATAAAATTTCAAAAGATTAAGTAAACAAGAAATGAAAAAAAACAAGTAAATCATTGAAATAAATAAATTAAATGAGAGTCTTTATTACTCAGTTCATGTCTTTATTACTCAGTTCATAAGAAGCTCCTGGAGTGCTGGGAATGTAAGTAGTGGAATCTCCTGAGAAAGTTAGAGCCACAGTTTGACATTCTATTGCTGCACTAAATCGAGCAAGGCTGGTAAATCTTTGTAAGTTTAGCATAAATTTATTGCCTTTCAGTAAAATTCTGTTAAATAAATTTTAAAAAGAAGATGATACAACTAAAGAAATGTTAAACTTTAAAAAAAAATTCAATGTATTAATACATATTAATTCAATTATTGTTGCAATGGGTGAGGGCACTTCAAGTGAGGAATTGACTTCTAAAATAAAATGCATAGGAGTCTAAAAAAAAAAAAAGTTTAAAAAAATTAAAGCAATATTAAAAATCAAGCAATATAATAGATAATATATTATATTTATTGTTAGGATGAATGAATGATGATAATGGATATTGTAGAAGCTAGAATAGCCTCCCTTTTTTTAACTACTAAAAACTTGCTTTATGATCCAATGAGATTTTAAATAAATAATTGTATAAAGAAAAATAACTAATAGTAATAAATTTCACTAGTAATTCAAATCTTCTAAATGGGTCAAAATCTGCCTTCTATGATTTTAGTAAAATTCTAAAATTGTAACAAATAATCAACTTACAAATATGGCAATAAAAAGGTTATATTGTTCATTTATTCCAAAGCTTATCCAACATCAGAACTCATTGTTTATATTTAAAATACAGTTTCACATGGGAGATAATGAAATAAATGTACTTAGAAAGAGAGAATTCTTTCTTAATAGGTTTAATAATGTTTAGAAGGCCTTATAAATATATATATATATACAGAAAAGATTTACAGCCTATAAGTCTAACAATAGAGATAAAACACTACTTATTAGTGGTCTTTTGATTATCATTAGAATATTCTACCAATTTTTAAACATAGTGGCTCATAACTATGGAATATAGGTTTGGGAAGCTTAAGTTGACATAGTTAGATATAATTCTTCATAAATTACTTTCATACTAAAATATATATTGAATTTTACCTTCGTTTAAGTATTATTTTAAAAAGAATATGTGTCTTTATTTTATTTATTTTATCTACTGGTTATGATAGCAGGTAGCATCCATATAGAACTGGAATTAATTAATTATAGCCATAGCAACAGAAAAGCATTTCAAACTGTTCAGGAGAAAACTGTCATAAGCTAATCATGTAATGAACAAATATAATATTAAATAAAAAAAAATATCAATACAGTCTAATTATAAAAATATTTGACTATAATAATTCATATCTTTTTTTAATATTATTTATTGGAGTAATAAATTCTTAAAAATGTATATGTTAAAATGCCATTATTAGTAATGGATATTCATAAATGAGAATGGTTATTCTAATCCCTGAAAAGGAAGCAAAAATAGAGAAAAAAAGATGAATAAAAAGTTTGTAATAAAGAAATAAAAGATTGGAATCTGAATTGCTATGGGTATAACTGAAGTATAATAATGTAATTGCAGGAATACATAATTTCATTGTCACAAAATTACTATTGGTATAAGAAACTTATAATGGTTGACATTGCTTTAATCCAAGTAAATGAAGACAGTATTGTATAAAAAAGAAAAGAAAATGAAAGGATAATAATTAATTAATTTAATTCTAAATATTAGAAATAATTATTTGTAAATTAAGACGATATTTTTCTCTCTTTCTTATATTCATTCTCTAAACTGTTTTAAGATAACATTAGGATTAAAACAAGCCAAAAACTAACTTTTGATGTGTAATACTAACTTTATCATTATTATGGGATATATTATAATATATTTTTTTATAGTCAACATATTGACCTGACCAACTTAGATTTCCAGAGACTGGATGAATATATATATATTCATTTACTGATAAATATGTGTTCCTGACACTGCTCCAAAAATCAAGAGCTAGATAAAAAAAAATCCAAACTTCCTTTGGATATGAAGTTTAAACCATATATGAAGTAAACAAAAATAATAACTTTACATCCCAACACTGCTAAGAAAAATTTAAATAAATAAAAAACCTGTCAAAAATGCAAATTAATATGTAATCGCAACTTTCTATGCAAAACTAACTAGATGTCGAATATTAACTCTAAATCAGCATTTTTTTTTTGTCATTCGTTTTGTATTTTATTATGAATGAGTTAAATATTGGAGTTCAATTTTTAATCGATCTGCTATTAAAGTTATCCATAAATACTCTATTTATTAAATGAATATAAATCAACAACTAATGAGAATCTTCATATTCTAGTAGGAATAATTAGAGTAGTCAGTCAGTGGATGTCAAAGAAATAGCTTACGACAGTAAACTGATTACGTCAGATATTAATAATCTTTTTTTAAAAAAGAAATATAAATTTTCTTCCATGTCTGAGTTATCAAATAGTACTACATCTTTTAAAAATATTTTAGCATTGTTTTTGAAAACAATCACAATACATATATGTATGCGTGTGTGAATGTATGTATCTCAGTAAGTTTTTGATTCAAATCCTGCTAATAAAAAAAAAAGTATAAAACAAAGAGATGGGGGGGGGTATTGTTTTGACAATTTATATGGAAGGTATATTGGTTAAAATTGTTCGTAATAAGATATATATAATCTCTCTTTCTTTTTTTTTTCTTTTTTTTGGTAGATAACTGCTAATAATATATAATGAAATGGGAAAAACAATATAATTCATTATGAGCTTTTTAAAACTTTATCAGAACAATACTTTCAAAAAAACAAACCACTGTCAAGTTAGTGGTTGTCTGAAAGTTTGTACTGACTTCATTTTATTTGTAATTATATATTTATATCATCTAGAAGTAATTGATTCGAATATCTTTAGAAAAATTCAAACTTTATTTCAACTTTTCAAATACAATCAATTATTAGTAATATCACACAAATTAGTATATAGGGCGATGTTTCAAGTGATATTATTCTGCTATCTTCTTCGGGTAATACTGGCTTGATCAGTGGTAGTACTAGCATGAGAATCGAACCTGCAATAATTAAATTTGTGAATACTGAACTTAAAATGACTCTTTAACTAACTAAGCTATTTTGTCAAAGGTAATAGTTAGCAGAAATTTTACAAACCAATCTATGAGAGTCTTCCTGTTATCTATTTTTTCTTGAGAGCACAATTAATGAATAGTTTTTATAAAATATAAATTATATACAAATTATAAATAATAATAATAATAATAATAATAATAATAATAATAATAATAATAATAATAATAATAATAATAATAATAATAATAATAATAATAATAATAATAATAATAATAATAATAATAATAATAATAATAACAACAACAACAACAATCATTAATTGGAAATATTCACTTTTTTATTAGCTTTTTAAGAGACCTTTTGAATATTAAAAAAAAAAAAATTAAGCGATTATAATAATTTAATCTAATTCTATATTTGGAGCATTAATATTATAATTTAATAAAATCAAATTTTTGACCAATTAATTTGAATTAATTAATTAATAATAAAAATAATATCTTATTTCTAGTTTTTGAATTACTTTTGTAAATATAAGAGTTAAGTTTGTACTCAACAACAAGGGCCTTTTGACATTCATTGGGATTAGTTTGGCATTGCTCATCCCCCC
Source organism: Epiperipatus broadwayi (assembly GCA_028023455.1). Classification (NCBI taxonomy): domain Eukaryota; kingdom Metazoa; phylum Onychophora; class Udeonychophora; order Euonychophora; family Peripatidae; genus Epiperipatus; species Epiperipatus broadwayi. Next base: position 5,374,225 of record JAQFVV010012400.1, on the reverse strand, counting down.
ACTCTTGAGGGTAAAAATAAATTAGTATGTATATTATTTATTGCTTCAATAATAATTTAATGCTTATAAATTTTAATACAGAGGTAGAGATGAGTAAAACAGCAAGCTAATAATCTAATAGCATATAATTTAAAAAGCATCTAAATTTAAGTAAAAATAAGTTGGACATAAATAAGATAACTAATGAGGTGTTGAAAATTGGAAAAAACATAATGCATCCTCTGAGATATCTAGAACATCTTTAATTATTACACCTATATAGTGGCTTCTTGTTTCTTGATAAAGTTTATTCTATTAAAGCCTTTTATCTTTTTGCCATGTCTCCTTCCCTCCCCTGACTTTCATTTGTTGGATATTGGCATACCAGATGACTATAAAATGATAACTCTTTAATAATTTGTCAGTATTATATCATTAAGTAAGAAACTCAAGTTAAGTCAAATTTCATTGAGCAATTATAATATTGATAATAATAATAATAATAATAATAATAATAATAATAATAATAATAATAATAATAATAATAATAATAATAATAACAACAACAACAACAACAACAACAGTCACTCATATATGAGTGCAGCCAATTCTAACTTCATAAAGGAAGAAAAAAGGAGAGGAAAAAAAGTCCCTAGAAATGACTTTTGCAATTACCATATAAACCAATCTGTAAAACACAAATGTGATCACATGTAGAACATTTTTAGTTTACTTGATATTTTACCATGTAGTCCTTTAATTTCTTCATCAGACAACTTTTCTTTCTGAAGTACCTCAATGTCATGTCTGATTGTAACTTTTCAATGCATCCTATTTTTTATTCTATTTTCCCAATGGGTACATTTGATATTGCACTTCTTCAACTAACCCTTATAACATACATGAGGGTCTCCTTCTCTCATGAAGATCATATTCAAGTTTACTGTAAAACACATTTTTAGAAAGTCTTGCATTGTTCCTTAGTTTAAGTCATTATATTTTTAAAATTTTATTTTTTGCAACTATTATTGTTTTTTTATTATCTTTCTCATTTTTCTGCTTTAAAAAAGAGGAATGTTTTTAATAATGGAGAATTGACAAGAAATTCAAACAACTATCATGACAGAAATGAACTGTGGCCGTGAACCTTGAACTTCAGAGTCTGTTCTTATCACAGTACTAAATCTTACAGGGCATTTTCTTGATACTCTACTATTAATTTTGATAATCTAATGTCATCCATTTTTTGAATTTTTCCACACCAAGTTTTTTTTCTAATATATTTTATATTTATTTTTTGTAAACTCAAACTATCATTTCTATACTAGAATATCATTTGATTTTCTGATCTATTAAGAATGTTTTATATTTAAATATTTCTATTTGTTGTTTAATAATTTCATTCCTAATTTCATATCTTTATGATATTTGCATACAACTTCTAATTACATTCATCACAGTGGCATTTAATTATTCTTTTAATTCCTACAATAATTTTTTAGTTTTCAAATCCATATTTTTGATCAAGACTTCATATTTAATGCTGATTGTCATATTTCAAAGCATTTATTTTAAGCAGCCTATTAACTTTTTTGTTATTATAATTCTTTTTTATATTTTTTCATTTACATTGCATTCTTAACAAAAATATTATTCCTATTTCAAGTTGTTAAGAATAATAAGAATGTTCTCACTCATAAATATACTTAATTTATTTATATATTTATAATTTAGAATCAGTACTTGTATTCAATTATGTTATGAATTCTATTAATTTTAATAAGACTGTGATTAAACCATAGCTATTAAGTATATAGTAGCTAAGAATACATAATCATATTTATAAAGTAATAATTTTCAAATGTGAATACTTTAAGAATCCTTTACAAGTAACATTTCTAAATTATTTTTAAATAATAAAAGTACTGAAACTCCCAGCTAACTATATGTAAATTAAATCAGTAAACGCAAAATGTAGAATTAGTTTACATATAGCTCACTAGGGTTTTTCAGTACTGCATTATTTTATCCATATTCAAGCTAGTAAAACGTTATATTAAAGTTATTTTTAATAAGTTTACAAAAAAGTGTCTTGCATCATTGTAATCCAATCTACTAATGTGTGGAAAGTAATATATCTGACTTGTAAAGGATTCTTATAATATGCTCATTTGAAGATTATGATGTCATAAATGTTATTTTATAATTTCAACATTATACATTGTATAGTTTGTTTGTTTACCAAATGTTAAAATTAATAGAATTTATATCTTCATTGTGATGAATTCATTTTTTATGGGATTGATAAATTAAATTGATACTAGATTATTTCCAAGTTTATTTAGAATGTATAGAGTGCTTGATTTGTAAAAGATTCTTATAGTATGTATTTAAAGAATGTTATTTCATAAATATTATCAACTATTAATTTAAACATAACATGTAAAGATGTATAATTTATTTTTGTTAATGCTTGTTATGATTTGTTTTATCCTTTTATATTAATTATAATATAATTATGCTAAATTTTTACTTTTACTTTATTTATTTAGATTTCTTTCATGAAACATTTGTTTGGATATATTTAAAAGGTATGTCATTTATCTTTACAACTTAATCCAAAATTTTGAGCAATTTCATCTTTAAAACAAACTCATGAACTTTTTCTGTAATAAAATATCATTTATGCACAGAGATTTATCACTTATCTAAGAGTAAACATTTTACATTAATCTCCAAAGATAATCTTTTTTTCTAAATCACTATTAATCACAGATAGATATTAATATAATAAAGCAAAGAATTACAGATATTATTTGAAGAAATGAAAGCATGCTGCACCTACTTAGTAAGAATTGAAATATTGTGAAAAAGAAACTTCAACAAATTATGACTTGATAGCCTAAAGAAAGTCAGTCAATGTAAATGTTTTTTTTTATGGAAAAGAAGAAATCGAATAGATATGTATTAAAAAAATAGGGTAGTATCTCAACTAAATTAGTGGGGTATAATACATTTATTGTGCCAAAATTACTTTATGAACGTGAAACATGGTATTTTTACTAAGATTTAAATATAGTATAATTTCTACAAATGCATGGCAAAATCATAAGAAAAATTGAGATATTCTCCACCCTCTAAATGGGATGCAACCTGAATCTATTATTGGAAGAAGAATCTTTATTGGAATGGGTTTATGAAGCAATAAAATCAAATTTTACAAACTATTCTTCAGTCTGGTTTTATAAAAAAGATACTTCTTCCCTATTTATTTATAAAGATTATATCAAAGTGTGAAGTGTTGATTGTTTTTTATGACTCACAGTAGAATTTGATTGAAAGTTACAATTAAGCAAGATGTTGAAGTTAATATGCAATTTTATGCATTTAAATATTGAATTAAACATATATATGCATGTGTGTGCTCATTTTAGGCAAAAACTAAATATCAATAGACACTGGTGGTACTTGCCATATTAAGGAGTTGAGGTAATGAATGCACTAATAAAAACCCAAAAACATGAAAATAAACATATTATTAGGCATTTAAATTTAACACTTTTTACTATTTCCAAAATATAATTGTTAGTTACATTATAGTATTTTTTAAATTGCGGGTCTTGATTTGGTGCAATGAAAGAGTACCAGATTCTGGAGCTTAAAGTGAGTCACTGGTCAGTTCTGCTCTTTCCAGAGCTCAAATTCTTATGACTTTCCCTCCCTCCAGCATCAAATTCATTCAATTATTAGAATTTTATTTTTCATCAAGAACTAATACACTAATTACATAAGTATACAAAAATATATTACATAACCTCAATACTATCATATCTTCTTTTAAATTCATATAAGTAAAGACACAATAAAAGACAAATGCCCCCCCCCCCAGATGCATTTCATGATGAACCAGTACTCATTAGTTGGTCTCCACCACCATCTCTCATATATATATATATATTATATAAAAATATTTACCTATATTAAATAATTACATTTTGAATTACAAAGATCAAACTAACTTTAATTGAATCTGTGCTAGAGACAATCTTTAATTTAGTAAATGATTAGTAATAATCATTACTGTATTTATCTAAAGTGGATGGTGTCAAAGATGTGTCTTCAGTTGGTTTGATATTTGTAATTCAAAATGTAATTAATTAAGTATACAAGTCAGAAATAAATACTTTCGGCAATTATTTTTTCAACAAATTATAGTTTTATCTGTTTGATAACAAATATTTGCAGGTATTCAATATGAATCCCATTATTCAGAAATAATATCATAATTAGCTACACACTAAACGATCATGACTAATTTTAATTCTAAAAGACACACACACCCCTCCATGCATCCCTCAAAAGTCTAAGATAATGAATAAAATATTAAAGATTATTTTTTCACGATTATACAAAATTATCCGTGAAAAGTAAATATGTCCCCATATATCACATTCTTATCCTGAGACTTTCAAAATTGTTTCTTTTTAACTGTTTTAAAAATATAGCTCTTTCAAACCTTAAAAATGTTTGTCACAAATCTGTATATTTAAGTTTTAGTCTTCTATTATCAATGTATTTAAATATTTACAATAAAATTAACTTTTTTTTTCCTTTTACTGTTTGAAATGAATTTTATATATTCATGTATTAAAAAAGCTTATACTCAAATATATAGCGATAACTTGAATTATTTGCACCAGATAAATTTATTTCGCATTCCATTGCGAGTGTAGGGTTTATATGTTTACTCCTCTTCCATTCTAAAATTAATAGTATTTTAACGTTTTAAATTGTTTTAGAATGAAAGAGAAAGAGTTGATATCTTTCAGCTAACATGTTATTCTAATTAGAAGTAATGAATCTCTAATAATTAATATTAAGATACCCACTGTATTTTATTATTCTTTATAATCAAAATCGCTATTCACTCTGAAAAAAATTTAACTTTTAGAAATTTGAAATATAATCAGATTGATTAATTAATTTGTTGGTTATTTTTTAATGCTAAATAGTAAATTATAAAAGTTAAACTAAATTCAAAAGCAAATTTAAGGGAAAAAGCAGATATCGGTTTTAAAATCGTTTACTAATTTATCATTGCTCTTACCCACTCCATTATGTATGTAAGTTACCATCATATGATCGCCATTTCCTATGCTTACACAAACTGTTAAAACAGTAGCAAATTCTCCATGCAGTAATGCTGTCCAGTGCAAGCTTCACTAATCAAGGGATGCAAGAAGATTTGTGCATAAAATTCATACCTAGTGCCTATTCATCCAATATTTTCAGACTAGTTTCTAGCTGATAACTTCCATCACTGATGAGCCTTGGATTTGAGAGTAACGCACCTAGCTCATCATTGATAAAATCTACAGACTAGAAACTAGTCTGGAAATATTGGACAGTAGGCACTATATAAAAATTTTATGCACAAATCTTTTTACATCCATTGATTAACAAGGTTTGCATTAGATGGCACTGCTGTATGGATAATTTGCTAATGTGTGTAAGTTTTCTAACCAAAATCAGGCTGGAGTAACTAAGCAATAAGATAGTTCAGAAATAGAATAATTTGTTACTCTATAAAGTTCAAGCGATTATAACATTGAACTCCCAGACATGAACTTTTATCATTATATCATTACACTAAAACCCATAAAATAATTAGATATTATAAACATATGATAATTGTTTCCCATTGCCATAGGTAGTTTACAATTGTTTGCTTTTTTCTTAAATTATTTCAGCATCTCTAATCTAGAATCACAGGTTATAATTCAATGAAATTTCTTACATTAATAAAAAAAAAAATTGTAAATATCTATTATGAAAATTAAATAAATTTTTATATTTATAGGTATACTGTAAATTAACCAGAGTTTCTTATAAAATATAATACCTAATACACTTTAAAAGTAATAGAGCATTGTCTACATTTGTTTCGCAAAAAAAAAAAAAAAAAAGGATACTAATAACATATTCTTTTATAATATATAAAGACTTTTATTGTGGAGAAACTAATGCATTTGCCTACTATGTATAGGTGATCTGGGATTCAAATCTAGAAATTTTAAGATAGCTAAAAATTTGCAGTAAGCAAAAAAAAAATTTTATACATATTTATAGATAATCCAACTAATCTTCCAGTCATTGAATCTAAATAAGTATCTAATCATTATTTGGAGAACAAAATTAAAAAAAAAGGAAAATCATAAAATTCTTACTCACCAGTAATTGTTTAGTCAAATGAATGATGTGAGATTTTTTCCTATGGAAAGTGTCAGCCTTTAGTATTCAGTAGCTTACTTACAGTTATAAATAAATATATGAAATTTATCACAGAAATACCAGAATTAGAAATAAAGTGATTGGCCAATACTGAAAATAAAAGAATTATGAATCTGTTATAACCATATACAAAAAAATAGAAGGCAGTTGATCAGAAAGCCAGTCAGTGATCAGATACCAGAAGAGACTAGAAGAATTCAAAACAAGACAGATGGAATATCACATTATCAATCAATAAAAAATATCACATGACTTCATCACATGACTTCAGCTTAATCATTGCTGTTTCAGCAACATAATTTTCTTTCAAACCTTTATTCTACCTTACACAAACTTTAGATATGAGATGATAATCCTTAATAAATCTCTATCCAGTATTGTCCTATCTAATTTTCCCAGACTAGATTTAAGCTTATGTCTTTCATCATCAAGGAGCTTTGGATCTTTTGGATTTAATGCAACTTCCCTCTAATAGCCATCATTTATTTCTCTTATTAATTATCAAGCTATCCATCCAAATTAAAAAAAAAAACAAAAAAAACAAATTTTTTCAATCTAAATCAATTTGCTTGTATAATCATATAATTCAGTATCTATATAATATGGTATTCTTAAAATATATAAAATATAGTATGGTATTCTTAGTTTTTTAAGAACTATAGACACCTTAATCTTTTAGCCAGATTTAGATTAATAGTAATAAAATGTAACATCACTCTATCACATAACTTCAAGTTACTCATTGCTGTTTTAGCAGCATATTTTTTTTCTTCACTCAACTTGAAGTCATGTGATAGTCTTGTGATATTTTATTGCTTTTTAAACCGAATCTGGCTAAAGAATAAAGGTGTCCATAGTCCATAATTGTTACAAATCTAAGGCTGCAATATAGGTGTTGAACTGGTTTCAAGTCTTCATGGCCATAAAAGCAAGTTGACTTACACTGAAACATCTTTATTATTTATAATTTGAGTAGATAGGTTGATAGATAAATAGATAGGTAACTTTATGGCTGCTAAAGGGAAAGTACATTATGTTCTAAAAATTTAATAGGATTTTTCCCAAATTCAAAGCTGCTCATTGATAAAAGCCAAAAAGTTGAAACTTGTCTAGGATTATTTATAGAACAGCATTGAATAGGAATTTATTAAGCACTGACATCTTGCATCTATTTATTACTAAACTTTACAATTGGTGACTTATAGGTATGAAGATAAAATTATTAATTAAACAAGTTATCTCAACTAGAAATCAAACTAAAGTTCTTTTGTTCAGAAGTATAACTCAATGAATTGTAAATTATATACTTAATGATTTTTATTTCATTTCATCTATGCGCTCTTCTGGATTGCTTTTTACTAATACTATTTCTCAAATTTCTTACATGATGATGGATGTGAAACATGTATGCCACATCTTTAAAAATTGAGATAATAAAATAAATCATATTAAAAAAGCTGAAAGCTATTATAAATTACCATTTGCAAGGACAAATGTTGCTTCTTGGATATCATAATATATATATATTACTTTAAAAAAAATAAAGGCTTCAAAAATAATCTTTAAGTTGTTTATGATTTGCTACTGATCTAATTGATTCTTATCTTTCAATCTCATTCCAGATGATAAGATCTTTGTAGTTAGCATATAACTTATAATAATAACCTACAAACTTAAAACAAAGTGAAATTATAAGATCATTAGCTTAAAAAGTCAATAATTTAAGAATTATTGGATATTAACATCTTTTAATAATATTTTTTGTTACCTAAATGAAGATCAAATTAACAAAAAATAAGCATAGAAATCTGCAGGCACTGACTGTATTGCCATCTAGTGGTCATGATAGTTTCAATGTTTTTCTAAAATAGGATAAACCGAAGATTTCTTTTATTACTGCTGAATAAAGTTAAATAATAGATTATGTAATAACTAATTTTTTAACACACATGTATATTTCTTTTTTTGGAATGTCCATCTTGATATGATCAATTTCTAATCTTTAATGACAAAATAGATCTTCATAAACTGAACCAAGCCAAGATTGAACTAGGATAATGGAAACAACACTGCCATCATTGATGTGGGGCTGAAAGTGAGCATCTTGGCCCATTTTTCTGCTCAAACAAATTAATTATGGGCATGATAGAATATCTTTGTAATGATTGTGATACTGATAATAAAAAAGTAATAAAAATAATTTGCAAAAAAGGTTTTCAGAGAATGCTTGAGTATGACATCGCTTGGAATAATTTCAACATAAAGGTAGATGGCTATCTCTAAATGAACAAGCAGTGAGCTATGATTTAAAGTTTCAACATCATTTTCAATTATTATCAGTCTATTGCAATAGGATCTCTTCGAATTTAATTCAGTTTTTTTAATCCTGAGCCTCACTTCTTCATATTACGCCAATAAACTTCTTCCATATCACACATGGTCTTTTGCTATGTCTTTTACAATCTTTTGGAATCCACTGTAAGACTTCAACTCTCCATCTATTATCATCTCATCTAGAATTATATCATTTTCAATTCAATCTTTTAATTTTTTCAATGATGTCAATGACTTTAGTTTATTCTCTTGTCCATGTATTTTGTTTTTCAATCTTTTTTTATTATATCCAACATGCATTTTTTTTTTTTTACTTCATTGAAGGGTCTGAGATTTCTGAATAGGAATTCTATTAATTGTCCAAGTTTCAGATTAATAAATAAGAAGTAATAAAACACATCTATTAATTTATTTTTCTTTTCAAACAGTAGTAAAATTTCCACTTTTTCTAAAACACTCTAGGTTTGATTCTGTGATTAATTTCATCCATTAAGTTTCTATAGTGTAATCTGTTCAAGATATTTGTACTTGTTAACTTCTAATACAATATTATTTATTTTGATTTTCATCTGGTGAGAAAATTCATCAATATTATTTTTTAGTCTTTTCAGTATTTATCTTTAGTCCTACTGTCCTATGTTTATTTAATTACTCTTGCAACATTTCCTGGAGCAGTGAAATATTATTTTCAAAAACAATATCATCTACAAGATCTTAATGGCTGAAATAGATCTCCATATATTTTTATTCCATTAGTTTTTTATTTTAATTAACAAAATATTTTTTAATAAACTTCTATAGAAAGGTTATAAGATTACCCTGTCATGCACCCTTCTTACTATCAGGGTATATTCTAATTATCTTTATTGCATTTTGATAAACATTCTTCAGAATATGACAACATCCTATGTTTTCCTGAAAATTTGTAATGATGGTGTTTTAGTTGTACTTATATGTAGAACAAAAACTGATGCTTAGAAGAGAGAAAAACAGATGTGTCTAAGGTAGAAGACCATGTATGTACCAATGAATATATGTTTAATTGGGAAAATACAAAAATATTGGGTAGAGAAGAATAGGTACAAAGAAAAAAATTTAAAGAAGCTGCTCACGTGACAATGGCAAACAATCTCATATCAATCTAGTGTGACTATACCTAATGTATGGAAACCACTAACAACTTTGTTTTTAGAAAAAAGTGGAGAATTCAGGAGGAACCTCATAGATAAGTATATGAAATTTCTACTGACTGTTGCCTTTTGCAGAATGGCTCAGTTGGTTAGACAGTTACCTTAAAATTTAGTACTCAAAAATCTAAGAGTCCACATTCGATTCCCATGCTATTACTTTTAGTGATCAAGCCAGAAACACCTGAAAAAGAGGGAGAATAACACCTCTTGAAACATTGTGCATATACTAACCTGTGTATTGCCAATAGCTCTTAACAAGCTTTTTCAGAATGTCTCCAACCCCAGATCAGTTTCTGCTTCTGGCTTCCTCAATGAGGTACTAAAATATTCAAGCATTAAATTTAAAATAAACTTGTTAAGAGCTATTGGCAAGTTCATTAAATAACATTTGTAATACAGGCTTGTTAAATTATGTCATGTGATATATGACTTGATTTCTTTGCAAATAACCTGTGAATGTATTTGGAATATTTAAATAAAGTTAAATTTTTCTAAAGACATTCAATACTCAGATTATGGAAATAGTCCAACATATAAATACAACTGACAATATCCTGTGTTTATATCTTGCTGATTCAAGGTTTTAATCACCTTAGAAATGCTTATTAAATTTAATGTATTTTAATATTCTACAAATCAAAAGCATAATAGCTCCTAATATTTATTGGAACTTTTTGTATCTTCCCTCAATATTTTGATGTAATTCATTACATTAAAACTATTTTTAAATATAGATTATTCTTTAGATTGGTCAGAATCCAAAGTTTGCCTATAGGTAGTTATAATTATTTTGGTAAAGTTTTTATTTAGATCTGATAGGATATTGATATGACTGTAATTTCTAATATTTTCTTTATCATATTTTATAAGAACATTATTTTAATCATCTAGTATATTTTTATCATTTAGAGATTTAGTATATAGTTCTGGCAAAAAAAATTCTATTTCTTTATTTGCTTCTTTTAAAACATCAATAATATTTTATTATTTTCTAGTGCTTTTTCTTTCTTTAGATATTTAATTGAATGCTTCTATTTTCATTCAAAATTCTTAGCGATTCAGATTCTGGCTTTTTGTTACTATATAACATTTCTTGTAGAACTTATTTCCTCCTTTTTAGTATGAATATCCTTGTAAGTGTAATTCCATCTTTTCTTCTTATTGTCAAAATATCTTTTCTTCCAATACCAAAATGATGTTGTAAATTTGGAAACTTTTATAAAGCTTTTTTTTTTCAATTTAACATGTATTTCTTATATCATTATTAACTCTTTTTAGTATTACTTTATTGAAACCCAATCATTCAATTATTTTTAATGAATCATTTTTAAATACTGTCTAATTTGTGTTTATATATTGTTCTGTGTTGAAAATTTACTACTGGATTGCTGCTTTATTTTTTTATACTAGCTATCTTTTTTGCAAACTCAACAATGTGTCAATTATCTTCTTATTGTGATATAAGTTTTAAAATTTTATCAATATTTTAAAATGGTTATCAAGTTTTAAATTGAATTTACTGGAGTGTTTTAAGAGTTAAGAATATCAATTATCAGTTCTGTCTGTTTTTAATACTTCTTGATCTTTATAGTTTTGCATTAACATATTAACTTAGATATCACTAATCCTGATCATCTCCTATGTTGAATTTATTAGTAATATTGCATGCTTGAATTACATATTTTTTGTTATTCAAAATATAATACAGTTCTGTTATATCTTTACTGAAATGGGTCCAAGTCCATTTCCAGTTTAACTATCATTGTAGGCAAATTACCATATATTACAAAAAAAAAAGAATTCCAATTTATTTAATACACTTATTGTTTTCAAATCTTGGTTTATTTTATGAACCATTTTTTATTTCAATTTCTTTCCAATGTTTTAATCATTATATGATCATTATCAAGAATTATTCTTGCAATATATATATATATGCACACACATTATAAGGAACTTGAACTCAGACTTTCAAACTTTCCACAACTATCCAATCCATTTTATACAACTGATACATATGACCACATACATGTGAGAAAGATAAATGATCTCCAATATGCATATTTTGTGCTGAACTAGTGCTCATCAGTTGGTCCAGATCACCATCTCCATCACATATATATATAATCACTGTTCAGTTTATATTAAGATGGAAAATTTTCAAACATTAATGGTCAGACTTCAATCTTCTTCTCCACTCTCCAATTCTTCAGCTGTCTATATCATTGAAAATCCAAGGATGAAATGCTCAAAGTCATTGATGATGCCAATATTATTATCATACCCATGTTGATATTAAGTCAATCTGATTCCTCACACATAGGACCCTAATATATCCATTTAATTATACAGAAGATGGATGGGCAGAATATAGGCTGAATGTGTGATATTTAAATGCATGCATATTTTCTATACTAAACTTAATGTAATTATAAGGGTCCTGAGCTCACACTTTTAAACTCCTCATACCTATCCAATTTATCTTATACAACTGATACATATTACCATAACACTGAAAATCCAAGAATGAAATGCTTAAAGCCCTTGATGATGCTAATATTATTGTCATACACAGCATTTCATCCTTGGATTTTTAATGATATGGATGGTTGAAGAATTGGAAAATGGAGACAATTGAAGCTTGTCCATTAATATTTGAAGATTTTCTATCCTAATATGAACTGAACAGTGATATATATATATATATATGTGTGTGTGTGTATGTGTTGGAGATGATGATCTGGACTAACTGATGAGTGCTGGTTCAGCACGAATTACATATATTGAAAATTATTTATTTTTCTCACATGTATGCGGTCATATGTATCAGATGTACAAGATATATTGGATAGCTGTGGGGAGTTTGAAAGTCTGATTTCAAGTCCCTTATAATTACATTAAGTTTAGTATAGAAAATATATAGGTATTTAAATATTATATACATATGTTTACAAAGAATCTAGTAAGAATTTCCAAAACAACATAATAAAAAGGTGTGTTAAATAAGTTTGAATTTGCTTTTTTAAATATATAGAAATTGTTGGGCCATATTTGGAAAGAAAATAGTGAGATACTTATTAGTAAATTACCATTTATAACCTTTGATATTTTATCTAATACTTTTTGTTTTAGTCTACCTGCTTAATGATAATCTGCTTTTTTAAATGCTTTAAAATTTACTTATAGTAAATAAATATTATGAAATAGAAATTTTAAATATTATTGAAATGCTAAATATTTGGAAAAATTTAAAAAATAATACTTTTAAAATTAACAAAAGGCTTAAAAAACCAAAATTAAAATCATTTCCAGTCGCAAAATTAAAAAAAAAAAAAAACATTATTAAATAATTTTAAATATTTATAGCATTTCAATAACCTTTTTTTTTTAATTTCAACATTTTAAAAAATAGCTTCTAAGGTTAGACTAAGTTTGAAATTACAATTATTTCCTTATCCATAAGACTATGATACAATCTTTTCCTAGACAATTTAATTTTTCTATTCAAAGACAGATTTTGGTAACGAAATAAGGAGGCGCTGTGATCATGTCATCATACTCTTTTAACACGATTTTTAGCATCTTGTAATCAAGGCTAAGTCATAAATTTAATTAATTCTGATGTTTAAAGTTAATAAATCTCTTTAAACTTCCAGCATACTAATTTTTTTTTTTAATAATTACTAGAATTTTAATGATTTAAAAATAATTATAATAAGATAAATATCTCATGATTATGTTTGTAAACTCATAATTTATAGTATATATATTAAATAAATTCATATACATAGAGTTTTGGGAACTATCATGTTTTAATTATATATACAAATGTCCTCTAATGTTGACATTAGAGCTATGATTAACGCTTTTATTAAAATATTGTTGGTAGACATAAATATAGATATGTGTGTGCGCGCTTGTTAGAATATGCTAGTTTAGGACTTAAGTTTTTTTAATTCTTTAATTTGTTAAAAATTGATACCAGCAATAAATTTGTTTTAAAAAAATAATTGTATTTCAACAAAAATAATATTCACATTAACTGCCATATATAAAAATTAAATTTTGCAAAATTGGACTTGCATCAATTACAAAGCTTTGCCACCTATGAGTTAACCTAATTTATTCTAGCAACTTAATTTTGAAATTGTATTATAAACATTAATAAGATATTATAGAATTATCCATTTCCAAATACATTTCAGGTTGAAAACAGAATGACACTTCATGTCATATTTTTTACTACTGTGAATCTCAGTATAATCTGTAAAAAGTTTTTGTTTTTAGATAATAGATATAATCAGAGGATAAGAACAACTCTAAATGTAATCTATTTTGATATTTTGGTGGAATTTTTTTATGCTATATTTTTAAAGATAAAGATAGGTTTTTATATGTGTCTAAAACTATTTATTCTTTAACCCATTCTTTGTGCACTTTTTTGACAGTTTTTAGTGACTATTTGATATGGAATTAAATCTTTGTTTTTTATCATATTTTTTTATTTTTAAAAATATTTTTTACAAATATAAATTGAAAATAACATTTCAACTTTGTAAATATATTTTATAATACATAATTAAAACAATATGTCTTATTTTTTTTGTTCTATGTGATAGAAATGTGTTTGGAATGAAATAAAATGTATTTAAACTCCATTTCTATCACTAAAACAAGTTTTTGTAAAGAATATTATAAAGTAATGACATTATATTTTAAAACTTTTCCATTTATAATGTTTTTAAAAAAGTCACCAAAAGTAATACTTATGATTATGAAGATGTTTTGTATTTTTGCCAATTACAACTTTCTGTTTAACATTTATTGCACTTCACCTGACATTAATTTTTTAAAATAATAAAGTATATTCAAATAAAATTCTTATCTAAACATCTTATTGATATCAAAAAAAATTATTTAATAAAATTAATGTACACAATAAAGTAAATAAATTTATTTTTAATTTTCATTTTTAAACAAAAGATGGGTTTATGTAATCACATGACTATTTTGGAAACAAATGTCTTTAATTTGAAAGCACATCCACTGCCTTTGAAAACCACTCTCTGTCATTCATTAATCTTTTACCCATGTGATACTGACATTTAGAGATTTTAGTTTGAATTAGTAAATCAATATTTTATCATATTCTTACTCACTAACACAGTTCTGGAGAATAAATGCTACAAATTAACTACAATTGAATCACTTGTTATATTTAGTTGTTACAAAGCTATTATCACTTCAGCTTTTCTTCATTACTTTGTAGTTATTCATAATTTTTGTTTGCTGGATTACATTTTTTGTATAGAAATCTGAGTTAAAATCATTAATTTAATGTCCTATATTAGCTCTATAGCATTTATTTAACACTCTCAAAAGGCGCGTGCTCAATTAGCTTGAAAGGCTGATATTGGAATGAAATATAATTGCAAGCATGGCGCTAGATAAAATATTTGCTTATTTACTCATAATTAAGTTTCAGTAAGAATGACATTTAGTAAATTCTAAGTAATTACACCGACGTCATTCAGTTAAAAAACATCGTAAATAGTAATTTAAAGTGAGTATCTACTCACGCTCTCTTCAACAGTTCTTCAGATTTGCTCATATAAAAGAATTTCAGTCGTAGGAATAAGAGGGATTCTTTTTATTCCTGCATAAATTCTATATCTTGGATTGAAGAGGAGAGTATTCATTTATTTAACACTCTCAAAAGGCGCGTGCTCAATTAGCTTGAAAGGCTGATATTGAAATGAAATATAATTGCAAGCACGGCGCTAGATAAAATATTTGCTTATTTACTCATAATTAAGTTTCAGTAAGAATGACGTTTAGTAAATTCTAAGTAATTACACCGATGTCATTCAGTCAAAAACATCGTAAATAGTAATTTAAAGTGAGTATCTACTCACGCTCTCTTCAACAGTTCTTCAGATTTGCTCATATAAAAGAATTTGAGTCATAGGAATAAGAGGGATTCTTTTTATTCCTGCATAAATACTATATCTTGGATTGAAGAGGAGTGTATTCATTTAT
Source organism: Epiperipatus broadwayi (assembly GCA_028023455.1). Taxonomy (NCBI): domain Eukaryota; kingdom Metazoa; phylum Onychophora; class Udeonychophora; order Euonychophora; family Peripatidae; genus Epiperipatus; species Epiperipatus broadwayi. Next base: position 5,358,392 of record JAQFVV010012400.1, on the reverse strand, counting down.
TTAACACTCTCAAAAGGCACGTGCTCAATTAACTTGAAAGGCTGATATTGGAATGAAGTGTTAAGAATTATAATGGTACTAAAATTGTTATCTTCTCTATGTTGTTTTAAGCTTATCTGTAACATTATATTATGTTTTGTAGTGTCTTGTAGCTTCCCTTTTCTCCACAAAAGTTTAGTGTATTGATTTTTTTTTAAAATCTGAAAATGTCAGCATTATATAAATCTTTTGCCTGACTGACAGAACATATCAACATGACATAGTTATGAGATGTGGCCTAAAAATCAATACAAATGAGAATTTATGATTGGCTGATTGTTTTAGCCTGAGAGTAAATTTCTGAATTGGTAGATTAATAATAAAAAAATGTAATTTTCAGTGATTTGTTTATAAATTAAAGGTTATAATGCAATCCTTTTATAAAAGATTTATCTTTAATAAAAAAAACTTTGTCACTAATAGGTGATTGTCTTTGAAAACAATTTATTTTTATAAAGACAATTTTTATAAAATCCACTATAGCAACTGAAAGCAATTTCTACTGGGTAAAAATATATCTCTTTTGTCAAAATAGTAAATAAAATACTCTTTGAAATTGTAATAACAATAAATAATTTATTACCTTTTAGAATTTTTTTCTTTCTTTGATGATAACTAAATCTAAATGTATCCTTCTTTTAAGAACATAAAATTCAAATATCTAATATTTTGTTCTTCTAACTTTTTGAGGAGGTAAATACATCCAATACCACAGTACTTCATTGTTATAGGTAAGAACTTCATTTAGATATTTATTTTCATATTTTAAAATAAAAAATATATTTTCTTTTTTAAATTGCTATCATGTGAAAGTTTACATTTGTAAATAATAATGTAATATCAGATTAGTTATATAATATACAGAAAAAAAGTTTCATTGTAAAAATAGAGTGTTCATATATGTAGGAATATTTAATGAAAGACTCTTTATCCTATTTAAAATATGCAGGAATTTTTATCTCAAAGGATTAAAAAAAGACTGAAGATGTCAATGTAGCACAGCCTCATACAAATATCATACAAATTTTTGACATAGAAGGAAACCAATAATGCCATGATTGGTTGCATCATAATACAAAAGCAACTGTCAGCATCACTCATTGGTAGATTATTCAGCCGCTGCCAAGGCAAATCTTAATGTCACTTTTTTATTTTAGTATTTCATAAGTAAAAATGGCAATTTTAGTAATTTACTCACATATTTAAGCTTATTTATGCAACATATTTGTTAAATATTTATTTTAAACCAAAAAAATATGTGATTACAATTAGATTTTATCTGAAAAGATTTGGTTTTAAGAAGACAAGTCTTAAAAATGTAGTTGTGATAAAATGGAAGCATTTTTACTGGGTGACATTGCTTTTTAAATGCCAGTGAAGACATTTTTTGACATTTTAATAATAATAAGTTTAAATTTGAATTTTAGGACATATTTTTATTCTTTTACAATGTCTCAATTAAAATTCATTTTTATTTTAAAAATGGAATTCAAGAAAATTTTGTTCAATAATTTTTATGAGTAAGCAATCCAATATGAAAAGACCAAATATGGCTGAAATTATCATTAGTATCTTTCAAATAAGAGTTGGAGGAGTTGAACCTTAAATGAATTAAGCTAAGGAATTAAAGATCTACAAATAACTTACTAGACTGTGAATCCCATTACAAGTGAGTTAATGTATATATACATGTTTTAGCTATAAATGAATAATCTCACTTCCAAACACAAGATAAAATCTTTGTGGAAAAATAGAATGAACCCATCTATCTTTTCAATCCAAACATTTATGTATGGGCAAATCTTAAGTATTTGGAAATGAGAGTGTAAAGTTGTTAAATGATCACTTTAAAGTCTTTATCTTGTTTTTGAAAGTGAAAGTATTCATTTATAGTTAAAAATCCACAAAGTACAGTTTATAAAACATAGCACTATATAAATATCTTATTTATATATATATATATATATGTTTTAAGGAAATTTTTAATAATAAATATGGAATATATGTTATTTTATAATTTGCTAAACTTCTTTTAAATTACAAAGAGGAAACTCTTTTCATGTAATTACATAATACTTGAAGAATTTGAGTTAGCAAGTTGTTATTAATCTAATTTTATTTTGGCATATCTTTTCATATGAACTTGCTAACTCAAATTTTTCAAGTAATGTTCTTTTAAGTATTATAAACCCACATAGTTGGATAGTTGGACAAAAAAAAATGTTTTATCATCACATCAGTGAAAACTTAAAGTATTTTTTTTTCTAAATATAATTGTATTTTTTAAATATAATATTATTATATTTATTAGCTTAAAAATATTTTAAATAATAATTATGCTATAAAATAATTTAAATTTCTTTGTATAAAAACCATCCTACCCTAACAGCCATGATCCAAACCATTCTAGTCAATCGCTCCCATGACCAAAATCATCGAAAAAAAATCAAAATCATCGAATCTTTGATTAATAACACTATTCAAGGGGAAATTCTACAATTTATTTCTGACTCTCGCTTTGCAAAAAAGGGTACATCAATGATTAATGCAATGAGCTAGATAAAGCTGTTTGTTTGTTGACCATGTAAGATCAAAAAAAAATTCAAAGCCTATCGCAATACAGCTGGATATTGCAGCAGCTTTTGACTCAATCAGGACAGACAAGCTTTTGGAGCTACTGGCTGAGTACTCCACCTCAGATGCATATATCCAAATAATAGACAACTTATTGAGGAACCGAGAGATCTTCGTCACTTTAAATGGTAAAATAGCTTCTGGCTTCAAACCTACACTCTCGATTCCACAGGGTTCACCCCTAAGTGCCCTATGCTTTGTAGAATATATTAACTCCCTCTTAATAGACATAGAAAGAAGGCTCCCTGGTACTTATATCCCTAGGATTAAAAAATCAATTAATGTAATAGCATACATGGATGACATATTAGTAATTTTGCCATCGATCAAATATCTAAACCTGCTGTATGAAATACTGGACAAATACACAGCTTATTATGGACTCAAATTTTAATATTCATAAATTGGCAGCTTGGAAAGTCACTACTGGAAATAAAATTACAGCCAAATTTATAGCAGAACCCCAAAAATTTCAGCTTTCTCATATCCAGGTCACCAATAGCAATGACAAAAGAAATACAAAATGCAATATTGGAATCAATGGAAAGGTTAACCAACTCATTGTCCAAAATTTACCTTTTTCTCCAGGAAAAGGTGCCATTGCTGAACATTAAAATATTTACAAAGATACCTACTTTCTCCCAATCATAAAGCTGAATAAGAACTTTATAAACAAAATTAACTCTATGTGTTTCAGGCTACTTTGGGGCAGAAAAGGGGCGGCAATAGGTTTAAGTAAAATACAATAGCCTAAGAAACTTAATGGCATGTCTTTACATTCAATCCCAGACATCTACACCCAAAGGGCCTATAATCTAATTGTTAATTGGACACTACTATATGGGTATCATGAGATCATGTAAATTGTCTTGCCCATTGACTGACCACCCCTAAAGAAGGATTGGATAATGAAGTTAAATAAATACCTAAGGAAATTCACTATACCAGAACAACTACCATTTGCAAATAAGATCAGACTATGGGAAGCATATCCTAATGAATCCAGAGTTACAATGTTTGCCAGGTAAACTAAATCTAACTAACAATAGCCTCTTATCAAGAACTAAATTCTGGGCATTAAAGTCGAAATTCATTGATTTTATAATCAAATTAAATTATGAAACTTTGCCCACCAATTGGTTTCTTGTATATAAAAAGGGTTTCAAAAAACTTGACCCTATATGCCAATTGGGTGGGCAAGAAGATGAAACAATTAAACACCTAAGTGGAGCATGTACACGATTTAACAAAATCAGGAAATTCATCCATGACTGCTCCCAAATGGGAGTGAATTGTGAACACTGCACTCTTGTACTAATATACTTTAACCTTCATTGATTGTCTTATTCATAATTTGAACTCTCAATAGAACAAGAGGTGCTAGACCTTGTTTAATGATTGATTGTATGTAAAAGTTTTCATTATAAATAAATATATATTTTTAAAAGTAAAGTAAAATAATTTAAATTTGCTGCTAACTTTATACAAACTGAAGGTTATATTTATATGAAAAATTAAGCATACATTTTTATTCTGTTGATGTGTGAGATTTTCCCCCCTGATTTTCTCAAGAAAATGTGCAATATTTTCAACCAATATGAAATTTCAATAAATAATTTATTTGCTTATGTTTGTAAAAGAAAAATTAAAATATTTTGTAGTAATTTATTTATATACCTTTAGTAGTAAATAATAATTTTAAATGGTGGATATAATTCTAAAGATGAATAAATATAATCATAATTTCATTTGCTTTATTTAAGAATTGTGAAAAATAAAACACAGACCAGCATTAAATTTAATGCTTTTTATAGTTAAAAGGCTCAATACAAGACTGTATAAATTACAAAATTTTTGGACTGATCAGAATGGCAATCTTCACCCTATTCTTATTACGGAAAACCTTATGTAAGATAGTTATTGGAAAATCAGAATCTGTAGTAATTCAATTGTTTTTAACGGGAGAAAATCAAGAAAAGGGACAAACGCTATTCATTAAAAAAAGTGATCGCAGTCACGTGGGCATACTTGAACACTGCACTCTTGGATTAATATACTCTAATCTTTATTGATTGTCTTATTCATAATTACAACTCTCAATAGAACGAGAGGTACTAGACCTTGTTTAATGATTGATTATATGTAAAAGTTTTCATTGTAAATAAATATATATTATTAATATATAAAAAAGCACAAATATAATTAATTACATTAGGATTTATTTTAAAAAAATGAAATTGATTAAATTTCTATCAGAATATAATTATATAGAATTTATTAATTAATAGTTGTGTGAGTACTTTTTAATATAAATAAGATTCAAACCTATTGTAATTTATTGTTAGTGATATTGAGATTTGGCTAGCAGATGAAAAGACTTTCTCTAAAATAAATCCCGTGAGCATTGTATTTGAATAGTTCACAATTTGTCTATTATATAACATCGTATGTCTTAACTAAATAATAAACTGATAAAAAGTGCCAAGTCCTTACTATCTTTATCATTAGTACAAACATGTAAGAAGCATTTTATGTTCTTTGCAATTTTATTTTGCTATTTGCTAGAAGAAATCAAATTAAAATAAGAAAAAGGTAAAAAAAAAAAAAAAGCTAAAGAATCTTCTAATAAGTGTTTGAAATAGAAAGGAAATTCAATATAAATTTCTGAATAAGACATAATCAATAGGCAAAACATCTTATTTATAAATATGCCATATCATGATTGCCAAATTTGTACTCAGATGATGTAGGTCATAAGGATATAATAGTATTAATGAATGTATTATTAAGACACATCTTTTTAGATGTGATAGGACGATTTTAATTGCCTATTTTTTGTGTGTGTTATATATATACACTCACACACTAACAACATGATAACAAGAGCTTATTATGTATCCGTAGCATATTCAATCGCGGCTTCCATCAGCTCACCATTTCTTTTAGATAACTAAACTATAGACAAACCAATAAATGACTATCTAATTATTCTTAGGTGAAAGATAAATTATAAAACTTTCAGTAATTAACAATTAGCATGCTTCCATATTTTTCTATGAAGAACTGTTGGAAAATCTTATTTAAAATAATATCGCGATTCTTTTACAACGTATACATATATATGCATGGATAGGTATGTATGTATAATAATAACGTATACTAAAATATATATGGTTGGGAGAGTGGGGTATATATGTATTTAAAAAAATACACTTAGATGCAATAGTTAGTGGTTTATACAAATTATAAAGCTAAATTTATGGTAGCTCGACAAACAGTTTGCACTCGTGTTGCTTATTCTTTACACGTCTATAATTCAGTTATGTACGTTTTTGTTAAAGTTTGTAATTGAATAAATAAAATAGATCTATAAATATACATAATCTCCCATTTATTACACGTCCAAAAGCAGGTGCCACATGTCACTGCCAAGTACCTCCTCTGCAAGCCTTCTTATCCCTTTCTCTATTCATCAAATATTGATAAATACTTTCTTCCTTAACATCATTTGTCTTTTTTTTCCATTCCCTTTTCTTTCATTTTTTATAAACGCTCCTAATTTATCTTTCATTTATTTTTTAGGTCTATAACGTCTAGTTCGTTTTTTTCTTCTTTTGTTTCTTAATCGTAAATCTCGTTATTTAATACAGCCGAGTTGTTTAAATAAATCAGTATTTCATTTTCATCTATTTACTTTATTGTAAAAGTTCATTCGTTTTCATCAATTATGCTTTATTACCTCTATTTATTTATTTTTGTATTATAACTACGTAGGTAAAAACCAAGAACTATATCCCAATATTTAAAGTTATATGAGTAAAATATTTTTATGCCTTAGAAAAGGAAAATTATTAAATTCTCAATTATCATCTATATAACAGTTTTAATATATAGGGTATATGAGCACAGACTTTCACACGACCCACCACTCTCCACACTATCTCATAACACTGATACACCTGAACACATATATGTTGAAAAGATAAATAATCACCAATATCCGTATTTCATGCTAAACCAGCAATCATCAGTTGGTCCAGATTACCATCTCTACACATATACGCTGATGATTGCTGGTTTAGCATGAAATACGGATATTGATGATTATTTATCTTTTCAACATATATGTGTTCAGGTGTATCAGTGTTATGAGATAGTGTGGAGAGTGGTGGGTCGTGTGAAAGTCTGTGCTCATATACCCTATATATTACATATATAAACCCAGGTATATAATAAGCCTGTGTGTTTCTGTTATAACAGTTTTAAGTAATTTTTCAATTTATTTTTTTTACAATAAAAAATATTTATTTATTTACAGGTGATTTTTGAAAAAAGAAAATATTCTGTATTTTTTTTCCATTTTAAATTGAAGTTAAAGCTGCGTGGATAAGTAAAAGTAAGACATCTAATTGAAATTTTATTTAATTCTTTATGTCTCCAAAGAGATTTAATGTTTTTAATTTTTGATTTAAAAAAATTATATATATATTTTTTAATGATGTTGAGTGATAGTGTGTTTTTAAACTAGTGCGTCTTAAAAACATCTTCTGCCCCCCCCCCTCCCCACAATCACTAACAATCCTGTAATCTTTTTATATATCTTTTCTGTCTTAATCTTTGTCACTTAAGTCAATTCTCAGCTTTTGGAATCTAGTCGAGTGTTTTATAAGCTAGCCAATGATAATTTGCTGAAGTCACATGACTAACTTGTTCTTGCTTGTGGCTTTTTTTTTTTTAATTCCTCCTTTTTAACGTCATAAACTTGTGTTTACAAAACTTATGACTGGTCTTTTTTTTTTTAAGTATTCGATTATTTGCGTTCTTTTTTTTTAATTGAAGCAGATAATGTACGATTTTTTATTTAAAAATAAGACTTTCAGACTATACCATATAGTACTCTAACGTGGACTCACTATTTGATTCGTTTTATTTTAATTTAAATCATTTTTTCAGTAAACGAATTACTGGTTCAAACTTAAAATCGATTTATATAGTTTAAATAGAGATAGCAATTTTAAAATCGAATATTAATTAATAAATGTATATCTTCATCAGCAGCAGCCACCCGCTAACTAATTTGGCCTTTTCACCCCCAGAAGACAAAAAAAATAATCCACTACAAATACGTCCGCATATAGAACATGCTAGCCCATTATTTTGTTTATTTGACATTTCGCGAAGCTGTCATTTAATTTCTTTTGCAATAAATTTTACTTCCTAAAAGAATTCAACACATTGCCTAATTGTAGCTTTATATTCTACTCTCACCCATATTTTGCCAATAAAAGTAGTCAGTGTTGCGCTTCTTTAGACTGTATTTGAAATAATCTTTCCAACTTAAAACATAAATTTTCAACCGCTAGCCATTTGTAATTAATATATATATATATGTATTTTAAAAATTAAAATGGTATATTAGGCCATTGTAGTTAATAGAAGAAAAAAGCGTTTAAATAGTGCTTGATTTTATTTATGGTTATGAAATGAGTTCTAAAGTACAAAATTTAAAGGTGACGTAATAAAGCTAGAAAAATGAAATGTGTTTGTCCTGCCTAAAATAAATAGGCCTTAATGTCTAATCATTATCAGTAGTAAGTTGCCATTGCTCACTGCATCCTCAATAGTACCTTACTATCTCAGTGTTTAAGACTACGTCATAAACTTTATTGAATTTTTTGTATATATTATGATACATATTATAGAAATTAAAGAATTTAACAGAGCCAGTATATATATAAAAATAAGAAGTGATAGTAGGTAGATTGAATAGCATTCAAGAAGTAAAAAGCAGATCTTTTCCCAGAATACTTTGTTGTGAAATGATGAACTTTTATCTAGATTGTTATTTTTTGAAATTAATTTTTGAAGAATTTTGAAAGAAGACCAAATATAATTTTTATTGGTTAAATGAAAATGTTTTACTTTACCGTCTATTGTGATATAGGTTTGGCATGTCTTTCTGTCTTTGCACTTAATATGGGATCGAAACTGAGTCACTGAAGTTTTTTCAAGTAGTTGTGGCTTTCTGAGCAAGTATAGGATTTTTTTTGTTGTTGCTAATTATAAACAAATATAGTATTTTTACTGGCTGATTTATAGGTAACTTACTCGTCAGTAAATTGATATCTAACTATTCTTGGGTGGAGAATAAAGTTTCATAATAATCTGGGAGCTTTATAATATGATGAATTTTCACAGTTCATGAGCATACTATTTTATGAGTGTTTGTTCATGACATATTTACCTCTACTTTTTTATTAGAAAATGTAATTTTGTATACAAGATATATATTATGCTATAAAGATAGCATATCCACTTATCATGCCAAATCAAACGAATTTTTTAAAGATTTGTGTGATTTTTCTCTCGTCTAATTTATAGCCAACCTGATTTTTCTCTCGACTAATTTATAGCCAACCTAGCTAACCTTCAACATTAATTAATAAATAAATATCTAGTATTCTTAGCTAGACGGTAAAATTTAAAAAAAAAAACATTCAAGCCTCAACCCTAGCAATTTGGCAAACTAAATGCGTTTTGCCTTTTCTTCTCTATTTCTATATGACAGACTGCTGAAGAGGCCTTTGTCCTGGCAATGAGCTATATATTAAAACACATTGTTATATATATTATTAATATTTCTTTATTATATTTCACAACATAGTGGTGGGATCTCCATTTATCATATCTACACCGTAAATTTGAATTCTGACAAGAAAAAAATTCCAAATAGAGTCTTCCGTAACTGATCCAGCTAATTATTTAATGTTTATCTAGTTCTTATTAATTAGAAAGTATAACACGAATAGAAATCCATTTAAATGTTTCATCAGCCAGCAATTGGCAGGCTTATTTTTTTTTCTCTATTGCCTTCCAGTGGGCTAATTAAAGTTTATTTATTTATTTATCTTTAATCTTGATACATACCTTTTTATAGGCATTAATATCTATAAATGAGTAAATTTAGTTTCAGCTAAATGTTACCTCGATCATTTCCCAGATGTATTCCTATATTTAAAAAAGAGTAATCATTAATATTATATCTTACAGTCATTTTTATATCTTTAGGCTTAAATAATATCATTCACTGATAACTTTGACTCATTTACAAATTGATTTAAAAATTTCTAATTAAACTCATATTTGCTCAACTTACATTAACCCAATTTATGCTGATATTTTGTATTTGAATGTTTTCCTCATCATCAAGTATTCTATTACTATCATTTTTATATATTTAACAATCTTATCTAGATAGATAGATAGATAGACAGACTGACTGATTAATCGATCATTTTCAAAACAATATCTATCCAAAGGAGGATGAAGATCTATCCAAGTTTAATCCAGTTTTTCCAATCTCTAGTCTCTCTTCTCCATATCACTCTAGCACACTTTCTATCTCGCATGTAGATCTTTTACAAATTCTGGGTCTCCAGTTTAAGAGTTCAACTGTATATCTATTATTATCTCTTCTATAAATATGTCCAGCCCAATTTTACTTCAGTGGATCAATTCTTTCAATAATGTCAGTAACATCTGTTTGTTTTCTCACTCATATATTTTATTTTCGATTCATTCTTGTTCCTCCTAATGCATCTCTCCATGCTTTGTTGAGTAATATGAAATCTCTGTATTGCATTTCTGTTAAGTTTCCAAATTACCATAAGTAAGAACTAGTACATTTATTAAAAACTTTCTTTTTCAAACACATGGTTATCTCTCTTTTTAATGTTAAGCTATTTCTACTAAAAGCACTTCATCCAAATTTAATTCTATGATTAATTTCATCCATTATGTTTGCATCTGTATTGACAATTTGACCAAGGTATTGTTATCCTTATCAATATTTATTTTCTTCTTTTTGAAAAAAAATCCATTAAACATTATATTAGTCTTTTTAGCTTTTACCTTTAGTCCTACTTTCTTACATATGATAACTCTTGCAACATTTCTTAAATCACCTAAGCTCTAAAACATTATTTGCTAAAACAATTGCATTATTTGCAAGATCTAGATGACTTAAATAATCTCTTCTTTTTTTTACTCCTTTAACTTCTCATTTTAATCCACAAAATATTTTTTACAAAACTGCTGTAAAAAGTTTTGGAGATAGACTCACTTTGTATAAAACCTTCTCAAAGTGAATCTTTCTAGTATCTCTATGTAATCTAATCATTGCTATTGCATTTTGAAAATAACTCTTCAAAGTATATTAATATTCTGGGACTATATCTTAATGCTCCAATGCTTTAATCATTGAAGAAATGTTTATAGAATCAAATGCCTTTTCATAATCTGCAAATTCAAAGCATAATGGCAACTCATATTCATTGTCCTTTCTATAACTTCTCTCAATACTTGATATAATACACTAAAACCACTCTTTAAATCCAGCGTGTTGTTTTGGTTGATTAAAATCTAATATTTGTTATAGATGAGTTGTAATTATTTTGGCAAACAAAATTGTATTAGACATGATAAAAGACTGATCGGTTTATACTCTCTAATATCTTCTTTATCATTTTTTAAAAGGTTTATTTTCTTCCAAATGATTACAGGTAGATACTGCACTGGATAAATAATTGTTGATTTACAAATATTAAATTAGTACTGCATTCTTCCAATCATCTGATATATCTTTATTATTTCGACAATGATATGTAACATTGCCAACAATTTTTATATTTTTTCACTTGATTCTGAATATCGATTATAATTCCATGATTACCTAGTGCATTTCCCTTTTTTATAGATTTAATTGTGCATCTCACTTCTTCATTTAAAATCCTTGGTAATTCAGAAGATGTAATAATTGTAGGGATATATTTTTTTCTTCTTCATTATTACATAATTCTTTATAGAACTGTTCTACACATTTCATGATGTCAGTTCTCCTTTTAGTAAAAGTTCCATGTTTTTTTTTTATTGCAGAAATAAGTTTCCTTCTAATAACAAGATGTTGTTTTATACTTTTTTTTTCTCAGTGATGAAAGTTTATTCATCAAAAAACAGGGACAAATACAGTTTTAAAAAAAGGTTTGCAAAGAAGTGATTACATGGTAAAATGAAATTTCAGGAGGGATGTGGAAATGGTGTATAGTCCAGGCCAGGAATAGTCTTTGGTTGCAAGTCTGAATTGATGTCCCACTTGAGCAAGCGACAGCACAGGTCGCAAACATTTATATGGAAGAGTCCGGTAACAGAGGCTGAGTGGATGGGAATTGTAGGATTGCCCAGGTATCCGTGAGGAGCAGAGGTGGGGCTAGTTTGGTATCTCTGGTTTTGAGAGAGCAGTTAGGTCCCATGGTTTTTGATTCACTGAATGTACACTCTGGTCAAAAATATTAGCACATCGGAGCAGCCAGAGTGCATAGATGGGAAAAACTGAAAGTCTGATAGTTGTTTTATACTTTTAGTGTTTTTATTCTCTTCTATAGTTTTCCTTATAATTTTACAATTATATTTTCTTATATCATTATTAATTCTTTTTTACCATTTTACAAAATTGTAGATATTCAATTCTTTCTAAAAGATCATTTTTATATTTTTTTATGTTCCTTCTTTTTTTTCATAAATTGTTTGGTTTTACTAGAAATTTTACTGATCTTTTATTACCTTTTTTTGTACCAGATATTTTTGTTGCAATTCTTAATGATGTATCAATTATTTTCTTATTGAATTCATTTAAATCTGAATTGTGTTTAAAATCTGTTAATATTTATAAAACAATTTGCAAATTTTAATTTTAATTCATTTGAATGATTCTGAAGAATAGGAATATCAACTTTGAACACTGTTTTTTTTAATAATTTTTGTCTCTCTAGATTTTGTATTAACATGTATTTTATATCCCACTAATCGATAATCATTTCCTGTGTTGAATTTTTTAAAAACGTTACAATCTTGAAATATATAATTTCTGTTAGTCAAAATAAAATCCAATTCTGCTTTATCTTTATTTAGATGTTTTCATGATTATGTCCTTTTAGCATTTTTCTGCAAGACAAAAATTGTATTTTTTTTTTCTGCAAGCTCCACAAGTCTATGTATGTCCTCTCTCATTTCTATCACCATCACCAAATTTGCCCATAGCAATTTCATTTTATAATTGCCTTATCAATTATAGCATTAAAGTATCCCATAATAATTTTAAAATATTGTTGGTTTAATCAAAACTCTTTTGTACATCCATATAAAAATCCTCTTCTTGATTACAATGATAACTTGTTGGAGCATAAATCCAAGTTATGTGCTATTAAGTTAAAAAAACTAATCTTGTCTTTCTATCTGATACACCATCAATCTCCACAATGTTGTTCTTCCACTTTTTATTTATAATGAATCCTATTTTACTTGTGCAACTAATATATATTTATGCACTTAGAATATTATACATATCCACTTTTAAAATTAATTACCTCTAACTTCACAACGTCCTACAATGTTCAGTTCAAAATTAGAATTTTTTTCTTCCAATTTTTGCAATCTTCCTTGAAAGTAATCTGCAGTTATAAGTACCTAAATAAAAGATTATCATCAAATGGCATCCTGGATCCACAATCAGGAAATTCTTAGCATTCTCCATTTTCATCCACCAACCACTGCCTTGCCTGGTGATTTTAGAATTTCCTAAAGATAAGAACTATAATTTAGTTTTGTCTATGGATGATTGTAAAGGTTCATTCATTCTGCTAAGAAAAAAGACTATGGTGTTTCTTGATCTTAACCTCAAGAGGTGAAATAGCCAATAAAACTTATCTTGTTAACTGATATGTGTTGGTGAGTAGGTCCATCCATGTTCATATATAAATTACATAAAAATAATAACTGCAATGACAAGAATGTATGGAATGGCCATTAAAAAATTGCCCTGCTCAGTTTCTTTAAAAATTCAAAAAAGTATTAAAGAGCTTCTTTTCAATTAGCAGTAAACTTTATCTATAGTACTAAATTTTAAATCATTTCATTTTTTAACTATTATCGTTTCACGGCAGCATAAAGACCTCTCCAAGCTTGTACTGTATAATATAATTCAAACATTACTGAAGAATAGCCTAGCATTAAATACACAGTTCAAAATCTTATAATGCACGTATTTTAAATAAGACAAACTGTTTAACATAAAATATACATATATTTCATTAATAGAAGATATTCAAAATAGACTTTATTTTAAATTTAATACTATAGAAAGCAGTAAATATACTTTTTTATTTTTTATAATTAAATTTAATAATAATAATGCTTTGGATTAAAATTTTGTAAATTGACATCAAGTATTAGAAAATTATATAGTCCTTCTAAATTCTTTTCTTCCTCCTCTGTTTTTGCTGTCTTCATATATAATATTGAATTTTAAAAATCTCACACATTTCACTTTTCAGCAAAAAAACTTTTATTATTGATTAGAGTAAAATGGAGGACATTTGAAAGAATAGATTAAGATCTGATGAAGACTGCATGGTAGAGTCAAAACTGTAATCAATAATAAAAGTTTTTTCGCTGAAAAGTGAAATGTGTGAGATTTTAAAATTCAATAATTAAGTATTAGAAAACTGATTAATAGGATTTCTTATCAAAACTATTTTGCAAATTAATTACTGTGTGTATATATAATGTTATTATGTTACTTTCATGAGCAAATTAAGTAAAGTGTTATCTTTTTGGGAGAGGGGGGGGAGCTGTTTATCCAAAAAAAGATCATTTGATGTTTCTGAAAAGATCATGATTATCGTTGTAACTATGTTGTGATCTATCCTAGATTGTCACTACTGCTGTTTTATAACATTACAATTTTTAAAAAAAATATTTGGGACAGTATACAAAAAATCTTTTCCATCGCATGACAGAGCTGAACTGATCAGCTCAGTACTTAAGATAAACTTAAAAAATAATTCTTAAAATTATTGAAAAGATTATTAATACTTATTTAAAAGAATCTTATAGAGCAGGAAAATAGCTTATCTTCCTACTATGATTGCCATCCAGGGTTAGAATCCAAGTCAAATGAAATTATTTTCAAAGGGCTTAAGATTTTTTTTTTTAATAATAGGTCCAAAGTCAACTTATTTGTTACTCACAAATGCTCAGTAAATAAAGTATTTAGCTATCCTTAGCTAACACCTAAAATGAGCATGAAAATCCATTCATACCCTTACAATCTGATAATTGACAAGTCTGGTGAGAACTATCTTATCCATCACTCTTAATAAGCTGTTTGGGAGGTCTTTACCCTCCTGTAGTTATTTATTTTAAAAGACTGTTTTATTTATTTATTTATTTATTTAAAATAGTCTGCTGAACAAAGCAATAGATGTAATAAATAATTTTTTTTTTTAAATGTATACACAAAAATAAAAAAATTGCAGAAAAATGAAACAAAGTAAATCCAAATACAATAAATAATAAAAAAGCAAACAAGACTATTATTAAATCATTCCTGGCTTTTGTACCCAATCTTTTGACAAAGTGCAATCAATCAGGGCTTTCAACCTTGAAATCTGGCAATGAAAAAACTAAACAGATTTCCCCTGTATCTACTTTATAGCTCTCTTGTAATACCTGATATTGTTTATCATCTTGACCCTCTTTGGCCCAGCATTCATGTAGCATGATATCCTTGCAAACTTTCTGGTTTTTGTTATAATGATTTTCACTAGTAATTTTCTGATCCCTGAAGATGACTGCAGGCCATTGAAGTTTTGTGGTGCTTCTCCATTCTGTTTAATGAAAAATAGTTTTCAGACTGTCAAGATGATCCATAGGGATTCCCTTCCCCCACACATCAACTTTAAATGACTTTATCTTATAGAATGTGAATCGTAATCAATTGGTATATCCTTCACATATAACTTGGGTTTTTGAGATTTGTGTTTTCCTTATAAACTTCATTAACTAACTTATATTGGGCTTTGCTTCTGAACCATCTTTACTTTTACCCTTTGATAATGTCCTTTCACATTGACTTTTTACATTTTATCAGGCTCAATTTGACTATCTTTTTCTATTGATTTAGATATATCCTTTTCTATAGAAATTAGTGCTAGATCACTTAATTGATCTGTAGTATTCTTTTTTTTTTTAATTTTCACTTTAGAAAACTGTTTTATATACTAACACAGTTACAGGCATATAAGTAGAACTCTTTGATTCACTATAACATTTGGAAGTCTGCATTCAAATAATTTCACATGTAGTATTAACTTCTAGTATAATAATATGTATTTACAGCCATTCACCTACCTTGAGACCTGTTCCCTGCATATCTTTGTATTTAATCAGGCAGTGAAGAGGGGGATGCTTAATCTCGACTATTTTAAGATGCAATAAATAAATAAATGGAACATTTTCAAGTTCACCATACCTCTTTAAAGTGCAAAATTGTTAAGAGAAGTGTTGTTCTATATAGCCTGGAGGAAAAATAAATAAATCTTTTTAGTAACGAAAATATTTTTTTCTTAATCCAATGGTTTATTAGAGTAACACATACAAAAAAATTTACTGTTATTTACTAATTTAGATTTTTTACTTTAAAAAAAAAAGTTATTCTTTCCATAAAATGCATCCTCCTCCTTATTTTTTTAGTAATTTAAGTATCTTTTTCTACTAATTTAATAAAAAATATTTTTTAACTGTGTCGCATTTTAGTACCTTTTGTAATACAGTACTATCAAGGTGGCCCTGAATAAAACTTCAACATTTTCTCATTAGGAAAACGGTAAAGTAAAAAATTACTATTAGCCTTTTCAGTTTTTGAGGGGAGAGAATTTTGTTGCTTCTTCATCTATTACTATTTAACTAAAAAAATACTAGACACTCATTCAGCAATCAATAATGAATATAATCTAGGTTACAATAAAAACCTATCTTAAATTGAAGGAAAGCTTTATCTTGATTAGAATTGGAAAAAAAATTCACTTTTTTTCCCAGCTCGCATTCTGGTAAATGATGCTTAATTTATATGCATTGTGAGATGGGGTGTAATTTTATAGAAATTTTTAAAATATGTTAGAAGTATTTTAGCTTTATAAAACTAATAATAATAAAAAAATTAAATATATAGATTCATGTACCTGTATCATATGATTTTAAGGATGCGTATATTATTTCAATTAGTAAAAATAAAGAGGATTTGAAACATCTAACTAATTATCATGAATACTATTATTATTTTCTGCAGCAAAAATACTTTCAAGAAATTTGTTGAATAGATTACTTCCAAATGGGTGTTTACCATATATGAGATTTTTGAGTATCAAAAAATGAGGCATTACTGTATTTTAAAAAATGATTATGAAAAAGTGAGTGTTCTATACATTCCTTTTTTCAATATGGTCAAAGCATTTGACTCAGTTGAGACTATTTGCGAAAAGTTTGAAAGCAGATCATGTGTATAGAAGTTTTTCTATATTATACAGCTGATAGGGTGTGAGAGGAAGTTTTGGTGGCTAAAAAAAAGTATGAAACATTTAAAATAAAAACTAAAGTTAAATAAATATGGGTCAGCTTTAAAATTGTTTTTTTATTTTTATGACAGTTGTTTTTAAATTGTTTATAAGCAGTTTCATAAAGCAAGCAGGCGTCTAGATGTGATAAAGATTTTAATTTGAACTGATTAAAAGCATTTCATGTTTTTCATTACCATATATTCATGGGTACTGTAGGAACCATGTATATGGGATGATTTTATGTTTTAAGTATAATCTAATTTGGTTAGTAATTAATCTTCAAACAACCCAGATTTATAATACTTTTAGATTAAATAACTATTCGTTTGAAAACATTAATCGATTTAAATTTGAAATAAAAAAAAAAAGTATGAACTTAAATATTGTTATATAGGGCAAAGTTCAATATATTACTGATGCATTTAACAAGCTAAAAATGTTCTATTTAAGATTGCTTGTAAAATTCTGAAATTATGATAGCAAAATAATAAGAATAATATATCAGTTTTCTGGATATGTGTAAAAATATACTTTCATTAAATTGGGGTGTGGATTGGTCAAAGAATAACAAATTGTCCCAACAAGAATTTAAATTTAATCTTGAGCATGTTTTTATGTAAGTGCTATTTCAAAAATACTCTGGAACATCCATTGCATTCATTTAAAAGATAACAGTAAAAATATAATGTAATAGAAAAATATAATTTGACAGGGGGTTGAGATCTTTTAGAGAAAAAAAAAGTTGTTGCAGTAAAACTAAGATTAAAAAACCAGCTACTGATAAATATGAAATTGATTTGAATAGCCATCATAAAACTCATATTTAACTCGTTATTTTTTCTTAGCACACTTTTACTCCCTCTCCCTCCTCCACACACTCACTTTCTCTTCTTCCTTTTTCTTTTCCCTCTTCCCCATCTCTTTTCATCTCTTTTGTCTTTCTCTTTTTTTTTTCTACTGTTAGGGTGATCAATATAGGATTTTTTTAATGCTTAATAAATTAATATTTCTCTAAGTAGTATAAAAATATAAATTCTTAGATATAATTATTCTTAAATTCTGTGAAGATGTTATTAGTTAAAAATACAGTATTTAAACCTAAATATATGTGTTTTTAAAATATGTTAAGCAATTTACAAATTAAAATTATTTATTTGTATTTTTATATTGGATTATTACCATAATCTGGGTAATGAATGTCTTTAGAAAACTAACTTTATTTAAATATTCCAAATACATTCAACTGTAAGCACATCAAACAGGTTAGTATATACACAATGTTTTGAGAGGTATTATTCTCCTCTCTTCTTCAGGTGTGATAGTACTAGTATGGGATTCGAACCTGGACCCTTAGATTCTTGAATATTGAATTTTAAATAATACTCTAACCCTTAGATTCTTGAATATTGAATTTTAAGGTAATACTCTAACCCTTAGATTCTTGAATATTGAATTTTTAAGGTAATACTCTAACCAACTGAGCCATCATGCCAAAGGCAACATTACAAGAACTCCTCATAGCAGGCCAATCAATATAGAAAAGTGGCAAAAAATCCAATACCGATACTTGGAACCAGAGTTACAAGCATTACTCCGAAAGCATCACAGGTACTTCACTGAATCAGAAAAAAGTAGTAAAATAACATAGAAAAATTCCTCATCTTTATGGTTTACCTAAAATCTATAAGAATCATGTTCCATTAAGAGCTATTATTAGTTCTAGAGATTCTTCTTGCCAAAATATGGCAAGATTTCTTCTCAAAATTCTAAGTCTTTTGGCATACAAGACCCAGTCCATTATCAGGGATTCTAGACACTTTGTAGAATTGATCAAACATGATAATTGAAAGCTTTGATGAGGAAAGTTTATTCATGAATGTACCATGTGAAAAAGCTTTGTCTATTGTAAGGAAAAGATTAAATGGTGATATTAGTTTACAAACCAGAACAGCTCTTCCTATTGATAGTCTAATGGAACTATTAACATTCCGCATTTCAATACAACACAGAATTTTTCTAACAAAATCAAGGAACAGCTATGGGCTCACCATTCAATACCCTGATTAGCAATATTTACATGAAAGGACTTGAAACTTTAGCCATAAAAACTACTTCATATCCACCTAAAGTTTGGCTTGGTTATGTGATGATACATTTGTTGTATGGTCACATGGTAAAGCACTGCTACAAACTTTTTGAAAATATATCAACAACATATCCCCTTCAATTAAATTTACAATAGAATCAGAACAAGAACAAAAATTGGCATCTTATATGTTCTTGTGACAAGACTTCCTCATGGCAAAATCAAAACTACAGTTTACTGAAAACCTACATATACAGGAAAATACCTAGCCTATACATATAATCATACCAGAAACACAAAACATGGAGTTATATTATCATTATGGAACAGAGCAATAGAAATTTGTTCAGAAACCGGTGATTTGGAAAAAGAAAAGATCTATATAGAACAAATTCTTTTGAAAAATGTGTGTCCATCAGCTGTTATTAATAAAATGTTAAATAGACAATAAAAAAACCATCAAGAGAAAAGACAATTATTGGTACTGTAGTGTACCCATACATTCCAAAAATATCAGATAAATTAAGGAAAATCTGAAATCAGTATAACATCAGCATAGCTTTCCAGAGCCATACCACACTATGAGGAATTCTAATATCTACAAAGCATAAACTTGAAATGCTAAAAAGAAAAAACTGCATCTACAAAATACCATGCGAATGTGGAAGAACATACATTGATGAGACCAGTCATTCCATTGAGAAGCACTTATAAAAACACAAACTGATAATTAGAGAGAAAACAGATATGTCTAAGGTAGCAGACCATATGCATGCCAATGAACATATGTTCAATTGGGAAAATACAAAAATATTGGATAGAGAAGAAAACAAAGAAGAAAATTTAAAGAATCTGCTCACATAACAATGGCAAAAAGTCTCATAAGCCAATCAAGTGTGACTATACATAATGTATGGAAACCATTAATCAACTTTGCTCTTAGAACCTCATAGATAAGTATATAAAATTTCTACTGACTGTTGCCTTTGGCAGGATGGTTCACTTGATTAGAGAATTACCTTAAAATCCAATACTTAAGAATCTAAGGGTCCAGGTTTGAATCCCATGTTAGTACCATCATTGATCAGGCCAACAATACCTGAAGAAGAGGGGAGAATGATACCTCTCAAAAGGTTTTGCATATACTAAATTGTTTGATGCGCTATTACTAACAGTTGAATGTATTTGGAATATTTAAATAAAGTTAAATTTTTCTAAAGACATTCAATACTCATATTAGATGATGAAAATAGTCTGATATAAAAATACAACTAGAACACCATCATCACAAACCTTCAGAAAATTACTAAAATTATTTATGTTTCTTAATATTTGATTTCTTTGTTACTTTATTAAAGGTAAATTTTTTTATAAAAATGTAGAAAATAAAAAAGTTTAAAATTAAGGATATACTCTTAAACATAATTTGTTGACTGTTGTATTTAAAAATTATATATTTATTAGTGAAAGTGTTGATGAGTAAAAGATGAAAACATATATTTAGAAGTTTGTTTATACTTTTGTTTGTAGTTAATATTAGGTTGGTATGTTTCATCTGCATCATCTCTACCATTATCCTAGCAATACAAGTCTCTGCAGGGTGTTGCAGATATATGACTTTCTAATATCTCTGCAATATTCATCAATAATCTCTACTGCCCATAAATGGCAGATGTTCTCTATCAAAAAATTGGTATAGTATTAATATTAACAATAAGCAATTGTATATAGGTAAAAGATAAAAACAATTTTTAAAGTTTATATAGTCCATTTCAGGAAAAGGTTTTTTTAGCATCCCTTTACAGAATAATAAAGAAAAAAAATGCCCATAGTGAAACTTAAAATTTTTTCATGTTTTATTGTTCAGTAACTAAAAATAGCACTCATATAAAGTCTGCACTTGTTTGGAACCTATATATGTATACATTTTTTATTGAATTCGAACTTTATGTCAAGAATATGGAAGGCTTAAGTAATAAATATATAGACATAAGATTTCAATAAAGATAATATTAAGGCGGAGTTTTTAAAAAGTTTTGTTTTTATCTTAAATATAAATTTGCATCTGATTTAAATTTCTAATTTAGTTTAAAATAATTTAATTATAATAAATTGAATCTATCTGACAATATATATATATATATTAAGTTATATTTACCTGTATAAGGAGGTTTATTTAAACGTCTTTGCATCAATAATTTCAATCTCTGTGGTCAAGTTGTAATCTTTAGTGTTTATATAAATATATTGGATTATAAATAACGAAGGTTGCCTTGACAACAATTTGAGATTGTTGATTGCTATTGATATTGATATTGTCTAAGTGTTGAGTGGTTTTAATGATTATATATATATATATGAGTAGTTATGTGAAGTTACTTAAATGCATGTTTTGCTAGTATTTTTTATTTGAGAAAAACTATAATCGTCTAATAAAAATTTTATATATTTTTTAATTTCGTTAGTATTTTTATTGTTATAATTTCATTCTATTTTCATATATAAAATTGTACACCTTAATTAAATTAACTGAGAAAAATATTTTTAAAAAATATATATATTTTATCTTTTAGACAGTGGAGAAAATGTTTTCTGTATTTAACCTACTAAAGCTGTTTTGTTAATTAAATTCAGTGCAGAAATTAAAATATGTGAAAAGCTATGCGCTAAGAATGTTAATATATTCAGAACGAAAATTAATAAAAGTACTTAATGGGTAAAACGTTTTGCATCTTAATGATGTAAGACTTTATTAATTTGTGACGTATTTAAAATAAATTGTGCGAAGTTAAAAAGATAAGTAATGACAAATTATTATCAGCTATATTAATTACTTGATTATTGCAACTTTTTTTATTTATTTAAAAAAAGACTTTGTTAAGTTATCACCCCCAGTTTGGAAAATATTATTTTGACCATTAAGCATTTTTTGGGGGATATTATGTTGTTGCAGTATCTAAATAAAATACATTAAGTTCAGATATGTTAGCACAAACTAAATACAAATCAATTTGCTAAATTTATCAGACTGGATCCAATTCTAAACAAACATTAGGGAGTTATATTAGTAATCATGTAGCAACAATTTAAAAAAAAAACAGAACTTATCTATGATACACCACACAATGGACCTTAAAAAAATCATAGGAATAATTATTGTCTTTGTCATTGTAGTAGGAAAAGTATTTAAAATAAGCGGTCCATTGAGATAGATAATGCTATTATTTCTGACAGCATTAACAATGGAATATTGGCTGGATAAAATCTTTAAATTTAAATATTGAGAGTAATGGTATATTCATGAGCAAATTTTGGTAATTTAAGTTTTTGCTTTGCTTCTCTCTATCTCTCTGATAATAGAAATATAAGGCATACTTTATATTTACAGAATTCATATGAAAGTAACAAGTATTATCATAAAAGATGCATGTTTGCTTGTTTATAACAAGATTGTTCTCCCATATTTTAGCAGAAGTGATTACATATGCTTCCCTGGATAAGCCATGTCACACTAAGATTTATTGTAGAGAAAACATCCATTTAATTTTAAATTAATTTAACTATTCTAGTTCAAGTCTGTCACTATAATAACTATTTTGTGATTTCTCATTATCCTAATGGCATCGGTGATCAGATCAACCCTGGTACAATCCTGATATTAACAACAAGCAACTATTTACAGATTAAACTCAAAATGAGATCAGATCTTGTTGCAATAACACAGAATATTAGAACACATTATATATATATATATATATAATCAAATTACCTGAAATTCACAACTCAATCAGACTAGCCACAAAATAAACTCTAAAACACTACCAATGGTTTCACTGCTACAAGCAGACTTCTCAAGGGCAAAGAACTACAAAATAACATATTTAAACTAAACATTACCCACAATTCAACTTACCTTTCATATACCCTTAATACTAAAAAAACTTTTAATAATTGCTTCTGAATCATAAATTTTTAATAATAAACATTCTTTAATTTTTTTATCTCACCTCTCTCAAAGAAGATAACCTTAGCTTCATCAAAATTAATAGGGTATATATAGGTCAGAATAATTTGAGCTTAAATGAAAGAATAAAGATACATAAAAATAGGGTTAGAAATAAGTATCTTACTTCTGCTTTATATATCCATGAAAAAGATACAGACCACACTATTAATTTTGATGAGGCTATGGTTATCTTCTTTGAAGGAAATGAAATAAAAAGAATTAAAGAATCTTTATTATTAAAAATGAATGATTCTGAAGCAATTAACTTATTTAAAAGTTTTTTTTTATATTAAGGGTGTGTGGGAGGTAAGTGGAAATTTGGTTAATGTTTAGTTTAAATATATTATATTTTGTAATTCTTTACATTTGAGAAATCTGCTTGTAGCAGTGAAACCATTGGTTGAGTTTTAGAATTTATTTTTTGGGTAGTCTGTTTGAATTGTGAATTTGGGGTAATTTTGATTATTTATTGACTAGTTTAGCTTTATGTTTTTAATTATATATATATATATTATTCTCCTATATCAGAAAGTTTTTAGATTACTGATGAAAAAATATAATAGTAAAAGTTTTTGTCTGAAGGTTTGTAATGATGGTATATTATAAGATGTGATATGTTGGACTATTTCCATCATTTATGAGTGAATGTTGAATGTATAGAAAATTTTAAAACTTTATTTAAACTTTCCAAATACAAACAACTTGTTAGTAATAATACACAAATAGACAATACAGGTTAGTAATTACACAACGTTTCGAGTAGTAGTATTCTCCACTCTTCTTCAGGTGTTGTTGGCCTATATGCACAGTGACAATATTGGCTTAGAAGTTGAACTCACATCTTTAGATTCTTGAATTTTAGGCAAACACTCTACCAACTGAACAGAATAGCTCAGTTGGTAGAGTGTTTTCCTTAAATTCGATATTCAAGAATCTAAAGGTTGAGTTCAGACTTCTACGCGAATATTGTCACTGTGCATATAGGCCAGCAACACCTGAAGAAAAGTGGAGAATAATATTACTCAAAACGTTGCGTAATTATTAACCAGTATTGTCTATTTGTGTTTTTACTAACAAGTTGTTTGTATTTGGTAAGTTTAAATAAAGTTTAAAATTCTCTATACATT
Source organism: Epiperipatus broadwayi (assembly GCA_028023455.1). NCBI lineage: Eukaryota > Metazoa > Onychophora > Udeonychophora > Euonychophora > Peripatidae > Epiperipatus > Epiperipatus broadwayi. Next base: position 5,334,050 of record JAQFVV010012400.1, on the reverse strand, counting down.
CAACATTCACTCATAAATGATGGAAATAGTCCAACATATCACAACTAATAATAAAAGTTGTTCATGAAATATATTGGAAAGGTTTTAGCTTGTAATAAGATATTCATGAATGATGATGACGATGATGATACTATCTATATACTTATGTAGAGCTAATATATAAATTGTAGTTAGTTGGGTAGCAAGAATGGTAAACAAATAAAAAAATTAAGATTTTTAGATAAATAGATTTTTTTTTTAAATCTATTTAAAAAAAAACTTATCAATAAATAAATAATTTTAGTGATGAAATATTAATTAGATAACTTTTTTTTTTTTAATTCCTACTTTACTAAAAACTATTTAAAGTTTATTTCACTAAATTAAAAAAGAAAATTAATTACTTTTATTTATGACCCAATTTAAAATAAATTGTCAAGATTATATTTTTAATTAGTACCTGTACACCAATTAACGTCTTAATGTTTTAATTATTAATTAGCTTAAAGTGAATGAATTAGCCTAGTTATAACTTAATGCTCTTTTATATCGAATTATCTTTTCACCGCGCGTTTTACATTAAGATGGGAAATGAAGATGGTTTAATTTAAACAATTTTGTAAATCTTTTGGTAAATTCTTTTTCTTAATAAATTTAAATTATTTCATTTAAATTTATCATTCGATTTAATTTTTTTTATTACTATTTCTATTTTTAAAAATGTATGTATTTTTTTAATTTATTATAATTCTCAGAATAGTTTTATGATGAATTATATGTTTATTTATATATACACACATACATATATTGATAGCCGTTATTTTTTTTTTGACAAATTTCTATTGCAAGCTTCCTTTTTTAAACCAAGATTTTTAAAATCACATTATAGTGTCGTTGGCATAAAAATGTATATTTGTTTAAAAAAAGTATTAGTAAATTTATATAAGTAAAACAATAAATAGTTTTCTGAATTGCAAAATTCTCTCCAACACCCGTCTCTTCTCATTGATAAACGGTGAGGAATTTATTGGGATTGCAAATCAATGATTAGAAATGAATGGTTTGAATTGTTTTTCATTCTTAATTCAATTTCTAGCCAACATTAACTAGTTACCAGTCTTTGAACTGATTGGTTGACTATGGAATAGTTATCTGGGGGGGGGGGGATACAATCTAAAAAGTTTCAAGTTCTACTGAACCCAGATTCAAATCCTAAGTTACGAGCATGGTAAATGTCATCATTATTATCAAAAGATTATATATATGTGTGTCCATATGTAAAAGATATTCAGAGTTTCCCGTTGATATTTAAATACCTTGAATGTTTCTGACTGTTTAATAAAACTTTCGTATTGCATATGTCTCATATACCCTGTAATTTTATCAGATATTTTTAGTTTTAAACATGTGTTAATCATGTTAGCATATAAGTTATTTATATAGCTATCGTTATGTGATATATAAACTGGCTGTTATGAATATAACTCTTAATATATCTGATAAATCCATTATATATGTAATTAAAAGGAGCAAACCACTCTTCTTCAGGCTATAAATAAATAACAGTCTGTATATATATATAGTGAGCATCAAAATTAAATTGGACCCATGTATTTTTTTAAGCTTTTGATAATTATAGGTTTACCCTTGCCGACATTGGCAAAAATTTAGAGTTAGTTTAATACATCATTCAGATGAAAATATGGCATTAATAATTATTAATCTAATAATCAATTATCCAATTATTAAAATAGAATCTTTCTTTTGTTGGTCTTGTTTTAATTTTCAAAAAAAAAAAAAAAACATAATGATTGTAGACATGAAATTAACATAGTCTGTGTCAGTTCTTGAGTAATTTTCATCTAACTGATATATCAAGTTTATTCTAAATTGAGCTTTTAAACGACAAAAATCTTTAAGAAATAAATGGTCTCATTCTATTCTTAATTTTTTACTATACATAGAGGATTATTTACTCATATTCTGTCAAAAAGAAGATTGGCCCTTATTTATATATATAGTTTAGAAGTTTACATTGTTTATGATTCAATTCCTGTTCTTTTGTGGCAGTCTGATTATATTTTGAGTCTTTATGGGTGGATTAAAAAATTAATTACAGTCTGAATTCAAGATGTTTTCTATATAATAAATAACGTAACAGTTTGCCTGTAGACACACATTTTTTATAAGAATTTAACTCTTTTTTTTTAAGTTTAATTCAGTAGCAAAGTGATAATCACAGAACTAAAGTTTCTAAGATTGATTATCATCTGGAAAATGTAAAAAAAAAAAAAAAGAAATTCAGTTCAGATTAACTGAATCCAATTGTTAAATGTTAGATTTGTATTAAAACACTAAATATCACATGATCACCATTTCGTATGCTTGCTCATGTTGTTAAAACAGGAAAAACTCTCCATACAGTAGTGCCACTAGATACAGATTTTATGCACACACCTTCTTGCATCCATTGATTACTCCGGCATTCACTGAGTGGCATTATTGTATGGAGAGTTTTGCCTGTTTTGATAGATTTGTAGTTACTGAATGTCACATGACCTCCTGAGTTATTTCTTCATATGACAATTTATTTTATTTGTTCTCCTTTGAGATAAAATAAAAGTAGAAATAATTCTAAATAAATATTTAAAAAAATAATTGAGAAGTTTTAGAATTATAATTGAAAGTAAAAATATAACTTTAACTAAAGCTAAGGATGCCAGTGATAATAGTCATATGATATGTTATCCTACTCTCCTGCAAGAAACCAATGTAAATCCACTAGTAGTTATTATGGTAACTTACTAGATGTAATTTAATGTATACTTGTATCATTTTTTAAAGTTTACTAATTGTTTCTTCCCTATAAATGTTTCAAAGCATATTTTATTGATTAAAAAACAATGACTACATTGGTAAGATTGGGCTTACACTGTAAGCATAAGTCTGTTTCTGTGTCTAAACAGTTCTGCTGGGCATAAGATTGTCCACAGATATACAGGAGAGAGAAAGCTTTCACTTGAGTTATTTATGTTGTGTTTTTGCTACTCTTAAGGCATCGAAAGTTGCCTGAATTCATCTTGTCTAATTTTTATTTTATATACATTATGTTGATGGACCCCGTCATGCGTGTCCTGCCGGTTTTGGTGTATTGTGTTCTTTTTTTTTTTTTTTTGCTGTGTTTCCTGTTCTGCCACTATAGTGCTGATTTTAGTTTAAATAGTGACCAAATTGCAGCAAAAATATCTGGTGTTGCTAGCATGTTATCCCTTTCTTTTATTTTTTTTAGCCTGTGGTGGAATGTGTTGAGATTTTGTTTTGCATTGTAGTGAAATTGAATTTACATCTGGTGTACCAATATGCATACAAGCTAAATGTCGCTACTCTTATTGTTGGGATTGCATTTTTTTTGTATACCTGGAGAATTTTTGCCATTGTTATGTCTTTCTGACGATAGTTATTTATCATTATTTGTCTTACCTTTTCCAATCCCAGACAATCGTTTAGAAAATGATGTTGTGTTTCTTTTTCTCTTTGGCACAACCTGCACAGGCCATTTAGTCAGAAATTAATCGTAAATCAATTGACTAGTAGCTTACATACATAACTGGTTTTAAATAAATACAAAATAGTAAAGTATTGTAAATCTGTTTTATAATTTTTATTCATAATTTGTATATATTTTATTATTGAAAAAAATTATTAATTCGATAACAACTAAAAGCAATACTAAAATAAAAATTAGAAGAAAAAAGTAATAACTATAACTGTGCTGAAAGTGAAAAGGTGGATGGAAAAAAATATATTGAGGTGCTAATAAATTTTATGTAAAAAATAAAAAAGTGTGTGCTCGCATATGTAAATCTATTGAAAGTGAAGATCTCTCTAAGTATTGCACAAATTGTGTTAAAATTTTATAGAAACTTTTATTTTTACTGTCAATTAAATCTCTACGTTTCTGTGAGATTTTAACATGTTTATGTGGCAACTAGAGAAATCGTCTTCTTCAACAATTTTTTGTAATATTTCATGCCATGTATTTCTAATATTATATATTTGTATAATTAATTGAATAATGCACTTGACACATATCTGTAACCAAACAAATCTTCCAGATCTGCACCATATTATAGTAAATCCAAAGCTGGCAGCTTAAAAAAATAACCTAACACCAATGTCTCTCATATACTTTGTCAGAAGAGATGGAGATTTGAATTACCTGAAACTCCACCAATTCACATGTCTTAATGACCACCATTTTGATTTTGAAGATTAGGATGTTTTCAGCTCACATTATACATATATAGAGTATTCCATTTATAAATTCTTTAATATTTATATTTTTAATAGATGGTAATATTTTTAACACAACTCTAAATTTAGAACAAGTATTTGAAGAATTCTGCCAAATCTGGGAGATTTGATTGTCTACATATACTTGTCAAGCCTATTATTTGACTAGTAGCATTTATATTTTTTATGCTATCATATTTTTGATTCTTAAATGTTTTAATTTGGAATATAAATTATCTCTATCTATTATATAATATGAATACTAAATAAGTATCAAGTTGAAGTATCTATATTTGTCCACATATGCAATCTTTAAAATCAAACTGGTCACATAATTAAGACATATAATTAAAAAATTCTGATAGTTGATTTTGTATGGTTGTTCAGGTGTTTCTTATCTTTAGCTCAGATAAAAATAGAAAATAAAAAGAAGCAGAGCTTTTTATTTATAAAATACATAGTGGTGACATTTTTTACAAGATAATAGCCTGAATTTATAGAAAATTTTAAGAGCAGAATGGTTGATTAACTACTTAAATATATAATTTCAGTTTTGACAAATGGAGAACTGTCAAATTTTTTTCATTATCCCTGTTCTTGCTAGTCTATCTACAAAATACAAAATGATCATTTATTCTTGCAGCTTCAGATATATATATATATATATATATATGTTATAACATATCATACCATTGACACCTTCTTTGACACTTTATCAATACTTTTATTTTTATTATTTGTATTACACTAACAGTTTCGACTGTCCTGCAGTCATCATCAGAGTTCTTGTTGATTCTATTACCAAGAGTTGGGTTTTGGTAATAGAATCAACAAGAACTCTGATGATGACTGCAGGACAGTCGAAACTGTTAGTGTAATACAAATAATAAAAATAAAAGTATTGATAAAGTGTCAAAGAAGGTGTCAATGGTATGATATGTTATAATAGAAATCAATACATAGGAGAAGAAAAAGTAGAAAATTATATATATGTTATAAAGAAAGAACGAATATATAGATAAGAATATATATAAAAAGAGAAGGATATCCCATTCATTAACCACTCATATACAAGTATTATCATTCTAATTTCAAAAGAATTTTTTTTAAAAAGAGAAGAAAAAAAACAAAAAATTAAGATGACTTTTGGAATGGTTATATAAATTAATCTTCAATTACAAATCCATTCATACATATCAAGGTGCTAATTTTTTAGTCTGTTTATGATATAATGTTGTACTTTAAACTTACAAACTTTATTTTCTAAAAGACTTCAAAACCTTACATAATTGTTATCTCCACTCTATTTTATCCTCAGCCATTTTCTGCCAATTTTAGAAGTGCAATATTGAGATAGTTATTATAACATAAACAGCATCTATCTTATCTTTAAAAAAAAATTATCAAATTTACCATGAATTATTTATTTTTTTAAAAAAGGTAAATTATTTTTTATTTACTTCATATTCCAATTCAACAAAGATCTATTTTTATTGTAGTAGATTTCGATGATATATAATGTCATAATTTTTAACAATCCAAAAACCGTACTATTTGCATTTAGAATGATCTTATCATTATTGTTTCTCTCTGTCTTCATATTAAATCATTGGAAATTAATATCTCATCTTGTAATATAATTAATTTAGTTAAAATAAGTATATAATTTAGATGAAATATCTTATTCTTTAATTTGTTAATACAGCAGTAGCATATAAGATTCTATGTTGCGCATGGTCATTCATGTCCTTATTATTCCTTTAAAAAAACTACCAAGAAATTAAACCTTTACTCTCAACTTAATAACCAACAAAATCAAAAGTTGCTAAATATTTTTTCCATTACTGACTAATAAAACATCTGAGTTGTTTTTGTTTTGTTTTTAACTTTACAATCAATATTTTTTATCGGCTGCATTTAAAACCTTAATATTCTGAAGATAACCCTTTGAATTGACAAATATAATAAATTTATCAATATTTTGTTCTGTTTTTTAGTTTTAGTAATTTAAAAACAGCTTTTTATAATCTTAAAACAGGAAAGCTGCAGATTCTAACGAATCCTTGGATAAATGTTAGAATGTGAAGGTACCCTTTAGTATTAAATCTGCTGGTCTGATTCATAGAAACTTCATCTTTGTTTCAACTTATAAACATAAAAGAGAAAAAAAACTACAGTAATTATAGTAAAATATTATTTATATCTTCAAAAGCAAAAATACTTTTAAGGATATTTTTATTATATTACTTCACTTCATAGATAGCTGATTACCAGAATTAAGCATTTTTGATATTGTTTTTGTTGGGAGGCAAATAAAAAAATACGCTATGAACAAAAATGTGGTCCAAAGCATTTATTATTAATTAAAAGATTAGTGGTAAATTTAAAAACAGGTGGCTGTCTATAGAAGTTTATTATGCCTTTGTCACATGACAAAATGAGTAAAAACCTTATTACTGAAGATGCTGATAAGTAAAGATCTGTACAAACTCCAACCTTGTTTTCCATTTATATGGCAATTGCTTTTAGAATATTTCATATATGGCCTGTAAAGCAGACATTAAAATGTTGCCTTATAGATTTGATAATACAATTTTTAACTTGAAAGGATTAACTTCAAAAACAAAAACCTTGTTTTTTTGACTTAAGGGATGTGCCAATGAGTGAGTTTTCTTTCCACTTTAAAAATTAATCTATACAATTTTCCTAATGTTTTTTTGTAGATTGCATTCAATGAGACCTACAAAAAAAATATTAGTAGTACATGATCAAAAAATTAGATGCTTTATCAGCTAGTAAAAAAAAAAATCTTTACCAACTTTTCAATTGAACGATTATCATCTTGATAATGTGAATCAGTTAAAATATTTGGTATTTTTAAAAATATGTAAAAATGAATTTGATTGTTGACTTACAATGCAGATTCCAATTTGTGTGCAGGGGGGGGGGGGTGAAGGAGGTCGAGGTAGTATTTTTAACATTTTTAGGAAATAATAATAATAACTTCTTTAGCTGAATTAGTTGGATATAGAACTATTATTTTATCAAATTTATTGCCTATGATTTCTTTAATATTCTGAAAATATAATGGAAAGATAAATATGTTCTTTAGTTTGTTCCATGTGATATTAAATTTACAATAGGAAAGTTATATTTTCATTGGATTTGGAATGTGGAATAAATGAAATAGGATAGATTTTCTCTCACAAGTACTTTAAGGTGCACTAAAATATAATTTTTTTAAAAAAATAGATACCCTTTAAATTGTAAGGATTATTTCATATATGATCTATAAAAAATACTTAATTACTTTTAAAAGGGGAATGTGGCTGAAAATGAATATAAAAGCTAAAAGCAGACAAAGTATTGACATTCGATTTTAGAAAAAAAAGTGTTCTGCAGAAATTATTAAAAAGTATAACTTCACATCAAATACATAGATTAATATATCAGCTGATGAATTGTTTGTACAGCATTATAAAAGCCATGTTTAACTTTTTGTGTGATTTCTCTCTGTCTTTTCCTTCATTTCTCTCTCTCACTTGTTACTGACTTGTCATCTTTATCTTTTTGTTTGTGGTTTCCCTTTATGTCTTTTCCTGAATCTCTCTTTCACTTTTTCTTAAGATAAGATGGTTATAGTTAGTTACTTTTCAATCATTGCTAATGGGGGAAAAATTGTCGATGTGCCATAAAAATTTACACAGGTTAATAAAAAGTTTACAATCAAATGTTTAAATTTAATTAAAAATTGTGATATGTTGATGTGAATATATGTTGATCATACATTTATAAAAAAAAGTTTAATGTTACTTAGCAAAAATCATTTTGGTTGAAAACAAAAAAATAAATTAAAATATAAAATTTGAAAAAGATATAACTTTATCAAGATAAGTGCAGGTTCTTTAAAAATGTCCATCTGACTTCTGGGTATTTACACCAACATCACATCATAAAAATATCAACAGAAAGTATAAAAATACTTGACACAAAATAATAAAATTTTAAATATTAAAAATTTATTTTTTTTTAAAAAAAAAGAAAAATGCTTTGTTTTTTTATTATTATTTGATTAATTCATTTTAATAGTTTGCTATTATGCATAAACAGCAACTTTACCATTGAATTTCATTTTATGACATTGAAAACTTAAATGAAGTAAAAATGTCCCTAGGTTGTTAAGTGCAGTGGTAAAGAGACCGGAAGAAGAATAGACAAAGGTTTTTGAATGAAAAATTAACTTCCCATCTCAAGTGTTTGAACCTTAATTAATTAATAATTATTTATAAGAAAAACTAAACTAAAAATAAAGTTAGTCTAAATTTGCATAATGAGATCATCTAAAAATAGATGAGCGTTTTTAGAGGAGATATGCTAATAATAATAGATAAATCAGCAAATTTCTTAACTATACTAAATATAAAATTTGTAGCAAAAAGAAAAAAAATTGAGCAGAGATTGGATTATTATAAAAAGCTGTGATAAATTGGGAAAATATTTTGACCTGCACTAGAAGATATTTCGGTCCGATATTTCTAATACATGGAAAGATATGGAAAGATAACGAAATAGATAGCTTAGTTTTTTTTTTTTAAAAAAGAGATTAAATTCAGATTTATCTGTAAATAAACAGGCAACAAATTATATATATATTAAAGAAGTGAAAAGAAAAATAATAATATTGTAAAGAATAAAATGGGTGTCAATAATTGGCAAAATTATTTTGGAATATAATAAATTTAGTTATTGAAAAATAAAGTTTAATTTATAATAAGTTAGTTTTAATAATTATATTTATAGAAAGCATTCTCGTTACTTATGTAATATTTATTAATTAAGGCTAAAACCTTAAGAATATGCGCCTGAAAAAACGACCGTAGGGACTCTGCAAATCTTTAATACAAGATTTATTTAAAAGTTTATAAAAAGAGAAAGTGAATAATTTTAAAAAAAAGTGAATGATTTTGAAATTAGTTAAAAAGAATAATAAGATATAAAGAAAGGGCTAAAAATAAAGTGTTAAAAAATTTTAAAAAAAAATATGTTGTTGAGGAAATAGAAGTGGTAATAGGGATAAAATTGAAAGAGAAGAATTGTGCAAGATATTTAAAGAAGGCTGTGAAAATACAAAAGTATATAAAAAAAAGTCGTTTGTGAATCTTTCAGCAAAAAATGGAAATAAAAAAATCTATCTTCAAGCAAAAAGCTAAAACAACTATGATGATAAATAATAAAGATAATTGAATGCTTCGTTAATAAAACAATTTGAAAAATAAATAAATTGCTAGGAAAAAAAACACTGAACAAATTCTGCAAATACAGACAAGAGAAAGAAGTTTAAAATATTAAAATGTTTAAAAAAATGTAAATTCTTAATATAATAAATTCGTCTCATCTTAGCTTTTTTAAATACATCGTTGTTTTGTTGTTGTTGTTGTTTTAATGTTTATTAACGACTACAATTTATTAACATATTTTTAAAAAATCAAATATTTTCTCTCTAATTAAAACAAATTTAAACCACAAAAAAGATTATTATGATTGAATTATTTCTATTATCGTAATTGAATCTGGTTCGTTCGTAAATTACTAATGCCTGTTAAAAGATTTCCGTTTATAATTTCTCAAGAAATGAATAAACGGAGGTGTGTTACTAAACATAAATAATTAATAATAGTAAGGTAAAGAATCCGCCTTCTTGCAAGTAAAGTCATGCTCAAAATTATATTTTACTTCAATTTGAAATGAATTATTAGTTTACTTATTTACCATTCTTAATGTTCTGTCAAATTGTAATTGATTCATTGGACCATTTTGATAAACATCGTTAAAATTTATTAAATATATTTGTACGTCAATTTTTAATACATTCAATTATACCTTTAATTGAATAAATTTTGTTCTACCTTAGTATTTACAAATTATACTACATATATGTGTGCGATGTATAAAGCAAATTTGTTGACTTAAAATAGTAATCAGAATAAAATAAATATTATATTACAATCTATAAAATACTTATTTGTTAATGTCGGCTTACAGTTAAAGGTTAAACACATCTTTCCTCAGTATTAATTAACATATAAAAAAAGATTAATTCATAATAAAATGTAAATTATACTTTTAAATAAAAGTTATGCTAATTAATATTAATGATTATAATTAACTTAATACATTTTTTGAAGTTCAGATATCAAGATAGTATTTATTTTAAGGTAGTGGCAAGCAATGCCAATTTTTTTCCCACATGTCAAAGCATCGCCTGGAGGCGAACCCACGACAACTGTCTGCAAGCAACTGCTTACTTGCAAGGAGGCTGTGCTGACCTCTGGGCTACCGATGCTTGAATGCCAAATTATTACTGCTTCATTATCAAATGTCAATCCTTGATGCTTAGTGTGGTTTAAAGCAGCAGTCAAGTAATGATATCCATAATTAAAGATTCTTGGCTGAAACTTAATCTGTTATTTGACTGCCTTTAATATTAGATGTCATTGATTTGATTTCCAAATAATAAATTAATTGCATGATGCAGTTTAGCACAAAGTATTGATAGATTTCAGAGCTGAAAATTATTGAATCTAAACTAAATCAGTAGTTTCTGATACTCATCAAATATTTTCCTCATGATCTCTAGAGCAACTAACTAATCATATGATTTTGAGTGTGCTACCACGTAACCATAATATTCTATTGTCTACTTATATCTATATATTTTGTTTAGTTTGTCTTTTATTGAGACAATGATCTTAAACAAATTTCTTGCTGATTATTCTAACTACTTGACAATAGAATAAATTATGTTCTAATGAGTACCCTATTTTCATTTGTTTTTATTACTTAATGAATTCTAATACCTTAATCTCCTTTACTATCTTTTATTATCTTCTATCCTATTTGAATATACAATCATAGATCTGTCATCATTCTTTGTATCGGTCAGTTCTGTTTTTAATTGCTTTTAGTATGCCTTGAACTTTGCTTTCATATATTTATAACATATGATAAACTACAATATTCTTTACCACCTCAAATAAAATATTCAGAAATGATACTCTTTGAAATAGTTTTAAGTTTATCAAAGCATTCTTCCTAGTAGATTCAAAAAAAAAAAACTTATTTACTCAATTTTTCTAAATATGTATTTTAATCACTTTAATGGATTTTAGATTATTATTAATGTAATCATTATTTTGTTGATATTCCTTTCAAGTCTTTTTTTCAATTTCATCATCATACTTGTGAATTCTTAAAATAATTTTTATTTATTTCCTTTTTTCAATCTCAGTTTATATTCCGAGGGTGATTAAAATAATTATGAAAACATGTTTTGTTGTTTTGCATCTGTTTAATAATATTGCACGTTTTTGTATTGATTAGCAATTTTAATGTCTTGTTCTATATGTGAGCTTAGTTACAATGTTTACTTCATTTTATACTGCCAATCCAAATAATTTTTTAATAGATGGTTTCATATTTGTAGTACTAAAGGCTTTTCAAATATATATATATAAATGATTTAATATATGTTTATTTGCTCAAACTTTTTCTTTTTTTTTACCTACAAAATGGTCTTTGATAAAATAATTCAATCAATTTCTTTTTTTTTTTTTGAATAAGGTTGGTTAAAATTTATTCGCTTTTAAAATTCTTTTATGAATTTCTTTTGAAATAGCTTATAATATATACTTTATAAAAAATACGGTCGGTTAACAGATTTTTTAATCAGAGTTATGACTATTTTAAATTAAAATTATACAATATTTTTATTAAAATAATTGTTTTTACATTTCAAATAACTGAACTCCTGTCTGAAGTAACTTTATCTTTTGTATTATTTATTTTAATCTATTACTTTCTCAGAATCCATCTTTTTGTAAGGTCATCCTACCATAATTATATATATTTTTGGATTACCTTTTTTTTTTTATTAGTTATTTTTAATCTTTTAAGCTTTCCCCCCTTTTTTTTTACTTCTATTTTTTGATTATTCTGCAAACTTATTTCAAAATTTTGTGGTTTTCTAAATGTTTTTTGTAGTTCTGGGTGTTCTATGATTTTTACTCTTTTTGTATATACTTTTCTAAATAAGAAGAGCTTTGTAGATGCTCTTAATGATTTTCGATGAACAAAGAAATTAGTCATAATTAAAACATCAAAATTTTTCGATTTATACCAAAATGTATTTTAACTTTAATTTTATTTTTTCTTAATTATTTATTATTACCTCATATATATATAAATAAGTTTTAATGTATCTAAGCAACGTTAGCATTCTGTTATTATTCTCAATGATTTTAAATGAATTAAAACATTATTTATAACAAAGACTTCGTGATTTATTTATTTTTAATTTATTCAAAAATGTATTTATATGTTTTGTTTTTCCCTTAATATTTTTGTATTCTGAGTCATCGTTATCTTGATTATCTTTTTTGTTTTTTATTTAACTTTATTTTAGATTATATTCAGTTTTTTAGGTTAACATTTTTTGTTTGGTTATATATATATGACAAAGAGATTTCGTTTATAAACAATGCGTGTGTTGATGCAAATGTTTTGTATGTGTGCATATGTATGCGTGAATACTATATATTACATGTGTTATTGCTTGTTTATTTTGTCTAAAATGTTTTTTTATTACTTATAAATAAGGTTAGATTCTTCTTTTTATATAAATACGTGTTATCTGACAGTTCTTTAAATCAGATTTTTTATGTCTTTATTCTTCTGAATCATGATTACATAAAACGCAATATTCTCAATAATCGTTTCAATGACGTCATAACTCCAGATTGTGCCTATATTTATCATGTTAGAGGAAAAGATAATTTATTTATTTAAAAAAAAAAAAGAAAGTCTAGCTGAAAGATTCAAAAAAAGAAAAAAATTAAAATTCACAATATTAACATTAAAAGCATACTACGCATTTGTAGAATAATATGTCCTTCTGGGTATAGATAGAAAGAGGCAATATTAAAAATACACAAAGCAAATACTTTGTATTAAAAAAAAAATGTGTATTTATAACTTCAAAGATTTGTATTTGCTATATTGCAGTCATGCGTGTATCGATGTATTATACACATTCTTCTTTAGTGGTTATTATACATAAGTATAGAGAGAGAAAAAGAGAGATTTATGTACACTTCAAAGATTGCATTAAATAAGTTTTTTATATAGATTATTTTAATCTAGAATTCATCATCATCATCAGTAGCTAACTATTCCGGCATTCCAATTTCAAGGGGGAAAAGACAAAATAACAATAACTCTAATAATGTGATTGGTAAAGTCTAGGCAAACTTATCAGTAAACCTCAAATATATGCATTCATCAATGGTCCATTCATGTCTTGATTTGATATTTACCCTGATGCTATCATTTCATTTTTTTTATCAGCAAACTTTACTTTTTAAAACATGTTAACATCTTGCCTAATTATAACTCTTCGTTGTATTTTATATTCAATCTATCTTCCCATTGGAAACACCGAAATTGCACTTTTTTGGAGTATTTTTGAAACAAGTTTTATAACACTAAGGGATATCCACTCACACAAAAAGCATGCTCAAGATGTTCCACACACACACACCATTTCGTAAACTATTGTTTTAGAAAAGCAGTTAGCATTCATTTCTTCACTTATTCAATCTAATAAAGATAGTAGATTTTATTACATTCAACAAATTGAAGAATATATTCATTGGCCTTTTGTTCTTTCTATATATTTTTTGAATTTTACAAAGTATCCTTAAATAAAATATTTTTAATGCCTTTATAATAGGAGGGGGAAAAGTCCAAAGCTCACTTTAAATAATAAATTAGATAAAATAAGTTCTATTTGCAACTAGTTTAGTTCTAATAGTTATATCATTGTCATCAATTATTATATAATAATTCTTTTTGTCTGTTCATAAAATTTAATTTTCCACAAGATTTTCATTTCTCAGTAAAAGTATAATGTTCCAAATATATAATTATAATTTGGGGAAATTTAAGAGGTTGGTTTAATTTTTCAATTATCTAAAAAGTTTTATTCCTTAAGAAATTAATTCAGGAATACAAGAATTAATAAGAAATTTAAGTGCAAATTTTATTAATCTACCAATGAACAAAAAGTATTATTAAATATCAATCTATCTTTTCTTTCCCTTATTCATTTGTAATTCAACAGACAGGAAAGGCCCACTATCCAAGAAATATAAAATTGTAATTCCTTTACAGGTTTAAAGCTAAGCACTGCTTTCAACCAGGCCAGTCATATTTGTAGCACTAAAATAGATATGTAAAAGAGAGAACTTATAGTTTAATTAGTATGCAAGTTTGTGAATTTACATATATCACTTCCATAATAATGCAATTACACCTCTTTGTATTTTCTCTTTTGATCAAGAACCAAACAGACCACAAGATAAAATCTTTATTTTTAGAGCATGAGATAGACTTACTCCACAATTTCGATCCACTTGACATCAAAGTGGTTTACACTGAGTGCAATGAGAAATGATTGAAAGAAAAAATACACAGAGGTGTGGTTTATTGCAAACAATACTCACATCTAAATAAAAAAGAATCATACATGGCATTGTCATGCAAGTGGTATATCTAAATTCACAACCTTGCTCACTAATTAACCTATAAGTTTTCTTTTCTACATACCTATGTTAGTATTATGAATATGGCCAAACCAGAAGCAGATCAAATGGTCAGCAGACCAAGCAACTGCATAGGGCCCCTAGGTCTTAAAATGTCTTTTCATTAGGACTTGAGGAAAATTATGTTTTTTTGTATACAATCAGTGTTATTTAAGCTTTTGAAGGGAATTTATTTGAATTTTGACAGGATTCTAACTTTCAACTGGATATCAGGGGATGAAACTAGTATAGCATAAAGAGGCCCAAATTAAGTAAATATACGTATATTTTAATTACACAACAAATTCGATCCCTCCCAAAATAATAATTTGATTTCAATTTAAATACTTTGCTTTTAAAAAAATTATCGTAAATAAATATTGCTGTTTTCCTGGAGCTGATTTATCTCCAGTGAAACGGTATATTCCTGACCTCATTTAAAATCAAATCTTTTAAATTATACATTTTATTTTGGTAAATGAACCAATTTGTTATTTTATATTAAAAATTGCATGTATATGTGTAAAGTTCACATATTACTAAGATAGTATATAATGGAATATTACTTAAAAGTTTTTAATAATTCTTAATTTTAAATTAAAATAGTTATAATGACGCCACATCCTGTGTCAATATAGTGTGTGAGCAAAGTTGTAAATCTTATTTTTGGGATATTTTTCTAAAATGTATTTTATAGTAAACAAAATCTACTGAGATGAAATAATTACCAAGTCTTTGGGGAATTGAGACAGCCCAAATTAAATTTAAAATATCAGGTTTAAAATTTAAACAAAAGTTTAAATCAATTTTGTAACTTAAAACATTTTAACATTATCATTTAAAAAAATATTTTTAGTAGGCATTATTTGCAAGGCTAAAAGCTTTTAAACTATTTTACAAAAAAAAAAAAAAACTTTTTTCTTCACAGCAAAAAAATGAAGAGACATCAAAGTGTGGCAGAAAAGTGAAAAAAGTTTTTTTAAAAAAACCTGAAAATTGATGAAAGCCAAAGAAATTCATTGCATAAATTGTTAAAAGTTAATACAAAGACAGAATTGCCATCAACATTTATGTCAGATAATATAGAATTGCCTATGTTTGAAGATTCTTCTAAAGAAAAGAAAGAAGAACAAGTTGAGAATCAAAAGGTTGAAATTACTTCTGAAAAAGGAATTGCAAAGAAGGTAGAGATAGTCCAGAAAGATGCTTGATATACACATCAAAATAATAAATGATATAGCTTTATGGCCAACAATCTTAACAGATGCTATTATTGATCATATTCTTAATAACAAACCAAAAAATATTGGGAATATAGAGATTTTAAAAATCAGTATATAAAGATGAAGTGTATTACAAAGGACTTTCTTATGATCATTTCTACAGAAAGAAATCAAATGGAATTATGGAAAAGAGAAATTGGCTGATATTTTCAAAAACAAGCAAAAGTGTTTGCTGCTACCATTGCAAACTCTTTTCAACATTTAAGTCTAAATTAATAACTGGTTTACAAAATTGGAAATCAATAACTGTTATTTTATTGGACCACATAGTTTCAAAAGAACACATCAGCCATGTGTATTGTGTATAAAAGATTAATAGAATTCAATAGAATTGACATTTAACTATTACAGAAAAATAAAAAAGAAGAATGTTATAGGAGAGAAGTGTTGAAAAGAATTGTATCAACAATAAAATTGTTGAGTCACTTAGAATTAGGATTTAGGGGTCATGATGAAAGCAAATATTTCAATAGGAAAGGAAATTATTTAACCTGCTTGGAATATCTAAGTGAATTTGATGAATTTTTAAAGATACAGCTACAAAAATATGCCAACCAAGGATGAAGAAATGTAAACTATTTATCTCATATATTATTTGTGACGAATTTGTATGTCTTGTTGGAAATCAAGTAGAACGGAAATAATTGAAGAAATCAAATATGTGACTTATTATGGTATAATTGTTGATTCCACTCCTGATGTTTTGCATGTCAATCAAATAACTTTTGTGATATGTTTCATCCTGTGGTAATATAATGGAAAGATTTGTGGAATTCATTCCTATAGATAAACTTATGTCTTCATATTTGGAACAAGAAGTTTTGCAAACGTTAATAAAATTAGAAGTAAATATTAAAAACTGTTAAGAACAATCATTTGATAATGCTTCTAATATGTCAGGAAAGTACTCAGGTTTGCAAGCACATATTAAAGAACTTAGCCCAAGTGCAGTTTTTATTTCGTGTGCTAATCATTCCTTAAATTTAAATGGAAATTTCACTGCAGAAAGTTGTAGCCTGCAATTGAGTATTTTACATTTGTACAGAATTTATTCACATTTTTTCTGCATCAACCCATCATTGGAAATTTTTAACCAGAAATCTAGAAATGTGTAAACATTCCATCACAGTCAAAAGAGTTTTTAATACAATATGGTCAGCAAGAGTAGATGATGTATTAGCTATAAAACTTGTTTTCACAGATTTAAAAGAGGCTTCAATTGAAATTTGTAATTTAGAAGAAGAAAAGTTACCATAGTGGAGGCGACTTCACTTCTGAAGAAAATGGATAAATATGAAACCATCTTAATGACAATGATTTGGAATATTATTTTACAAAGAATAAATGCTACTAGTAACTCACTGCAATCAGTGGAGTGTGAATTATTGAAAGGATCTTTCCTCCTGAAGTCATTAGAAAATTTTATTAATAATTTCAGAGAAGAATTTCAAAAAGTTTAAAAAGTGGCAACTGATTTATCAGGTCTATCATTTAATGTGGGAGATGGACAAACTCACAGACAACAAAAGAGATGTTTTTTTAAAACAAAAAAGTCAGACATGAATTTACAATAAGAGAAAATTTCATAGTCAATTCATTTTATGTCATTTGTGATAACACCAAAGCAGAACTATCTCAAAGAACTCAGGTGAAGAACTCAGACATATGAAGTTGTTGAAGAGCCTTTTTAAATATTTTTTGATTGGAATTTATCAATAGAAGAAAAAAGAACACGATAAAAAAGTTTAAGGATATTTACAAAAATGACATTGATGTTTGTAATTTTGAAGATGAATTTTACCATTTTTTAATATTTTTAAAAGAAAATGAGGACACCATAAAAAACACACTAGAGATTTATCTAGCTGCCAAAGAAATGTCTTGCACATTTCCAAATGTTGAAATATTATTGAAATTTTTTTAACAATTCCCTTATCTACTCATTTTCTGTTTTAAAGCATGTAAAAAATTATTTAAGGAGTGCTATGGGGAAAGTAAGGTTAACTAATATGGCCATTCCATATATAAAGCAGAAAGTTTTAAGTGGAATTGACACTGCAAAAATAATTGATGAATTTGCCAGAAATAAAGCAAGATGGAAATTCATATAAAAATATGTTTTTAATAAATTCATTTAATGTGTTATGGTATGAAAATTTCGATTACTGTTCTTTTTTGTTAATAACTTAATGAGAGTTTTCTTGAAAATTTTTTTTTTCTAACTTGAGTTTGAGGGCCCCAAAATTTTTACCGCTTAGGACTCCACTTGGCTTGATCCACCTCTGCCTGATTGACAGCAGTGCTAAGCTTTAAATTTATAACATAGTTATAATTTTATAATCTTTCCTGCATAGTGGACCTTCCCTAACCATTGTATCACTTAATATCATTATTGTGCTTTTGAAAAAATAATCTTAATCTTTCTGACATGAACTTTCTACTTTCATTTATCATTTTAAATAAATAAATAAAAATTTTAAAAAAACATGTCTGATCTTTCATTAAAGAAATCTAATTATATATGGCTATGAAAAATTATCATTTAGGAATAATAACAAATAATTTTTAAAATACAGTTTTTTAAAAAAAAGAGGAGAGAAGTTAAAGACAAAATAAATAATCAAATTAAAAAAACAATGAGCTGTGCTAATTGCTCTAACAAGCTTTATTGATAAATGCCAGCAAGAGAAAGCATTTTAAAATCTCTATCAAGAAATCACACCCTAACTTCAGACCAATGGTTTCATGCTTTGGCACTTCTCAGTGAGGCGCTAGGATAGTTTCAAACTAGATAGAGATTTTAAAATGCTCTCTCTTGCTGGCCTTTATCAATAAAGCTTATTAGAGCAGTTAGCACAACTCATTGTTTTTTATTTTATTTACAGGCTTAAAAAGATTAGGTCATGTGATATATGATTTTAATTTTTATTGACTATAAATAATCAAATAACTTTATCCATTCTGGGAAATCATAGAAGCTTATAGTGTCAGAACTGGAAATAATCCAGGAATCTTACCCTCCAGGATCTGACATTGTATCACCAAATCAAACTACTAGAAAGCCCTGTATCTGCTTAATGTTAGTATTATAAAATTGTATATTTCTGTCTCAAATTATATATTTAAAAAACCAATTTAAATATAAATATTATATATATATAACATTTTTAATAAAATTAAAATTGCTTATCTTTTTAATTTTTTTGCATCTACAATTGATATTTATTGAAGTTACTATCATTACTTCCACATACATTTTTGTTATCATGCAAATTATTTTTTGCAATATCTATTGATATAACTAAGTCCAGTAATTTTATATAAGTAAATGCATAAGCTTCAATTATCAGTAGAGATAATAAAAGTATCCCTGAATATCTTGGACAACCCAGCCAGTGATTCTACAGTGTCATCATTTAGCATCTGGTGAGTCACAAGAAAATTATAAATAATTACTGAAAAATATATATTATTACGCACTTTAATACAGTTATCGTGTTTATCTCAGAGCTAAATATTTTAGAATTGAATCTCATAATGGAAATAAAAGTGCTAACTGAATAGAACTATTGAATGCTAAATCTGCCACTAGGGTGATTGAGCATCACGTGATTTTCAAGAAATACATCATGTGATTATTTTCTTTAAAAAAAAAAAAAATTATTCACATGATGTACACAAATTTATCATTTAATTTTAGTTTTTATTTTCATGGGAGTAAATAAGAATATTAATTATTGGTATTCTAATGCATTTAATTTCAAATAAGCTGGATTTTTATTCTTCTTCGCATTTGTACTGTAAATGAAATTAGATGAATTACATTATTTTTTTTCATATGTGATAGCATCGGCCTGGAGGCGAACCCGCAACAACTGTCTGCAACCAACTACTTGCTTGCAAGGCTGCTGCGCTAACCTCTCGGCTAACAATGCTTGACAAAGATGAATTACATTATTTTAATGTCTTATTATATCAAATTAACATGTTTTCAGTTGAAATACTATTTTCAAGGATAGTTTAATAGTGTAAAATGAAGAAGAGAAAATTAGATTAAACAATAATTCGTGTAACAGTTTATGTAAAAATAAAAAACTGAAAAAATGCATTTTTAAATACTTAAAAAAAACTAAGCATTTAAATTACAGAATTTTTAAAAAAAACATTGTAAATTATATAGAAGTACTGTTTAATGATTTTTAATTGAAAAATACCTTAAGCATAAAGTACATAATTGAAATCCTTACTTTAAAGGAAATATATATTACAAAAGAAAGTGCTTCTGAAATCTTTAAATCCAATGTGTATCTTTGTATTAACTTGTTATAACTATACAGACAAATATTTGATTGCTACTATAGTGGCAGAATATGGAGTTTGACACTCATAGATTACACTCAATTTTGTCACTTCAATTACTCAAAATTCTTATGAATTCCCAACTACTGATTATATTTGTTTTAAATATTACTTTTGAAAATTATTTATATCAGAATTTAAATGTATTTCTTATCTTTTCCAACTGTGGAAATAGAGCTCAGTTTTTACAGTTATTTATGTAAGTTTGTTAAAACAAATTTACTGACTAAAATAATAGGACTTTAAAATCAAGCAATATGACCATCATCGTTAGTAACATTGCTATGTTTCTCCCTCTCTTAACTCAAGCATCTCATTATTTTTGGCTATGTTGTAAACTTTAATGAAAAAACTCTTTATTTCATCAAGATAATCATATATTATTGTATGAATAATTATGAATCAATAAAAGTAAATATTTTTATAATATTTACTCTCTAAAAGAAGAAATATAAATGTACTTGAATTTTGTCTAGAATTTAAAAATCAATATTAAGCTCTCAAAAAATCATGCAACACTTGAACATGCTAATCACTGATTGAACTAATTATCATCATCATCATCATCATCATCATCATCATCATTATTATTATTATTATTATTATTATTATTATTATTATTATAATAATAATAACAACAACAATAATAATAATATAGTTAATACTTCCAAAAGATCATATGATTTATGAACTTCCTAATAATAATCTCTTATATAAAATTCCTATTTTCTCTGTTGTCTGAATGAATGTTTTTCTGCAATGCTGTTTAATTGGTTGCTTTAACTTACTTTATTTTGATTGATTGCTTTAATCTTTAAACTGGTACAAATTCCTATTGGTTGAGTGATAACATTTGATTAGTCAATTACAGAGTCAGCAGTAAAAATATATTTGTCTTTTAATATATTCATTTTAGTTTCATTTGTAAAAAGCAAATTAATAATTTCTCAGATTATTAACCATACACAAGCATGCAATGAGCATTTTTGTTCATGGCTTTAAACTGCTCTAAAACAACTAAATTTTATGTTACCGTAGTGAATTTACAATTATGTGATGTGATGTACTGCGGCTTCTCCTTAAGTGGAGTCAGGAATCTCAGCAATTATTCCCAGAGAAACCTGTTAGCCACTTTATTTTCCATTCCCCACTCTATGTTTTCCTATATTCTGCTCCATCCCATTTCCACAACTTAATCTTTATCAATTCTATGACCTTTATATCTAAATCCCTCTTATTTTTTCCCAAACCCAGCATAAAAACCAATAATCCACTTTCTGTATAATCACTTTTTTCATATTTATTCTTCCATAACTTCATTATTTGTACCCTTTCTGTTTTCAAGCATTTACATTCAATTAACAGATGCCTAATATTTTTTATTCTTTCCTTACACAATTTGCAGATGAAATCTCTCATATTTTTCCATTTACATGTATATTGTCTTGTTGCTAAAGATCCCATTCAAGCCTTAAACAATAAACTACTTTCCTTACTATTATCATATATTAACTCACACCTAATATTCTGTTTTCTTCTATATATACTTAAACTCTTTTTACTCTCCATATTAGTTCTCCATCTCTCCAACTTCCTATTCTTTATTAATGCATCTATTCTTTTATCCCATTCCTTACCACTGTACACTCAACGATCCTCCTAACACAATCATCCTATCTTTTGTACAAATATACTGATATAAATTCTTTTCCCAAATCTTTTGCATACTGCATTACCTTTCTCACCCATCTTGTTACCTGCCCTTTACTCATAACCCAATTAAATACTATTTTGGCTATTCTTTTATTATCCATAAACTGCAATCTACCAAATATTTTCATTTTACTTTTTGCATCTCTCATATAAAAACTTGACCATCCCATTTTTCCTTGAATTGCCTCCCTTGCTGTCCATACCTCTGCATCCAATGCATGTCTTCCTACTTCCCTTTGTACTTTTTCTAAATAATCTAATATCCCTTCACTAATACATAACCAACTCCCTTCCATTATTCTAGTTACATCATATTTATTATATGAAAACACTGTTAATTTCTTTATCAATCCCGTTCTTTTCTTTGCTTCATTTATCAATTTTTTTTTTGCTGCCATCTCTAGAATTGTTTTCCAAGTAAAAAATCAATAATATTTAAATTTAAGCTATAATAATGGGAGATGGGATTTCTAAGGCACTGATTGGTCATTTTCCATTTTCAACAAAAGGGAGCACTTGTCAATGCTTTTGACAGATCTAAGTTCTGTGTTTTGATTTTCAAAATGAAAATATATATTTTAGAGTATTTTTTCATATTTTTTTACATATTATAAATTATTTTGATAAAATATACTGAAAATATAATTATTTTAGAAGAATAGTTAAGATTTCAATAAAAATTCTTCAATTTTTTTTACATGAACATAATTGAAAAAGAAATCAATGACATAGGCTGCATTTTCTAATACGTTATGAAACATTCATTTTATATTTTCTGCTATAGATTATTTTTATAATTATAAATAGAAATTTATTTTTAAAAAAACTTTCATTCACTCTCATAATCTGACAAATTATTAATTTTCTTTTTACAAATGAAACTAAAATGAATATAATATTAAAAGGTGAATATATCTTTACTGCTGATTCTGTAATTGACCAATCAAAAGTTTAGACTTTAATTCACTAGGCTAATATGGATCTGTACCAGTTTAAATGTTAAAGCAAAGAAAAGTTTTTTAAAAAATAAATTTCTATTTAGAATTGATAAAATTAATCTATCGCAGAAAATATAAAATGAACATTTCGTAACATATTAGAAAAAGCAGCCTATGTCATTGATTTTTTTCTCAATTTACTTTCATGTAAAAGTATATATTTTTTTCTAAAATCTTAACTATTCTTCTAAAACAAAACAATTATACTTTCAGTACATTTTATGAAAATAATTTATAACATGTAAAAAAAAAATACTAAAAAAATACTCTAAAACATTCTTTTTTTTTTTTTTTTTGAAAATCAAAACATAGAACTTAGATCTGACAAAATTGTTCACAAGTGCTCCCTTTTGTTGAAAATGAGAAACAGCCAATCAGCACCTTGGAAAGCCTGCCTTCTCATTATTATAGCTTTAAATTTAAATATTATTGATTTTTTTTACTTGTAAAATAATTCTAGAGATGATGGTAAGTTTTCCTCTTTAAAAATACTGTAAATTCATTATGACAAATAAAACTTAGCGGGCTTTAAAGCAATCTAAAAATGAAAATGAAAAATTTACATTGCTTTCTGCAGGAAGATTAAGAAATTATAAAAGGAAGTAATTCTGCCAATAATAGTAAACACTCTGAAAAAAGTCAATACGTGTGCTTTTAATTATAGTACAAAACAGAATAGGTATAGTATGTAAATTGCTAAGAAAATGTGATTACATTACATAAATTTATGTTTAAATTTTGATATTTAGTGAGGGAGGATAGATGCTATAGTACCATATTTACATTTACTTTTGGTTCACATTTAATTTTGATTAGCATATATAAAAGTCTCTGAAGTGTTCACTCTGACATTAATAGTTGCCCATAATGCTGTCAAATTCATATATCACATTTAGAGGCTTAATTTAATTATGAGCATTTTATTCCAAGTAAGTAATTCTGCAAAGCAAAAAAAAAAAAATGTTAAAGCAACCAATTAAAAAAAAGATAGCATTACATCTTAGTGTAGTAACAAAAATAATAATTGAATAATTAATTTCTCAAAAAATCGTGTAACTTTGAGAATCCTAGTGGCCGATGAAGCATTTAACAAATCTACTCAACTAGACTGAATTTGGAGTTTTTATAGTTATACTATTCAGCTGAGATTAAATCCTGAAATCTTTAG
Source organism: Epiperipatus broadwayi (assembly GCA_028023455.1). Lineage (NCBI taxonomy): Eukaryota > Metazoa > Onychophora > Udeonychophora > Euonychophora > Peripatidae > Epiperipatus > Epiperipatus broadwayi. The sequence goes on along the minus strand of JAQFVV010012400.1, from coordinate 5,309,620 downwards.
GTCTGAGTGGTATTGTGCTAAAGTGCAAGAGTAACAATGAGTTAATTAATAGATGTCCTTAGCATGGGGCCACATATGATCAGGTGCTTGAAATGTCATGATTGCAAATGTATATAAGTGTAGACTGGATTAACTTATCTCTAGAACTTAGAACATGACATGGAGCACTCAAATGGCAAATTAAGTACAATCCATTAAATTGTGTTGTTGTTTTTCTTCTTATTTCATTCAGGAGAATCATTTCAATAACCTTGAGTTTTTTAAGACCATTACTCTGACACTGGCTTTAATCCGTACAGGGTTTTTATTTTACTGTATTGGATATCGATTCAGTATGAAACAATCCGATCTGCTGCATATATTTTAAAAGATATTGGGTTAACGTTTTGAATTTGGCGAGAACAGGAATAGAAGATTTTGGAGAATTGTTATCAAAAATGTTATTTATGATTTGTATGTTAGGCAAAAATGTTATGACAGGGAGATTTATTTGGTTTTTAAGTTCAAACATAATGTAACGCAACAGTGCTTAATAATCTTCTGGAATTTCTCTTTAATAAAATCAATCAGTAACCAAAAAAGTATTAAACTTCAATCAATCCTGAAAAGATTAAAAATCAGGAGTTAGTAAGTATTCGTTCTTGACAAGAAATCGAATTTAGATATTTAGTTCAATAAGCCAGCATATAACAACATAAATCCTCAGCTAAGAGCTAAGTTTATTGATAGTTAAAAATAAATAAAAATGAATTCGAGATGTTGTTCGAGCGTTAGAAATGACAGGTTCGGGAATTCAAATTCATCATCCTACCATTGTGTTAAATCGCCTAGGATCTTTTTAAAAAGATTTTGTGTGAAGGTTTATTATTTTATGCTTGACATCTTGACATCAGTTTTTCTGTTTCTTCAGAATATATTAAAAGAAATCAAATAACACGAAATAGATATTTACTTTTTTTTATTGTTTGTCTGAGTTTTTTTATTTGTTTGTTTGCTTGTTTATATTATATAAAGACATCAATCTGGTGAGGGTTATCTGATACATATGTATGTGGGTTTTCATAACGCAGTGTATAATGGTATTGTGAACATTATATATATACTGAATGAATATATATGAGCGTGTGTATGTGTAAGCAATAAATAAATTGACAAAAAAAAAAAGAGTTTGGCAAGAGATTTCCATTATCAGGAGTTTTACGCAATAAATTTTAAATAAAAGAAGTAAATTACTTCATTTTGTATACTAAGTGGCGATTAACATTAATTAAAGTTTAAGATAATTAGCATCACAAAAGCTCAAATAAATTGATGAGCGAAAGATTCCTTAAAGAAAAACGGCTAATCTGATAAACCTCCGCCTTTTCATTTATTCTCGCCTTTTTGAAGACTTGCGTTACGTCATCGGGAAGTTGTTTAGTAATGAAAGGAAAACGTTGCCATTTTACCAGTATAATGAACAGATCAACGCTGTTGAATGGTCGCGCTTGGAAACTTACTAAGAGTTGAAAAGAATGACAGTTTCACATTTGGAAATGCCTACTTCATTTTTTTTTTTTTTACTATATATATAGGTGCAGACACAGAAAGAGAGTTTATTAATGTTTTTTTTAACAACATTACTATATTTATAAGCAGGGATGTTTAATTCAGCATTATTGGTTTAACGTATATTTTTACTCATACAAAATCGATCAAAGAGACGACGCTACAAAATTTGAGATTGTTTTCAGATGCAAGTATAAATAATATATTGAAAGGTTCATCACTTGTGAAGTCATATGGCATTCGAACATCGGAAGTGACAGAGTTAAACTGTCATCCAGTGATCTTTAACTCTTGATTCCATTACATTGCCTCCGGGTTTAATTACTTAAGGCCTGATTACAGATCTATCAGAGTGTTTGAGTAATAGAAAGCACTATTCCCGATTTTTCACGTTTATTGCTCAAACTTCAAGCATATTCTTTTCAACAATTAAGCATACGATTATTTTATTATTAAATGTTTGCATAAAAATATTTGTTTTTTATTGTTGTAACGATTGTTGCATATAGTGTTAGAGTAAATATCCTAAATATAGATCTAGAAAGATCAATAAATAAATGAACAACTATAGATGGAATTATCACAAAATTCTATGATCATTCCTAGTTTCCGAAACAAATACTATATCATAGGCCTTCTAAATTCAGATCCCTTATACCAATCTAGATGATTTTCTCAAAGCCTTTCTTATATTTTATTCTTCTGAAAAAAAAAAAAAAAATAGCAATTTTTGCCTAAAGATCGTCAACCATTTTTTTTTTTTACGATAACTTTTCTCATAGATCTTTTTAACAACTTATTTATTTATTATCTTTAATTCAAAAAATTCATACTTACAAAAGTATTTAGAGAAAAGCTTTAATTTAGCCTTTAATTAGCATGGAATGCCTAGCGTGCTTTCGACTATTTAATAGTCATCCTCATTATCTTTTAAGTATATAATCATTTCAATTGTTCTTTCCCTTCAACTATTTTCATAAAATTTATTCTTTTTTACATTTGTAAATGCCTCATCTTTCCCACTTATCTCTTTCATTCTCTTCTAAATCGCATTTTTAGAGCACCCATTTTATTTTTCACTTTTTGTTTTATTTATCTATTTCAGCTTTACTCCAATCAGGCTATAACAAATCTCTCTTTTTTTCAGTATTGAAGAAAAGATTTTGCAATTTCTAAATATTTATTGTAGCTAAAACGGTTTCTATTATATCTGTGAGCATTGAATTCAGGGAAGTGACCAAATAATAAAAAATAAATATTAGTGCATGGGAAAAGGCTTCAGACTTAGTTGGATATAAAGGCAGGACTTATTTTTGATGGAAAACATATACATCTTTTAAAAGTCAAGTTACATTTGTTAATTTTGTTATAACATAAATATAAGATTCTTTATAAGTATTAAGTATAGATTTATATTTTCATTACCTTTAATTATCTATCAAAAGGTAGATCCCACATACTTATCAGAACACAAACATTTATGACTGTTGCTTTACTTATCAATAACCATAACCTTTTCTCTCCTTAATTATCTTTTTTCATAAATCTCTATCTAGAATAGTTAAACCAATTCTATTTTTTTTTTTTTCAATATTTAAATCGTTTTTAGTTATTTGTTACACAGAAATTTTATTTGGAGCGGACAGGTGAACAATTAGGATGGGGGACAGAAGATAACATTGGAAGTTTTAAAAATATGTATTTGGGGGCTAAAAAAAAAAAAAAGTAAGTTGAGTTAGCAGTGTATTGATACGAATGTGAAAAGTCCTCTTATCTTTTCTTGGTTGCAGGAATGACCAACTAAATAGCATTTTAAAACTTGACCAACTAAATAACATTCTAAAACTTGTTTCCTGATCATTTCTTACATCCTTCCTCGGTTAATTAATTTTCCTAATTATTTAAAAACATTATGCTTTGTAATTATATATCTAGCCATTTTTGACTTATTCTATTCATTAATATTTTTATTGCATAATTAACATTTTATTAAGTCCATTCTTACTCTAAGATTTGCTTTCAAAGTCTATGTTATTTTAAAATATTAATGTTTTATATGGATTTGAATCGTTTATATGTTAATGGAAGCAGATGCCCAACGGCTTCAACAGGGTAATCTTTTTAATATACTGTCGGAAATTATAAGTCTAAAATAGATTGGGGAAAAAGCACAATTATGTCTATATAAGAAGAAAAAGAAAGATAGATAAATATTAAACATATAACATATGTAGATTATGCAGATATATAATTAACATTAACTCATGTCCATTTTTAAGAAAGATTGCCTTCGTTGAACTTCGAAAACAACTTTACTTTTAAATATAAATATCATGACGAGATTAAGACATTTACCTATAAAATAAAAAGTTAAATTAAAACTATTTTTTGTTTCACTCTACTCTGTTGATATTTACAAAAGATTTAAAAAGATTACCTTCTTAATTTAGTTACAATTTACGATTGTTTGTTTATGATTAATTCCTTATCTATATGGATTCAACATCTTATGTTTTCATGCTTATCTAAAATTATTACATGCGTTGAATATAGTAATTTTAATAATTTATCTTAAAAGGCAGCAAAATATGTAGTTTTATCTAGTAAATATATTTTTTTTCTTTTGATTTCTAGGATTAAGAACAGAAATAATCAGTCGCCGTAAGGAGGTTTTGTCGATTAAGATATCTTTTTAAGAATTTCAAAAGAAACCTATCATTATTAAAATCTTTTACAAGTAAGCGTTTTTTTTTGTTTTGAAATAATGATTTCATATATATATATATACACATTATAAGATAACGAAAACAATATCCATATTTTTTAGTATATTGTTTTTATTCTGTGAGCGTTTTTAAGGTTTTGTCTTTTTTCTACAATTAAAGTTTGTCAGCCATTTTTTTTTTTTACCTTAAGATTTTTTTACCCTAATTTTTCATTTTTTTTTCATTATTATTTACATATATTTTTTATCCGTTTTTCATTTTTTATTTCATCATTTTCTTATCCACATTTAATTTGTTGGCAATTCTACTCTAAAAATGATGTATATTTAAATCTTTTGCTACTTCTTTATCTCTGTGACTTTTATATAATAAGCGACCATTAAAATGCTCGTAAAGATCTTTTTAAACATCATTATAGGGGCTTCTATTTCAACTAAGACTGTATCATTGAAGGATATCTTCAAAAGCAGTTACTTATAAAGGAATATGGACAGTTTAACTCAGAAAAATACATAAAATTAAGGCAAGAAAATTCAATTAATCCATATTACCAACTGATATTTTAATTTGTTTAGCTGACATTTTATATATATATACTGTTTTTAAATTTTGTAGCAAACTTTTCTTTTTAAAAGATTTCAACACCTTATCTAATATTTAACTATTCTTTGTTTTTTGGTCTCAGACATATTCTTCCAATGAACGCAATGACCTTTGCATCTCTTAGAAGACTTTTTAATATAATCTTCATAATGTAAACAATGGTCTTCCTGCCAATTTCGAAAAGCCATGCAGAAGTTTACTATAAACTAATTTTTTTATGGAAGCCTGGTTTTTCATTTGCTTTATATTCCACTTCAATAAAAAGTAATCATAATTCTGATATTACTATATATTTTCATTATGAGGTAAATTTAATTTCTCTAATGCTTTTTATGAGATTTATATATCATTTCCATGCAAAAAATTTAGTCAAGTAATAGCCTCGTATATAACTAATTTAGCTGCAGTATTAAGTCACAATTGACTTATTCTGTCTTTTAACTTGTTAAATTATCAGCAGCATATTGTTATCTGTCCTGATCTCAATAAGCAAGTTCTTTTTACCTAAAAAAAAGCTATAAAATATCTAGATTGATTTATTGACTCAATGTGATACTATCCAAATTGAATTTATTGAACATTAATTATTAAACCAAAATCTTTTTAAGTTTCATTCAAGCATCTAAAATATTTTGTATATCAAATTTTAAAATGAAAAAATTGCTTTTCATTAGGATGCCAGTAAACCTAAAATTCAAAAAGATTATATTTTTTGTTGTTGTCAATTCTACCTCATATTTTGTTATCTGCTTCATGAAGACGTCTACAAACAATAACATCATATGACTTTCAAAGTGTACTTATATACTTCTAATAGCAGTTTTCTTCATTCTTCTTTAGAACTGTTTATTAAAAGACTGAGAAGCTAATGAACGTTAATAGTATAGTGCTATAATATCCCCATTATTTTCTGGCTTTTGAGGACTTAGGGTTTTAAGCTGGAATAATAAACTGTTCTAAAGTTCATTGTTATAACACTTAAAGTTATTGCTTATTTCTATTTATCTCCAGTTATTTCAAATATCTCATACCTTCATTGTTAATAATCACTCTCCCTGTCACTCCACCAGGTAGAATGTGTTTAAAATCTGTTAATTCTTAACATTGCCACAAAACCTTTTGATTAAATAAATTAAATGTCTTGATTAAATCAATAAAATAAATTTATCAGGATTGTTTATTTAGAAATATAAACAAACTTCTAAGCAAAAAAAAAAAAAAACACATAAGTAGATTTTATCAGCAAATTTACTGTACATAGCAATGTTTTATATGTTATGTAGTAGCAATCCAGCTGAATGTAAACAGATAAATTTTCTATAATATTTATAATACTTATATAGGGTTCTAGGTATTATTTTTCTTCCCAATGATGATATCTCTTCTAGTGTGGTTTGTGTTCATAATGATAAAAAGCCATCTCTTGGTAGCTATAAACATAAAGTGTGTAGGGATCTTATATAATATAACTGCTAAACATCACATGATCACCATTTTTTATGCTTGCTCAAGCTGTCAAAACAGGCAAAACTCTCCATACAGTAGTGCCACTCAGTGCAAACCAGAGTAATCAATGGATGCAGAAGGCTTGTGCATAAAATCCCTTTCTAGTGCCTACTCATTCAATATCCCAGACCAGTTTCTAGCTTGTCACTTTCATCAGTGAGGAGCCTTGGATCTGAGAGTACTACACCTAGATTGTAGGATCTAATGCAAGTCTCCAGCAGGCACCTTTTATTTACTTGACTACAAAACTATGAATCCAAAATTGAAAACATAATATTTTCATTACAAGCTCATTAGCATATTTATTTATAAGGATCTGAACTCAGTTCAGTATCTATACATTTTGGTGTCTTTGGTTCTATAATAACTATAGTCCCCACTATCCTATTAGGCAGGATTGGTATTAAATCAATAAACATAACATGATCACCATTTTTTATGCTTGCTCAAGCTGTTAAAACAGGCAAAACTCTCTATACAGTAGTGCCACTCAGTGCAAGCCAGAGTAATCAATAAATTCCAAAAAGCTTGTGGATAAAATTCCTATTTATTGCCTACTCATCCAATATCCCAAGACTAGTTTCTAGCTTGTGGCTTTTATCAGTGAGGAGCCTTAAATCTGAGAGCACTGCACCTAGATCATAGGATCTAATGAAGTGCAGTGCTTTCAGATCCAAGGTTTCTCACTGATAAAATCCACAAACTAGTCTGAGGAAATTGGATGAGTAAGAAGTAGATAGGGATTTTATGCACAAGCCTTCTGATATTCAGTGATTACTCTGGCTTGCATTGAGTGGCACTACTATATGAAGAGTTTTGCCTGTTAAAATATAATTGAATGGTTTGCCACTATGAAAACATAATTTGTGGTTTGTGCACCAGAAATGAGTGTTGATCTGGGAACATAAATTCTTGACATCATTCTTTTTCCCATTTTACTCATCAGGGCAGGACAAAAATTATGTGACAGCATTTAAAATACCAAACCAAGCTTTAATTTTAAAATCTTTAACTATTTTTCAATGTATTTAAAAAACATTTTTTCAGAACATATTATTCTCCTTATTATTTCTTTTTTATATTTGATCCAATTATGACATTTTCTATTCATCATTGTAGTATACCTTATTTAATTGTAGTGCATTTAAGCTTTTAATGCTTATGGTTCTTATAGAAAACCTTGTAAAAACTAATTGTACTAGAAAAGATGCCATTTGATGATGACTTTTTATTTAGGTATTTACAACTGCAGATCACTTTCAAGTGAATGAAGTTTGCAAGAATTAGAAGAAGAACTGTCTTATATTAAATGGGACATTATTGGACTTTGTGAAGTTAGAAGAAAAGGTGAAGATATAGTTGATTTAAAAAGTGGAGATTATAATGGTACAAATATTGGAAATACAAGTGGAGAAGGATTCATTATAAATAAAAAGTGGAAGAACAACCTTGTGGAGATTGATGGTGTATCGGACAGAGTGGCAAGATTAGTTATACAATTTATTAACAGATACCAAATGCATATTATTTAGGTTTATGCCCCAATAAGTTCTCATAGTGATGAAGTAGTAGAAGATTTTTATATGGATGTACAAAAGGCTTTTGATCAGAGTAAACAACATTTTTAAATTGTTATGGGAGATTTTAACGCTAAAATTGGTAAACAAATGAAAGATGAAAATGCTGTAGGTAATTTTGGTTATGATAATAGAAATGAGAGAGGACATAGACTTGTGGAGTTTGCAGAAAAAGAAAAACTTTATATTATGAATTCTTTTTTTGAGAAAAATGTTAAAAGGAAATGGACATGGAAGCATCCAAATGAAGGTATAGCAGAATTGGATTATACTTTGACTAACAGAAAATACATATATCAAGATTGTAATGTTCTTAATAAATTTAACACAGGAGTGATCATCAATTAGTAAGGTGTAAGATACATGTTAATGTAAAACTAGAGAGACAAAAATTATTTAAAAAAACAATATTTACAGTTGTTATTCCTAATCTTCAGAAATATTCTAATGAATTTAAATTAGAAATTGCAAATTGGTTTCAAGTATTAGTAGATTTTGAACATGATTCAGATTTGAATGAAATTAATATGAAAATAACTGATACACTTTTAAAAACTGCAACAAAGATAGCTGGTAGAAAAAAAGCAGCAATTGACCAATAAAATTTCTACTGAGACTAGAGAATTTATGAAGAAAAGAAGGAATGGGAAGATATACAAAAATGATGCATCAAAAAGGATTCAATATCTCAAATTTTGTAAAAATGATGCAGAAAAGAATTGAATATGATATAAGAAAGTATAACTGTGAACTAGCAAGGAAAGCTGTAAAAGAGAATAAAAGTCTAAAGTGTATAAAACAACATTTTGGTATTGGTAGGAAATTTATATCTGCAATAAAATAAAAAAAGATGGAATTATTATTAAAAAGAGAGATGACATCATGAAATGGGTAGAAGACTTTTATCAAGAATTATATAGTAATAAAAAAGAAGTACCTCCTATATCTATTACATCTTCCAAATTGCCCAGAATTTTAAATGAAGAAGTGAGACATGCAATTAAATGAATGAAGAAAGGAAAGGCTCCAGGTAATGATGGAATTATAATTGATATATTAAAAGAAGCACGTGAAGAAATATAATTTTTTTTAGCAAAGTTATATACCAGATGTCTAAATGATAAAGATGTACCAAATGATTGGAAGAATGCAATATTAATATTTAAAAAAGGTGATAAAGAAGATATTAGAAATTACAGACCTATCAGCCTTTTATCAGTTTTATACAAAATTTTTACCAAGATAATTACAACTCGTCTACAGGAACATTGGATTTCCACCAACCAAGAGAACAAGCTGGATTTAAGTGGTTTTAGACAGTAGATATATTCAGGTATTGAGAGAAGTTATAGAAAGGACAAATGAATATGAGTTGCCATTATTTTTTGGATTTGTAGATTATGAAAAGACATTTGATTCTATAAATATTTCTTGTTGATAAACAGAGCAAAACTCTCCATACAGTATTGCCACCTGTGCTAAACAGAGTAATCAGTGGATGCCAGAAGGCTTGTGCATAAAATCCCTATCTAATTCCTACTCATCCAATATCCTCAGACTAGTTTCTGGCTTGTGGCCTTCGTCAGTGAGGAGCTTTGGATCTGAGAGCACTGCATCTAGATCTTAGGATCTAATGCAAACCTCTAGCAACCACCTTTTATCTCTACTTAACTACAAAACTATGAGAATGAAATTGAAAACACAAAAAATATTTTCAATCTAAGCTCAATAGCTTATATAGTCATATGGGTCTGAACTCAGTTCAGAACCCATACATTTTGGTGTCTTTGGCTTTTTTACAACCATAGCCACCACTATCCTATTAGGCAGCATTGGTGGCTATGGTTGTAAAAGAGCCAAAGACACCAAAATGTATGGGTGCTGAACTGAGTTCAGATCCATGTGACTATATAAGCTATTGAGCTTAGATTGAAAATATTTTTTGTGTTTTCAATTTCATTCTCATAGTTTTGTAGTTAAGTAGAGATAAAAGGTGGTTGCTAGAGGGTTGCATTAGATTCTAAGATCTAGATGCAGTGCTCTCAGATCCAAAGCTCCTCACTGACGAAGGCCACAAGCCAGAAACTAGTCTGGGGATATTGGATGAGTAGGCATTAGATAGGGATTTTATGCACAAGCCTTCTGGCATCCATTGATTACTCTGTTTAGTACAGGTGGCAATACTGTATGGAGAGTTTTGCTGTGTTTATCAACAATTAATGTGCTAGTATAGGAAATGTGATCATATGATGCTTTAAATATTTCTTCAGTGATTAAAGCATTGGATCATCAATGAATAGATTCAGGGTATTGTTGTATTTTAAAGAATATTTATAAAAATGCAACTAGATTACATAATGATACTGGAAAAGTCAACATTGAGAAGGGTGTAAATCAGGATGATTCCATATCTCCAAAACTTTTTGCAGCAGTGCTGCAAGAAGTATTTTGTGGATTAAAATGGGAAGCTAAAGGAGTGAAAGTAAATGGAGATTATTTAAGTCATTTGGATTTTGCAGATGATGTAGTTGATTTTGCAAATAATGCTTTAGAGCTTCGGGAAATGTTTCAGGAGTTATCAGATGAAAGTAGTAAAGTATGATTAAAGATTAATGTTAAAAAGACTAAAGTAATGTTTAATGGATTTTCTCAAAATATAAAAATAAGGAGTGATTATGATGAGTTAGAAGAAGTTAACAGTTACAAATACCTTGGTCAGATTATTATTACAGGTGGAAACATAATGGATGAAAATAATCATAGAATTAAACTTGGTTGGAGTGGTTTTGGTAGAAATAACTTGATACTAAAAGGAAATATGCCTATATGTTTGAAAAGGAAGGTTTTTAATAAATGTGTTTTACCAGTTTTTACTTATGGATCTGAGACTTGGACTCTTAATAGAAGAGCAATACAGAGACTTCAGACCACTCAAAGAAGTATGGAAAGGTGCATGTTGGGAGTAACAAGAAGGGATCGAAAACACAACAAATGGGTAAGAGAACATACAGGTGTTATTGACCTCATTGAAAAATTTAAAATTCTGAAGTGGAGTTGGGCTGGACATATTACTAGACAAGATCATAATAGATAGACAATTGAAATCTTAAACTGGATTCAAAGAGATTTTAAAAGACCCAGAAAGAGATCTTATGTGAGATGGATAGATGAAATTAAAAAGTGTGCAGGTGTGATGTGGAAAAGAGAAGCTAAAGATTGGAAAAGATGGGTTGAACTTGAAAAGACCTTCATCCTGCAGTGTATTGACAATGGTTGATGATGATGATGATAGCTTTATGGATGATAAAAATAAATGATTTCGGCATTGATTTTTAATGAAAAACATTCAAAAGGTTTTATGTCTAAATATGTGTTTGGTTGCAGAAAAAAGTTTGCTACTAATCAAAAGAAAACTCTTTAGTTTCTTTTTGAGATCTTAAAAGGACAAAATTTCTAATATCAATTCATCCTTTTTATCGTTATAGCTGTTATTAATATGAAATTATTCATATGGTAAATGAATATTGAAAGATTGCTCACTAAGCATCAACCAGCATAGTGTATTGGCTTTTTATCTTTGAATTAAGAAACAATAAATTAGCTACTAATTCTTGATAGCATGAAGTGTCAATTAAATTTTCTTAAAGGCAAAATGAAAGTGTCTGTAAATTATTTTTATTATAAATTTACAATCATGACTAAACCAAATTAAATTATGGCCCTTATTTATATGTGGCTTTAAAATCACAATCTAAGGCAGTGGTTGGCTATTAAAAATCCCTTATTGGAGACCCAGGCTACTACTCAAGGTTGACTCTTTTATTTAGCTCCTTACAACTGCAGATCTCTTTCAAGTAAAGGAAGATTACATAGATTGAAAAAGAATTGACTAGTAATTAAATAGAATATTGTTGAACTTTGTAAAGTTAAAAGCAAAGAGACAGTTGATTTGAAAAATAGTCATGTATTTTGTTATAAAGACCCAAATGTTAAAAGTGCAAGTGGGGTGATATTCGTTAAAAATAGACAGTAGAACACCATTATGGGGCTTAATAGTATATTAGACAGAGTGGCAAGATTACTTGCTCAATCTAATGGAAGATACCAAATAAAGATAGTTCATATTTATGCCTCAGCAAATTTTATGATGATGATTAAGTAAAGGATTTTTATATAATATAAAATGTTTTTGATCACTATAACATTTTTAAATTATCATGATAGTCTTTAATGCTATAACTGGAAAGCATTCAAAGATGAAAGTGTTGTGAATAAATTTGATTATAATGACAAAAGTAATAAAGCACACAGTCTAGTAGAATTTGCAGATAAAGAAAAATATTGTACTATAAATTTTTTCTCTAAGAAAAATGCTAAATGAAAATGAACATGGAAAACTAACAGAAAATACATTGAGATTATAATGCTTTTAATAGATTAGACACAGAAAACAGTTGTGAATTAGCAGGATATAAAAAGCAAAATATAAGTTAATGAGAGATAAAAAGTATTTAAAAAGTTAGTATTGACAGTAGATATTCTTAATTTTCAGAACTGCAACAAAGATAAGGGGTTCAAAAAAAACAGAAATTTATCAATAAATTTTTATCTGAGATAAAAGAATATATAAAGAAAAGAAGGATTACGAAAATATTTTTAAATGATCCATTAAAAAGAATTAAATATTTGGAGTTCTATAAAATGGTTTGTAAAATATTTAATAATGATATAAAAAATAATAACTATGAGTTGGCAAGGAAAGCTATAGAAGAGAATAAACGTTTTAAATCTATAAAACAACATTTTGACATTTGTAAAAATGTTATTTCAACAATAAAAAGAAAAGATGAAACTATTATTAAATAGAGAAACATCATAAAATAAGTGGAAGAATTTTGTAAAAAAAAAAATATAGTAATAAAAAAAAAGAAGAAAGCATAGTAACTCACCATAATTATTACATCTTTTGAATTGCCAAGCATTTTAAGTAAAATGATGAGACATGCAATTAAATATATATGAAGGAGGGAACGATTCCAGAAAATGAAGAAGGAAAAGATTCCATAAAATGATGAAATTTTAATTGATATTTAAAAGAATCAGATGAAGAAATAGAAAAATTGTTGGCAAAACTATATATTAAAGGTCTAAATAATATAGATGCACCATATAATTGAAAAAATGTAATATTAAAATTGATGTTAGCCGAGAGGTCAGTGCAGCAGCCTTGCAAGCAAGCAGTTGGTTGCAGACGTTTGTTGTGGCTTCGCCTCCAGGCCAATCACAATGAGTAAAACTTTGGACTACCAAAATATAAACCCAAGATATTGTCCTATTCTGAAGAAGATTTACCAAAATGCATCGGCAGTAATTAGATTATTGGTGATACTATGATTAACCTTGAGAAAGGGATCCACAGGGTATTTCGATATTTCCAAAACCTTTAATGAGCATTTTACAAGAAGTATTTTGTGGATTAAAATGGAAAGCTAAAGTAATAAAATTAAGTCATCTAGATTCTGTGGATGTTGTGTCGTTTTTGAAAATAATACTCCAGAGCTTCATGAAAAGTTGCATGAATTATCAGAGAAAAGTGGGACTAAAGGTAAATACTAAAAAGACTAATGTTCAATGGGTCTTTTCAAAAGAAGATAATAAGGACTAAACATAATTATTAAGTTAATGGCTAGAAATGTTTTAATCAGATGATTAATGCAAGTGTAAAGATAATCAGTGAAGCTATTCATAAAATTAGTGTTTTGGGTATAAATAATTTAGTATTAAAAGAAAATATGTCTATGTGTTTGAGGGAAAAGGTTTTTAATAAATATGTTGCCCAATTCTTATTTATGGATCTAAAATTTGAATACTTAACAAAATATCAATTCAAAGACTTCAGAACACTTCTGGAGAGATGTATGTTGGAAGTATCAAGAAAGAGTTGAAGGTGAAATACTTGAGTGAGAGAATAACATCAGAAAGAAAATTAAGAAAAAGATGATGTGATTAATATTTCAAGTCTTAAACTGGATTCCAAGAAATTGTAAAAGACTTAGAAAGAGACCATATATGAAATGGATAGATGAAATAATGAATTTTATTGGTATATAATGCCTTAGATTAAACTTGGAGAGATCTTCATCCTGCAATTAATTGATAAAGGTTAAAAATGATGATGATGATGATGCTTATAATGAACTGTATATTTATCTATATCCTGAAAAAAAAATGTGTTATAAATAAGACAAGTAATTGCACAACATCATTGATTATGAACTTTTGTTCGTCATATCCTTATTATGATTCTCTCAACTAATCTTCATTTTTGGAACTTGTATTTATAAATCTTAATAAATTATAAGGGTCTTGAACTCAGATTTTAAACGTCTTACAGCTATTCAATCCATCTTATACAACTGATGACCACATACATGTGAAAAAGATAAATAATAAATATATGTGGTTATGTGTATCAGTTGTATAAGATTAATTGAATAGGTGAAAGGAATTTAAAAATCTGAGTTCAAGACCCTTATAATTACATTAAGTTTAAGTTTCGTAAAGAAAATCTACATGTATTTAAATATTAAATCATAATAAATGTAAGTTATAAAGAGAATAGTCTATATATCTAATTAATTTCTCCTTCGAATTATGTATTAATAGGATGAAGATTTAATAATATCCGTTGTTAGTTTTCAAAAAAATTAACGTAAAAATTATATAATCCAGAAAATCAAATTATTATTTCTTTTCTTTCCTTTGTTTTTTGTTTTTTTTTACGCAGATAAATGTTTTCATCAATTTTCGTACTCCAGAAGTGGAATGCATTATGGGAATAGAGTTTTTATTTCGTTGTTTCATTCTGAGATTATTTTTTTTTTTTGCTCCAGTTCATGGCTCGTTAAATTCATAAGCAACTTTTTTACTTCTACATTTATAGTTTTTAACGTAAGAAATTGTTACATTTTAACAAAATAAAATAAAGAATAAAGCTAGCATTTTACATCATATGTTAACATTCGGGTTCACAATTTATAGTTTTAAGATGTGGAAAGTTGTTCAACTAATAATAAATTTGTAAATACATTTTAATGACCACATTTTTATCTGAAATATATTAACAACGTCGTCAAACACTAAAGTGTATTAAATTTTAATATGGCAAAAATATAAATATTCCACACACACACATATATATGTGCAGGTGCGATAATATGTGTATTTAGACACACCCACACATTCATTAATATATATTGCTAAAAGTTTTTTTTTTTTTTATGAATATAATTTCAATGTATAATTTCACTGCTATTATTATGTACATTATTTAACCCCAAAAAATCGTTATCAATATCTTAAACAATGCCTGCCATCATGTTAGTCATCTTTTGACATTTATATGTTTTTAAGTCTTTGGTAATTTGTTTTTCTTATTAAATTTTGAAAATCAACAATGAGTTTGTGACCGCTCGTATGTTGAAATGGGTTTATTTGTTAAATTTCTAATATATCTCTTCGATTTATTTTTACAATGTTCTACCAGATTAAAGCAAGGTTTTACGATTTTAGAGCAAATATGACATGCAGAAGCAACTCTTGCTTTGTAACAGGATGAATACTAATTGATGCGCACTTATTCACTATATATAGCCTATATGGTTTTTAGTGCACGATCCACTGAACGTGGCTGCTGAATCCCCCAGTAATTTTCCATTCAATTATTTTTTATTAACTATATTGACAAAGGTAGTTTCATGAACATTTAAAGGCAGCATTTATTGCAAGCCTGTAATCGGTTACTTTCAACAACTGATATACTATGATGCAAATTTGCAGTTAAAATACATTACATAATGACTTCAGAGCTCTCCCTTTCACTTTGGTATTCATATAACACATGAGTTTTCAAGCAATGAGTACTTGATTATCTTTTCTTCTTTTTTTTTTTGCTCTGTTGATTTGGCTCAATGATTGAGTGAATGACAAAATTGAACGCTGTTTGATCTGTAACTTTTGATGCTCAAACATCAAATGAACCTTTGAAGAATTAACCATTTGATTAGTATTATTTTTAAAAATATACTGATGAGTAGTATTTTAAAAATTAAATGTCATGTTTGTGTTGTCTTCATAATTTTTAAATTGGAGTCCAATAAAACAATGTAAAATAATTGTGCGCCATAATTTAAATTCGAAAAAAAATCAGTGACTCGGAAAAATAATATTCCTTATATCCCTCATCAGAATTTAATAAAAAATAGTTTGCCAATAAAAATAAATGCATAAAATCGAACGCTGAGTGCAATAATAATAATAATAATAATAAAAACAATATTATTATTTTTCTCAAAACTCTAATCAACAGCCCAAAACCAGTCTAAATGTAATCAACCAAAGAACTAATTACATACTTCAAAAGATGGAGTCTGGAATCCAAATTCCTTGACTTCATCATTAAAATTAATCTTAATGTGCTTCCCACGAATTGATTTCTTCATCACTGAAGAGGTCTTTCTAGCATCGACCCAATATGTGGTCTGTGCTCCCATGAAGATGAAACCATAGAGCATATTATACACTGATGCTCAGGACTTAAAACACTGAAAGATATGATCATCATCAACTCCAACATAAGAACTGACATAATTCCTCTCACTTGAAAATGCTATTCCTAACTGAACATTTTCAGTAATAAGACTTTCCACCTTTGTCCTTTATGTCATATAGATTGTAAGATGCAAACACTCATGGAATTACCATCCCCACAAGCCATACTGTTGCTTTATCAAATGCTCAAAAAAGTCAAGAAACATGATCAGCTCCTTGCCTCCAGTAAAGCCTTTAATGATACCTGGTCATTAATCTCTACCTTCTTCCTGTTTTTCAACTCCAACCAACTCAGCCTTTTAGATTAGGCAATTTTAAACTTAAGCTTATATAAAACACTTTAACCACATAAAACAAGTTCTTAGTATCTCACATACTACACAAACTTTCTTCAATTTACCCAACAACATAAGTGGTATAGCAGTCGTATTCACATAATACATGCTAGCCAAATGCCAAACAGAACATTAATATAATCATGTTAGTGCACAATTTTTTTCATCAAGATGTAATCACTATATATTGTTAATAAATTATTATTAAAATCAAATCTTTGCTAATAATCTCAACTAGAGAAATAATGAAGAATAAAACCTTTCATTCTATGTTTAGTAGTCTTTAGCTAAGAGTAACTAGATATCTATTTACTGACAATATTAGATTATTACCCAGATAACCTATAACTTAGCTATCTGAAAAAAAATATTTTTAAGCCTGATTAGAATCTTATCCAGAGGTAATTGTATGAATGGCAGATAGTTATAATACTACTTACATCACAAACCCATATATTCAATATCCTTTATGATTTTTCTTATGCAATTGTAATTCAAGCTACATACTTTGGAAGCAGAAATAAAAAAAAGCTTAAAATGGAATTCTTATACACAGCAAAAAATAAAATATTCTAATATACTTAATATAATAAGCTGAACATGCTTTCTATATCTCTATAATGTTATTATAATCATAAATACTGCAAAAAAAGTGAAGATGACTAGTAATTTAAAGTATTTGTAAATAATATGTAAATGAATGGATTTACATGGCCCACTTTTTTAAAGAGGAGGAAGTAGGATTCATTTTTGTTTACAGCATTAACATTGTTGATCATATGCTAAGCTTCTTTTACCTTGTGTTTTACATCATTGCTTTCTAAACATATCACACTGCCAATGAAGGTTTTAAGGGATGGCCAAGTTTATTTTCATGATCTAAAAATATGTATTTATGGTCGGAGTTGTTCTTGGCACTGTTATACAGATACTGGTGCTCGGTAACTCTTAATGCCAAACTAGTACGGGATTCCCTGAAATAATCTGTATTGCAGTTAGTATGATTGTATAATTTTGTAGACAGTTTGGGGGATCTGTACCCCACCTACTCTAAACTACTTAATTAATAACTCCAAAAGGTAAACTTACCCCAAACATACCCCCCCCCCCCAATCATGTTTAAGATCTCCTGCAATCATGCTAACTGCAAAGCAATTTATTTTGAGGAATCCCATACTAGCTTGACAACAAGATTGCACAGAACCAATACCTGTATACCAAGAACAACTCTGACCATAAGTCCATATTTTTATGTCATGGAAAATAAACTCAGCCATTTCTTTGAACCTACAATGGTCACTGGATATATTTAAAATGCAATTATACAAAATGCAAGATAAAAAAAAGTTTGGCATAACACCAACAATGCAAATTCTATAAACAAAATAAAATCCTGCTTCTCCCTCTCTAAAAAGTGGGTCATGTAAACCCATTCATTTATATATTATTTACATATACTTTGTCACCTCCACTTTGTGGTTATTCTGCTATGACTATGGTATCATTATAGAGATATTAAAAGCATGCTCAACTTATTATATTAGGAATATAAGAAAAAACTATTTTATTTCTCATTTTGCATAACAATTCCATTTTAAGGTTTTCTTATTTCTCTCTTCCAAAGTGTTTAACTTGAATTGAAACCCTTCTATATATTGTAGGGATTTGAAGCCAGGACGTATAAACAGAGTTTTTTTTTTTTTTCTCAATATTTTATCAAGAATAAATAAATAAAAAATAAAGAATGTTGTTTCTTATTAATGTTCTGTAAATTATAAACTAACAACTTAAAATACTACTAACCTAATAATGTAAATATATAACGAATACAGATATAAGCTAAAATTAAGGCAAACTCCCCATACAGTAGTGCCATCCTGTGCCAAACAGAGTAATCTATGGATGCCAGAAGGCTTGTGCATAAAATCCCTATCTAGTGCCTACTCATCCAATATCCCCAGACTAGTTTCTGGCTTGTGGCCATCATCAGTGAGGAGCCTTGGATCTGATGATGGCCACAAGCCAGAAACTAGTCTGGGGATATTGGATGAGTAGGCACTAGATAGGGATTTTATGCACAAGCCTTCTGGCATCCATTGATTACTCTGTTTGGCACAGGATGGCACTACTGTATGGGGAGTTTTGCCTTTGTTTACAACAAATTATGTGCTAGTATAGAGATGGTGATCATGTGATGTTTGATGGTTTAATAAGCTAAAATTGGTAGTGCTTTATCAGTTAATAAATCAATTCCTAATAGAATAAATGAATGAAGCTTTAGCAGGCTTTTAATAAAGATACTCTAAAATTAATGTTGATATAAATATTCAAAATGTGTTCTTAAATTTACATTGATATTTATTTTTAAATAATGTTTAGGCTGCTGTGTGTTAAATTTATGTTATATTTAAAAGAATGAAGAATAATAAGCTCAATAACTAATAGAATTTTACTACAAAATTTATTAATAAGTTTGACATCAATAAGCACTCATGATAATGTTAGATTAACCTTGGTTAATAGTCAAACACCAGTGTAATGATATTTATATAACTCACTATTTAGATCTTGTATATACATGTTTATTCTTAAAATATAAATTATGTTTACTATATTTTTATATTTATTAATGCAAATAAACTCAAAATTCGAATTTAATGAATAAAACAATAATTTATTTACAAATAGACAATGAAAAAATCAAATAAAAATATGAATATATTATTGGAATTAAAATTAAAATACTATATGAGGTTGTGTGTGTTTGAACTTTCAAGTGATGTTAGATTAGATACTCATTTCATAACCAGAGGAAAATACTCATCTATATATTAATTTCAAGTAAACAATATAAAATTATAAAATAAGACCTAACTCATTGAGCAAAAGTGTATTTAAATCATTAAGATTTTTAAAAAAATTATTAGATTTTCTTTGATTAATTATTTACCTAAATGTTCACTCATATATAAAACCTATGTTAAAATAACCCTTTTAAATATAATAGTAATATTAATCATAAATAAAACCAAATGACCTGCAAATAATGAATAATGTTCGTCATCAAAGTTCTATTGCTTTCTAGATTATTTTTACTAAATTCCAAAATGCATATAATTTTTTAAGAGAATCCATATTTAGGATATGATAATTAACCATAAAAGAGCAT
This sequence comes from Epiperipatus broadwayi, assembly GCA_028023455.1. Lineage (NCBI taxonomy): Eukaryota > Metazoa > Onychophora > Udeonychophora > Euonychophora > Peripatidae > Epiperipatus > Epiperipatus broadwayi. The sequence continues at coordinate 5,289,546 of JAQFVV010012400.1, read as the reverse complement.
GATATTTGAAGTTTATTCCATTGAGCTAACAACTAGTAATTTCCAGTAAGGTTTTGATGCATATTTATTTTTTTAATGATTATTATCACATTAGAAGTTATCATATGTATTCACTTAATTCTTGGTTCATTGATATATATATATTGTAACAGGAACCAGGTTTGAACCCTGTTACAAATTTAAGAGATTCTATAGTCACATATAGGCAAATGTGGTAATCAAATGTATATTTGATTGAATTAAAATGACTGAATAAATTAGCTAAGATAGGCTTAAAGTGGGGGGGGGTGTTGTACTCATTTGTTTGATAGAGTATTTATATATTATTATATAATCAAATGTATAAGAAAGAATTTTTTGGAAAAGCATATAATATATATATTTTCATGAGTCAAAGCAGCGGCCGGTAAGCAAACCTGCAAATCTGGAACAACTGCTTGTAAGGCAGCTGTGCTGACCACTCCACCACCAATGCTTGACATGTATGTATTTTTGTGTATCTAATTTTGTTTTATTTTTAATATTAAAAAAAACATATGTAAATGATGAAAAAACAAAACAGATTTTATTTACGGAATGTTTTGGAATGTAGGTCTTGTTTAAAGTTATTTTTTAAAATAAAAAAAAAGTTTCTAACAAAATGTTAACATGAAAGAAAAAACTTCATAAAAGCTTTTCTTTTGTGGAAAAGAAATAAGAAGACAAAAGAAAAAAAGATTGGAGACAGTGGCATCCTGGATATCGATTAAGATAAGAGTAAAATATTGAACATTTTGAGGAGTCGTGGGAAGTATTGCTTGTGGATAATAGAACATTTTAGAAAAATTTGCCTCATGGATGATGTACTTGTCACCCTACCCTCTCAAAAATATCTAAAACCCCTCATCCAAATAATCAAAAAAATTTCTGAATCCTTCAAACTTTCCTTCAACCTTAACAAATCATCGGCCTGGAAAATCAACACTGGCAAGAAGATCTCATCGTCTTCCTCAGCAGACCCCCAAAGTTTTTTGAGGTTTCCTATATACAAGTCACCACAAGCCATGTCGATACAAATACAGAATTCCATCATTGAAGCCACCACCAACACAGTTAAAAACCTTGCCAAGGTTTATTTATCGCTGCAAGGGAAAATCTCTCTCCTCAATATCAAGGTAATGGCAAAGATTAGCTACTATCTACCCATCATTAACATGACAAAGACTTTCAACACCAAAATAAACTGAATCTGTGCATGACTTTTATGGAATGATAAAACAGCGGCCATAGAAATTGAATGCATGCAGCGACATAGGAAAAATAATGGTATGTCATTGCACGCAACCTTTTCAATTTATTACCAAGTGCCACTCTCTGATCCACATCCTCCAAAAGAAATTTCCCCAGATCCAGATTGTAATGGAACAACCAGTCATTCTGTCAGACAGACCTCCACCTTCGAAGATAAGCTGGCTAAATCAGATACTTGGCTACCTTTTCGCTCACAATGGCTACTCAACCCTAGTATTCAGACAGAAAATCTCTATTTGGGATGCTCATAACCTGATATTTCACACACAAAACTCTACCATTTCTTACCTCGGTGGTAACAATCAGGTGGTCACCAGGTTTTTCAGGCATCTCAAGCTCGAGCCAAGGTTCCTGGACTTTCTAGTGAAAATCAGCCTGAATTCACTCCAGACGAACTGGTTCCTGCACTACAGGAGATTCCTCAAGAACATAGATCCTATATGTCACAACTGCCATAGAACCTGTGAAACCTTTGATCACATGATAAATGATTTCCCAGCTTATGACAAAATCAGAACTTTTATTACTCACAACTGTCACATTTCCCTGAACAAAATCTTAAATATCAAGAGCTGCTTCCTGTCCAAGGATTATGTCACCACAAGACTCTCAACCTTTATCACTTATGCCACCTGGATGGCCAGATGTCCCAACAAGTTTACCATTCCTCATCCCAAACCTGAAGACACATTCATTTTCAAGCTGAAGAAAAATTTGCCATAAGGACAGAATCATCTCATTTAGATCTTTATTTGACAACATGTGGAGCCTGATTAAGCTGGATTAAACAACACCAGTGACCACATCAGACCATCTGGTTGCCTGAGCAACATGAATAACTATTATTTTTGATTTACAATTGTATCATTATTACATATGGTTTTTCAATAAAGTTATTTAATAAATAAATAGAAAAGATCAGAGAATTTTAACTTATGATTTTGCAAGAAAATATATATCACATGAATATGTTGGGGTAAAGTCCTAAATATGCTGGGATTTTGTCTCACCATGTCATGAAGAAAACAAAAAGCTGCTCCATGATCCGATAACTGTCCAAAGCTGAAAATATCCTCATCCATACACCTGCATCTCTGCAAGTATCCTGATTCATCATCGTTCCATCAGAAATTTTTAAAAGGCAAAGACATTCTTTCTGTACAATTTCTATGGCCATTGTAATTCCTAAGTAAGCTTACTTTCTTTATGAATCTGAACAATCTGATTTCCCTGGGGATCCCAAAGTAATACATATGGTATTCCGAACTTATAATTGTGTGCATTCTCACTATTATATTTATGGACTGTAATTTCTTTATATCAAATAATATTAATAATATTAAAGATAAACTATTTAATATTTGTAATAACTAGCCATTTTGTCTGTAAAATATATATTGTAATGGGCACATATATACGTTACATTGTTTTTTATTATTAAACATGAAAAGAATAAAAGTTCGCAAATAAAACTTTTTTTTTTAAGAATTAAAAATTGAAACTTAAAATTCTATACTAAACTCGTATCTATATAATCGCACAGATGAAAAAAATTATTAAAATAAAACTTTATTAAAAAAAAGAAAAAGTATTTTAAAACTAAATTGTCAGTAAAGATTTAAAGATAAAAATATATCTAAGTTTATACAAAACAAATTAATTAATGTTATTGAAAAAATGGAAATGATTAATTTAATTAGTCAAATGTAAACTAGCCTTGGGCATTTAAATGTATAAGCATCAGTCAGATATGAAAACAATAGAAACTAATAGCAAATTAGAGAAATCCATCGGGAAATTGGACCTCAACGAAAGGATCATCATCATCGATGACGTAATGTCAATTGAATCCTTAAAATTAATATAAAAGGAAAAGTTTGGCAATTATTAGTTAGTTATTACGATGTGACTATATGTGTTAGTGCGGAGTTGAAGGAGAAGGGATTGAAAAGACACACTCTTCAATCCCTTCAGTTCTGCTAAGAAAGAAAGAGAAATGAACTATCGTTTTCTACATTGAGGACCAGCTGGAGTAAAAAAATCTCCGGATGAATAAATAAAATGGCCAACAGAATACCAATCTTTTTAGGATGGCATGGGAATTCACATTCAAATGGCAAGCAACAGATAAAGATGAACTGTTTAAAACTTTAAGAACTTTATAATTAATGAACATTAAATTAAAAACTTTCCGTATTTAAAATAATTGCAATAGAATCCTATCTGACCAACTTTATTTACTAATAAGTAATTTTAATTTGATGTATTTCTTTGTAAAATCATTTCCATTTATTTTTTTTTTTGTTCTTTTAAGTTTTATTATGACTGTTTTGTTTTTCATTAAATTAAATTTTATAAATGTTAAACTTAAGCCGGGTGTGAATGGCTATATAGATTTGTAAAGCTATATTAGGGGAGGGTAATCTTAGGTTATTTGTTTTGTAGTTAAATTGGGTCAATGGATTGGATATATTGATAAATTAGTAGATGTAGTACAAGATTTGCTATGGGCAGAATCGCTTTATACGACGCACACTTCTTTTTTGGCCTATGGCATGCGATTCGTAAGTCGGCAAAATGACCGCAGTCCTTTCCTATGGAGTTTTTTTTTATTACTCTTCTTGTCAGATAGATGTAGTATTCCTATCTGATGAGAGACAATTTCTTCTCTTAACCTTTTGTGCTGCCATATTTCATATTACATTGAAGGCATCGATATATCAGATAAATTGACATTAGTTTGGCTGTGAACTTTTGGCCTATGATTAAATAAGGATAGAATATTTTCTTTCAAATGCAAATCTATGTAGTCTATTCATACTCGACACTCTAAATAAAAATGCAGTAAATTTAGGTTGGGTATAGACGCTTGCATGGGTTCGTTACTGGTTAATTATGTTTTTGTTTTTCATATTTGATCAAAATATATAGACATTCGGTAAATACTGATACCTTACAGTGAGTATCTAAGATGTATTTATGTCGGATGTCTTTTAAGTTATTGGTGTCTTGCAGCCTCTTATGGTGAATGCTATTGGGTTCTTATAAATTTCCCTCTGCAATTGACTTTATCAATGACTTTATATCTTGATCAGTTATATTTATTTTGAAATGTTTTTAACCGTGTAATCTATGTAACCGATATATACTCAACATTATAAAACAAACTTTCATAAATCCATCTGTGCAAACTTAATTAAAATGTAAACTTATAATATTATAAAAATTAAAATGTAAATTTAAATTCTAAAATCAAATTAAAATCTAAAATAAACATACTAAAATAAAAATGTTAAATTTTATATATATATATATGTGTGTGTGCTTAAATAAATGTTTGTATGTTAATCACTGGCAGTGGCTTATTTTATTCTTTTTTTAAAATATTCTTAGATAAGAATTTATTGTAAATATAAATCTCTGCTGTTCCATTGAGCTAGTGACAATGGGCTAATGACCGGATATCAAAATATATAAAATAAAATAAAATTTTTTTTTTACTTACATATCTGCCTACTTTATAAATTTTTCTAGGTTCAAATGCCTAGATGGCGCCCTGTAGTGCAGATTATGTTAAGTATTTTTATCCGGATCGTTATAATATATATATGCTATTATTTTCATTAAATATTTGAGCACTATTATTTATATATATATTATTTCATAATTATTTATTTAGTTTAAAAATATAGGTATGCTTTTAGTTATTAAATAATTTGATTTGAACTACCTTAAATCAACATGTCTCTATCAGTCTAAGTACTACCCACTCTGAAAGAGCTTGGTAATGATAGGCATCCATTAGTATGTTATTATTGATATCCTTCATGCTTTCAGTATAATTCTTATGCAGGCATAGTATTGGCTCTTGAAGTTAAGTCAGTTTAAAACAATAGATAATAGACTTGAAGTTGTTGCTGAGAACATAATTAATTTTTGTTTTTATCTTAGTACTGTTTATTTTTGTCAGTTATAGTTTTGGTGTTTTTATTTTAAGATATGGTGGGTTTGAAAATAGAAGTGAATGAAGTTAAAAAATAGCATCCTTAAACATTAGGGGTATTAACTTTACTAATAGTATGTATCAACTGAAACAGTGATATGATATTGTCAAACTGCATCTAAGAAGTCTACTGGAAACCAAAATATATAATGATTCACTTATTGATCCTTCCATTTATTTTGTAAATAAAGATTTTCAGCTTTCTCTAAATCTTCTAATTCCCCTTCTGCAGGTACAGGGATTATTGTAGATAAACTTAGCCCTTTCAGCTCCTTTAAAATTTGATATATTGATGAACACTTTACTATTATTTCATTGCGACATAAAGCACTGGTGCTAGATGTAATTTTTGTATATATTCTTTCTGGACCTACAATAATGAACAGCTTAATTCTAACATTAAAGTCTATGCTTGACTCCTCCCTCTACCCACGATTACTTATGGGTGATTTTAATTTGTCATATGAAAAATTTGTTAAAATGTAGTTACATCTTTTTTCTTCCCATTAATGAGTGGGGAAGATTTTTTGCCTAGTGGTACCATTTCCTTTAATAATGGAAGGTATTCTTCACTAATTGATCTCATGTTTTATTCCCCATCAATTCATCACCTTATTAATCTTGAAATTTAAAATGCACCTTTTTCAGACCATGCTGGACTTGTCACTAAAATTGATCTTAATTTTAATAATATATCCACTGGACATACTATTAGAATATTACTACATTCTAAAATACCTGAATTATTGTTTTCAGAAATTTATATATATCTAAATATATTGAGTAAGATTGAAATGGATCCAGTGCAGACCTGGATTGCATATGTAAGCATATTATCAAACATGATGTACCATATTACCAGAGCCACACCATCACTGCCAGGCCTATTGGGACTAATGGATCAGTCCCTATCTTCAGAAAATGAAGAAACAAAAATTAAAAAAACCTTAAAAATTTATATAATGGAGCAGAATCAACCCTCAAATATTATCTAGCAATAAAGAAGAGAAGAATATTTATTAGAAAATAATTCAACACTATATCAGATAGGTTTTGGGTTACTCTTCTTCAATCAGAGTGCCAACACACAAACAGGGACTGTTAATGGAATTTATATGCTGAAACCAGCTTACTTGTATTATACGGATAGATTGCAATCTGGAAACTCTTATAACCCTGCAAAAAAGCTTTTTGGTGAGTCAAATGAAGAAAATAAATTTAAGCCTAATGAATTTACAAGGAAACTGGAATCCATGACTGAATCTTGCTATCATGGTCTGTAAATCAACATCTAAATTCCTTTACTTCTAATTTTCTAAAAAATTTGGCAAACTTTCTATCAAAAAAAATATACACAATACAAAACCTATATTCTAAATCAGTAGTACCTTTTTTAAAAAAACTGAAAAGATATCAACCATAGAAAAACTAAGAACAATTTCAAAGAGTTGATTGGGGATTAAGATACTGGATGCCATACATTTTTCCTATGATCTCTAAGTACCAGTTTGCAAAAAAAGGCTCATCTACTAATCAAGCAACTTTTATTTTTAGAACTGTTATCGACACAGAATTAAGAAGAAATATGGTTCTGTTGTGATTCATCTGGATATTAAGTCTGCATTTGATACAGTCCCTATTGATATCCTGATTAACATTGTAGCTGACACAACTATACCTAAAGCTTACCTTTATGTCTTAATAAATTTGCTCCAGAATAGGGAGATACATATAACTCTAAATGGAAGAATATCACTGCCTATCATCCCCATTTGTTCCATACTCCAAGGTTCCCCATTGAGTCCACTTCTCATTAAAATGACAGGTATATATATCCTGGACTTAAACACTAGTATTAAGTGTGTTACTTACATGGATGATATTACAACTTCCCTTCATCCAGAAACCAAATCCCAAATGTAATAAAACTGCTAAAACAAAACACTGATAAATTCAAACTCATATTTAATATAGAAAAATCATGTGCATGACAAATTTATTCAAAACACAATATTATAGAACATTTTAAAGAAAAACCTAGCCTCTGTTTAGGCTTTCCATTTTACTTAAATTCTACACAAATGAGAACAAGTATTCAAAACCAACTAACAAATAAAATAGAACACATAATAAACTCACTAATAAAAGCATATTTCTCTCTATACTCCAAAGTTTCATTATACAATGTGTAATGCACATTGATTACATAAGTAATATTTACTAAGGCATTATAATTTATAATTGCAACTTTAAATTATCGTAATAGATTTCTAACTATAAGATCTTTCTGTTGACTCATTGTAAATCGAAAGATTTCATGAGTACTAATGGGTAATAGAAATTGTGGACTTAATCAGTGAAGTATTGAATAGTTTCACGCTCTCAGTTCTAACCACTTCAGCTTCACCTATTTATATAGAAAGTAGGTTAAAATAAAGAAGGGTTCCCCTCTTTTCTTCCAAACAGTAAGCTTGTGGTTAAGACCTGTAGAGGCCCCTACCTTCATATTTTCAAGTGCACATGTTTAAAGATTTAATGCCTTAGTAAATATTATGCAATGTGTTAATTGTGACTAGAATGATATATTGTACACCAATAATAAAATTTAAACCACTAAATATCACATGATCACCATTTATGCTTGCTCAAACTGTTAAAACAGGCAAAACTCTCCATATAGTAGTCTCACTCAGTGCAAGCCAAAGTAATCAATGGGTGCAATAAGGTTTAGTGCATAAAATTCCTATCTAGTACCTATTAATCCAATATCCCCAGAATAGTTTTGTAATTAAGTAGAGATAGAAGGTGTTTTCTGGAGGGTTGCATTATTTTCTAAGATCTAGATATAATGCTCTCAGATCAAATCTCCTCACTGATGAAAGCCATAAGCTAGAACCTAGTTTGGGGATATTGGATGAATAGGCACTAGATAGGGATATTATGTAATAAACCTTCTTGCATCCATTGATTACTCTGGATTGCACTGAGTGGCACTACTGTATGGAGAGTTTTGACTGTTTTAATAATAAAATTTACAAAGAAATTTATTAATCATAATCATCACTGAGAAAACTTCTCAGGGGTAAAAGGGATTTCATCAATCTCAATCAGAAAGTTCCAGTATCTTTTGGCTTCTCAGGGGTAGGATTTCATCAATCTCAATTAGAAAGTTCCACTGTCTTTTGGTTAACAATGGTCTTGGTCGTCATTCAATAAATGTATTTGAAATACAAAAATCATTTCATACCATCTCAAAATATACTAAGATGTTTTCTACATGAAAATAGCAATTAAAATCACACCCACAAATAGACTTCCTTCACTTTCAGGACATTTAAATGCCATTAGAGTTGATTTTAGAAATACAAAATCTTGTCTATTTTCACCAAAGAATAAATATCAATATTGGGGAAGTATATTTTTTTACTTTCCCCAGCCATTCTAATTCATGAAAAGTCTATACTTGAAATTACAAACAAACAACTGTGTCACAAATTTAGAAATTGGTCACTTGAGCCTAAATCCTTTGATTTTCTGGTTAAGATTAATTTAGAAGCATTACCTACCAAATTTTTTTACAAGTGTAAAAGAAAGATTTAATCAATAGAAGATTGCTGTAGTTTTATGTACAAGAGAGTCCAAAACTCAATCTCACATTTTTTTCTCATGTCCCAGCTTTGACCAGATCAGGGTGGAAATACCAGTCATATTTAAGAATAAAAAAAATAAATATTGGATATATGTTTAAGGAATTTGGTAATGGTCTTTTTTTCGAATGTACGTGCCAATATCTTTGTTCTCTACACTATAGGGTGCGTGAGATGTATATTTGTGTATGAAAACAGTCCAGGAAGACCAGATGCTTTTAGAAATCAGCTAGAAACAATAAGAGAAAGAGACAAAAAGATTTCCAAATACAAGGCATATATAAAAACCTGGTTGGGGCTCTCTCAATCCTCAAAGCTATATCTCTACACTCTTGCCTTGTATCTAGTGTTTATGATTTAATGTTGTAAAAAAAAGAAAACAAATATAATCAAAGTTTTTCTTTTCAAGCAATGAATAAAGTACCTTTAAAACATAATTACAGTATTAGATTTTGTTTTTGTCAAATCCTAAAAAAAAAAAAAACAAGAAAGAAAGAAAAAGAAACTCAAAGATGAAGTCTTAAATGTTTTCATGGAATTTATTTAATAAGCTTCTTTCAGTCATAGAAGTGATTTTATTATAAACAAGGCTGTGACTTATATAATGCTTTTATCAATAAAATTAAATATGCTAGATAAATAGATAATAATAGCAAAGAAATATAAACTAAAACAAAAAAAAAAGAAATATGAGGCAAGACATGTATAGGAAGATCGCTCATGAAAGCAGTGAATTTCTTTTTCTCTTGCATTGTTTTATGAATAGTTTGAGATGATTAGCTTTATAATTTTGCTGATCAATTTTATTAGGAATTGAATTGAAACTTTCAGTATTTGAGAAAAAGGCATGTTATTGTAAAATGGAAAAATTAAATGATGTTTGTGATTGTCACTTGCTATTCAAAGTTGGATCAGAATATCATGTTTTTTTAATTAAGAGTATGTTGATTATTGAAGTCTTTATTATTGATGAATATGTATTTTCATCTGATTTTATTGCTTTTATTGAATTATGGAATTTATTTTAATTAATCAAAAAGGTTTGTGGTATCATTTGAGGCTTTCCGTGAAAGTTAATTTATATTATATTATTTATATGCTACTTGATAATATGAATGAAAGGGTTATAATAAATTATTGTTGATTAAAAACTGAGGCACCTAAGATGAAATTAGTGTTATACATAAGGCAATATCAATAACAATCCCAAGCTGGTCCAATATATTTATGTAGACATTAAATATTGCAACTTGATCACTGAGATTGAAATTTTTGATACAAAGATTACCTGTTTAAAGAGGTTTATTTAAACCTTTGTGTCAATAATTTCAATCTCTGTGGTCAAGTTGCAATCTTTAGTGTCTATATAAATATATTGGACCATAAATAAAGGTGGGATTCCACTTTTATTGTTAAAAGGAGGTTGCCTTGACAACTGTTTGAAATTGTTGATTGTTATTGATATTGGGATTGTCTAAGTGTTGACTGGCTTTTAATGATTACTTACAAACCCATTTAACCTTGAACATTATTACACTTATTATGTATACATACATAAATAAGCATTTGTTTTTTAGTTTTTTATCTTTATGATATCTGATTTTGTAACAACTTACAGTATTTTCAGGAAACAGATATTAAAATGTGATATAGATTTGTTGGTGGATTTATAAACTGAATTAGTAAAAGCAATAGAACACTGATAATTGTACTATTTTTTCTGATTAAAAAAATGATCTACAAAAGATTACTAATATTTTGAATGTATTTGATAAAGTTGTGATTTATTCATCAATGTTCAACAAACTTTTTTATCAACTAGTGATGGCAGAAAAATCTTCAACAACTTTTGACTTGAATGCTTATTAGTTTGAAAGTATGAATCTTTTTACATACCTTGTGAGCTTTACAGGTAAAAAAGTATAGTTGGGTGTTAGAGACTTCATTATGCAGTTATAATATTAAAACAATTTTAAAAATAGATACCTCATAACAATTATACAACTACCTCAATTAAATTAGTTGAATATAAGATTACTACTTTTTAAATTTATTGTATGAAAGTGAGATATAGACTTTGTCTGAAGGTTTGTAATGATGGTATATTATAAGATGTAATATGTTGGACTATTTCCATCATTTATGAGTGAATATTGAATGTATAGAAAATTTTAAACTTTATTTAAACTTTTCAAATACAAACAACTTGTTAGTAATAACACACAAATAGACAATACAGGTTAGTAATTACACAACGTTTCGAGTAGTATTATTCTCCACTCTTCTTCAGGTGTTGCCGGCCTATATGCACAGTGACAATATTCGCTTAGAAGTTGAACTCGCACCTTTAGATTCTTGTATATTGAATTTAAGGCAAACGCTCTACCAACTGCCTTTGACAGAATAGCTCAGTTGGTAGAGCGTTTGCCTTAAATTCAATATACAAGAATCTAAAGGTGCGAGTTCAACTTCTAAGCGAATATTGTCACTGTGCATATGGCACCTGAAGAAGAGTGAGAATAATATACCACGTTGTAATACTAACCTGTATTGTCTATTGTGTGTTATTTACAAGTTGTTTGTATTTGAAAAGTTTAAATAAAGTTTAAAATTGTCTATACATTCAATATTCACTCATAAATGATGGAAATAGTCCAACATATTACATCTTGAGATATAGACTTCTTACCTATGTAACATTCTTGCACTATTTTTAATTTAAAGATCTGTTCTGGTTTGTAAGATATTTATCATCATTTAATAAATAGACAATGTTTTACCACAGGATACATTTACAAATAAGATTTCCACATGAAGACCAATATGGCAGTTCTTTCAATATTAGTATTCTTTATCAATTCCACAAAGTGCTTAGAATCCTGACAAAGGATTGTGTCTTGCATTCTAAAGAACTAAGAATCTTGAGAAGAAATCTTGACAAATTTGGACAAGGTAAATTTCCAGTACTAACAATAATTTCTTAATGAAATGTATTTCTTATGAATTTTAGTACCATAAAGATGGGGGGGGGGGGGAATTCTGCAGAAATGGAATGATAATTTACTTTTCTTCTGAATCCTTAAATGCTTAAAACTTTGGGGTTTTTTTTAGCTGACAAGACTTTTTTACTAACTTCTTACATTGATCTGTAGTGAGTTCTTTTATATTATAATCAGTAGTATTCATTACAATTGTAGCATTGACTTTGTCAGCAGAGAAAATTATTATGGATTTAGCTAATTTGAGAGATGTAATAGCTTTCTTATTATAAGTAATGTTTGATTGGGCTTATTCTCCAATATATTGATTTGACACAGAATTCTTTAAATAAAATCAAGGAATGGCTATAGATTCACCAGTGTCACCCATAACTAGCAACATTTACACTTAAGATCTTAAAACTTCAGCCCCAAATACTACTTCATATCCACTTGAAACTTACTTGTTCTGTGTTGATAAGACATTTGTTATATGGTCACATGGTGAATCACTATTACAAATATTTTGGATACACATCAATAACATTGCAAGTCTTGGGTCAAGACTCATAAAAAAATTAAAACTATAGTTTACAGAAAACTCACACAGACATGACATAATATCCAATTGTGATAGAAATATTAAATATGGAATTATAGTAAATAAAGCAATAGGATTCTGTTCAGAAACCAGTGATTTGTCAAAAGAAAAGATCTATTTAAAACAAACTCATCTGAAGAATGCTTATCCATCAGTTGTCATCAAGAAAACATTCAAAAGAAAAATAATTACAGGTACTGTATTAGGCCCAAGCATACTAGGGATCACAGATAATTGAACAGAGAGGAAAAGGCACAAAAACATTTTTTAAAAGCTGCTCACTTTCCAATGTCAAACAACCCCATAAGTCAAACTAATGTCATAACTCATAATATCTATAAACCACTTATTAACCTTCCCTTTAAAAAAATGTAGAAATCAAGAGGACTTACATTACAATTGCCTTTGACAGAATAGTCTAATTCATGAAACTAAAGGCCCTGGGTTTGATTCCATTGCTAGATCTGTCCAGCAGCACTTAAAGAAGAGATGAAAATAATATTATTCAAAATGAAGCACTATATGACTTACGTTATTACTAATAATTGGATGTATTTGAAAAGATTAAATAAAGCTTGAATTTTATTAAAATATTTAGCAATTAATAATAGATTATGAAAACAATCCAATATATAATTACAATATCATCATCACAAACTTTCAGACAAATGTTTCTAATAATGTGTCTATATAGGTAATCAATGGCTATAAATGAGAAAATCATGTGACACTTAAGCACTAAGGTGACAGACTGAATTTTAATTCGGAAACCTTTAGTTCTCAAATCAGTTGTCCTACCACTATATTAAATCACACAGATAAATCTAATGTCTGATACCTTTTTATTGAAAACTTCAAATCTGGGTCTATCTTTACTATATATGTGTGGTAAGAGATGAACATTTTAAAATGAAAGCTCTAATTTATTGTATAATCTTTTGATTCTATTCTTAATAGATTTTTGTTTTTCTAGATTTGCAGTAAAGTAGGGATATCTTACATCTTCTTAAGCAATGTTCACTTGTTTTATTGAATCTATTAAGCGGGTCAAAGAGCTAAAATATTTTCTGCTAATCAAAACATAATTTCATTGAGCTGAAGTTTCATTTCTATATTTCACGTTTATTTTTTATTTTTATTTTTTTTGTGTCATAGCATCGGCCGGGACGCGAACCCGCAACCCGGGCAACTGCCTGCAAGTGCAAGGCAGTCGCGCTGACCTCTCGACCACCAATGCAAGACATAGATTTTTTTTCAAAAATTTTTTAAAAAATATATCAGGTAGTTTTTTTTTCTTTTATAGATGTGCTAAATAATCTCCATTCTACCCCACAATATCTTGAAATATATAAAGACGTCATAAAATACAAATGATTTCCAAGATGCATTTTGTGCTGAAACAGCACTTATCAATTGGCTTACTCTCTCATCTATTTATTATATATTCAGTATTTATCAGTAATAAATTACTACATGTTGACTTACGAGTTCCCATCTTTACTCCAACCACAACTTTGACACATCCATTCTAAATAAATACATATAATAATTATCATTAATTATTTAGTAAACTAGAGATTATTTTTAGCCCAGTTATAAACTTTAAACCTCAGTTAAAAGATCAATATATATGTTTTTTTAATTAAACACACACAGAATAATTTCATTTCTCTTTTTTCATTTGTAATATCTTTTATAGGTGTACTTAATAATCTCTATTTCACCACAATTTCTTGAAACATATAAATAAAGAACCCTTAAAAATAAATGATGCCAAAGATGCATTCTGTGCCGAGCCAGCACTCATCAGTTGGCTATAAATTCTTAAAATATATGTATCTATTATTTTTATTTTCAAATCGAAAATTATTATTCAATCAATCAAAATACTTTGTATATATTTTTATGCTTTTGAATTACAACATGCTGTAATATAAATCTAAATTATCTCTTAATTAATGATATATTCTAATACTTGAATCATGCTACTCTTATGTTATATTCACGTTATTGTTATATATATATATTATAATGAATTTTACTAGTTTGTATTAAACAAAGTTCTTCGAATCAATTTTTATTTTCGTTTTTCCTTTTAAATTCATACTTCCAATAATATTCTATTTAATTTATGATTTAGCTTTTTCTGATTCACGAAAGCTTCCTTTACTTGAAAGCAAATATAAAATTAACACATATTAATATATGTGGGTGGAGGTTTCATAAATATATTTTTATAGATTTTATTGACACATATACTTATAATATGAATAACTGCTAAAAGTTCATCTTTTTTCTCAAATAATCGTAAATAATAAAAATAAAAAAAATCCTGAAGTACGAGTTAATTAAATCAAAATTTTTCTCCTGCTGACTCTGCCGAATTATGTAAGCTGTAAGTTAGTTTTGATAAATAAAAGCAGATTTTTAAAAAAATGTTTATCCATCTTTTTATAAAAAATTCGTAAGTATATATAATATAAACTCAACTGAAAATACGGAAAACCTTTAAATCAGAACGAATATATAAACATATATGTATTCGTATATACTATATGTAAGAATATTACGTTGTTATAATGCATATAGATTATATGCAAGAGTTTTGTAGTATAGCTGTAGTGTATATTCCTACTGTTCCCATAACTTAGGAAAAGGGATTGAAGCTAAATTGGATGAAAGTTTTTTTTTTAAAAAATCAGATTTCAATCGGGATAGAATTTTTTTTTTCAAATAACAGACTCATAAACGTAGTAAATGAATATTAAGCTGGAAAGTAAAACAAAGAAGCCAAAATAGTTCAAACTTCTACTGCCCGTGGTAAGTATTGCCTTCTCCTTTATGTGTGTCACTGTTAGAAGACATTGGCCCGGCTATTTAAAAACTATTTATCCTAACACT
Source organism: Epiperipatus broadwayi (assembly GCA_028023455.1). Taxonomy (NCBI): domain Eukaryota; kingdom Metazoa; phylum Onychophora; class Udeonychophora; order Euonychophora; family Peripatidae; genus Epiperipatus; species Epiperipatus broadwayi. Next base: position 5,274,126 of record JAQFVV010012400.1, on the reverse strand, counting down.
GTGTAAATTAATTAATGCTATAATTAAAGAATGCTCTGATTATTGAATGGAAAAAAATAAAATAAAAGTAAATATGATTATTAGACAATATCTTTGATAATAAACTATGCAGCATAAACCCGAAGATTAATTTGCCACATAAGAGTATTTTACCCCCTTCTTTATCAGTTATATTACCAAATTCACAACTTCCTTTATTTTGCTATAATAACTTATATAAATGCAATTTATCCATCACTTTGAACACTTTTTAGCAAAAACCTTTTATTGTATCTATATGCATACACAATCTTACGTTTCGATTGTGTGCTGTCTTCTTTAGAACCAATTTTACTTTAATATTTTAACTTTTAATTTTTTTACTTTTAAAAAATTAAAGTAAAAGTGGTTCTGAAGAAGACTGCAGGGCAGTCGAAACATTTTGTATGCATATAGATACAATAAAAGGTTTTTGCTAAAAAGTGTTCAATGTAGTGGATAAATTGCGTTTATTTTTTATCAGTTGTGTATCAAAGCAGTATCAGTTTCATGAAGCATATATATATACTCAAGTTTTTAGTTATTTGCCAGTGCATCTGATTATAATTATACTATATCACTACTATTCATCAGCCTAGAAATTCTGACTACCTCTTGTCATTACACATGCATTTTGGAATAATTCACTTTTTATGACTATGATGCTTTTTGATTCCAAAACTATGTTGAGTCTCTGGTAACCATTCATTTATAACTGGAAACAGCTTATTCAACAAAATTCTTGAAATGTACTTTTCCTGCAATGTATAATAATGATATTCCAAGATAATTACCGCAATCTAGTCTATTTCTCTTGATTTCAAAGACTGGAACAATAAAAGTATCTTTACAATTAGATGATACAACTTCTTGGTCCCATATATTTTTTAAAAATTCCAATTATTTTGACGCTAACATATTACCATCATATTTTAAAACTTCTCCAGTTATGTCATCAGAACCCACAGCCCTCCCATTTTTTAAGATTACAAAGAGCTACTTTAACTTTACTAAGCTAGATATTTTTGTCCAAATGTAAATGAGTAGATAAAATAGATGTATCATTAAAAGTTGTCATTTCAATGCTTGTATCATTATTCAAAAGATAAAATGCTCCTTACACCTGTTCATATATGAGAATACTATTGCTGGGTTTAGTAGGGCTGTGATAGTTCTTTTCATATCTATAAGATATTTTTCATTAAAAAAAAGATGTAAAATGACCACTATTATCTAAATGTCTGTATCTTGTTTGTAGTTTAACCCACTAGCAGTGCTGCCATTTGGATTTTGAGGCTTAAGGCACAAGTATGAAGTGGGATCCCAGCAAATAAAAAAAGTGAATAAATAAATAAAAATTTTAATTTTTTAATACAACCTGACAGAGATATTTTAAGTGCTGGCTCTGGCTAAGCATTTATCATAAAGCTTGTAGAGGAATTGGCAATCCTCACTGTTTATAACTTACAAGCTTAAGAGATATGGGTCATGTGATCTATGAATTGATCTATGACTTTTATTTTGACTATTTATATACAACATTTATTCTTATATAAATACCAATACTTAGTTTATTAATGCACAAGATATATATTGTGTTCTTGATTAAAATAAGATAGCCCAGTGTGGGCCTCCACTAGCCCTCAGAGCCCTGGCATACACCTAGTTGACTGACTTTAGGGACACTACTGTCCAACAACCATTTTTAATTCTTCTTGTCAGTCATTGAATTATGTTTCCACAGTTAACTATTATTCTGAGGAAGCTGAAATTCGACATTACATTTTAATCATTTATATATAAACCTTAAAAATATTGCATGTAGAAATTGCAGTCCTTAACTTACTTCAATCAGACAAAATGAGAATTTTAATTTATCTGAGACCTCAAAAACTTACTGGGAAACAAGTTGAAACAATGCTAACTATGAGATTAAACTATACTGGATGCCTTTTCAGTTTTCTTTCAGATATTTAACTCGTAATAAGGTGGTAAGTTGCAGTTTTATGAGCACAATTAATACTAGCGTAAACTTCCATTTTTTTTTTTTTAATTGATTAGTTCTTACCGAATATAGTGTTAACTTTAACTAAGGAGAAACTAAATTAGTTAGAACTTTTTGGGAACTTGTAAGAATTACTATTTATCATTAATTTTACATTTTACAGTCATTTTAGATTAAAAATATCAATCACTGTAGTATCAGAAATATGTAATTAAATGGGAGACACAAAGAAAGGATTGTTGCATTTTTTTTTTCAAACTGTGGATTACTGTATCTGTAGGTTTTTGATGAAAGAGTGTATGATGGTCATACTATAAATTATGTCTGGGGTAATAATAATCTAGAATCTAAACATTTTTTTATATCAGAACTTTGACTAATCATAGAGAGACAACAAAAAAATAGTTGCAAACAAACTTTAAAATTGGCTAAAATTGTCTGTTTTGTTTTGACTAATTAACTTTAAAAAAAAAAATTATTGCCAATAAAAGACTTTTAAAGGGGGGGGGGTATAATCTAAGAATTCCGACTTTTTTTACATTTTTCCAAACTCTTTCTCATGATACTTGAATCACACTTGCTACTATTTTAGAAAATGCAGTCAGCCTTGGACTCCACGCAATTGTATGCTAACTAAATTTTACATTAAAGTATTCATTTCATTATCTCTAATAGCTCTATGATCAAACAAAACCTGGACATTTTTTTGGTCTTTAAACTTCAAGTGAAAATCATCAAGTTTCTTGAATACAAAAAAACATTGTCTCCATATTTACTATTTTTATTAGTGGTTATTTTAATACATGGTATAATTGCTTTGTTTTGAAAAATAAATGTTTTTTTTTCATCTTGTGTGGTTTAATGCAACGCTAGAAGTTCATATTCTAGAGGTAAAGTCCGTGAATTGATTCCATTTCTGGAATTTCCAAGTCCTTCAACTTCTTATAATTGTTTTTTTTCTTCTAATGTTCTTTCTTCAATTTTTTTCTTTTACAATGTCACCAAAAACTTCATTAATAATTTATGCACAGTGGCATGTGCTACAACAAACATTCTATATTAAACAAATACAATAAAATTCCCCTTTTATAATAAAATAAAGATTCTACAATGAATGCAGATGCTATTTAAAAAAGGCAGAGTAAAACTACTGGGCAAATTAGCATGTGCATAATGTTTTCTGGATCTTCTTACTTTAGTTAAAGTATCAGACATTAATATTCACTTATCAACTATATTTCATTTAACTAAATACTTGGACCCTCTTTGTATTTTCCTAGTATATCATTTTACTCATGACTCAAAGTAGACTAAGAAAAATAAATAATATTTTAAGAATAATTGTTTGTACTTTTCAGAAATAGTGGAAAAAATTGTTTATTATGGAAAGTTCATTCATAAGGGGGGCGTGTTTATACTTGTACCAAGTCAAATAAAAGTAATCATATTTTTTACACTTATTTGTTTTTTATTTAAAGGATTGTATTGAATGGTAATTTTATTTCAGGCTATGAACTTTGAGCATAATGTTTCTGAATGCATAGATTTCTATGCATTCTATAACCAATTACGTTCATTTTAGCCTATGCCATTCCCTATGCTGTAATTACTAGCAGAAAAATGTTTTTAATCTCATACATTTCTTGTTTAATTTAAAAGATGTTCTGGTTTGGATTATGAAAAAAAAATTTTGTAAATAACTTTTAATCTATATTCTCCAAAGCCGTTTTAATTTTATTCTTTAATCTGAAAATCTTATTTGTATATATGTGCATATATATATATATTACTAATAAATACTGAATTTTCGAATTAAATGAAAGACAAACTAAATAAAATATATATTAATATTATAGTTCTAAGGTTATGATGTAGTTCTAAAATTCAGATGATATAATGAATTATATTTAAAAAGTGGTAGTAATTACTGTTTAAAACACTATTATTGATTTGTGATAATAGTTTACACGCTAGTTATTCAATCTGTTTTGTTCTCACCCAATATATATTTTATTTTCATTTGTTATCTCAATCTGCCTTTTGGACAAATAACATCCATACTAACGCATTATTTTTTGCCAGTGTGCTATATATAATCGCGATAATTACTCTTTAAAATATTTTTTTATAAATAAAAATTTGTATGTATTGTTGACGCTGTGAATATGCTAAGCTACAAAACGTTGAATTGACAAACAATGTAAAATAATGTCATTCGGACAATAGAATTGACCAATAATTCCTCCAATCTTTATGCTGTTAATTTAACTTACATATATATGTCAAAATGATTCGATTTATTTGTTAAATTGTTTACCATTAGTGACTTTTGAAGAATTTTTGCTGACAAGTTTGAATATTACATAAAAGTAAAATAGCCTTAAATAACCCACCCGCACAGCAGTATTTTTTTTACAGAGAACCAGAGAGGAAGGCATCATATATCAGTCTATTCTAATGCTGGCTATTGAGAATTTATGATTTTCTGTTCTCATTTTATCTTCTATTTTAAAATGTCTATTTTATGGATTGATTGTTGTTTGAAAATTCTCAGTACCTAAGTTACCTGGATTTTTATTCGTGCAAAGACTGACTACACTAACCGCTATATCAAGAGGACTTTCACATTATTTCAATTAATTACTTGACTAAAATGTTTCTTATTAATATACAATGTAATTTTTAATAATTTAAAAATATAGGTAATATCAGAATTTAAAATATATATATATATATCAATGGATTGAAATTGTGATTCAATAGAGGAAACCTCCCCCCTCACAATTCCTTTGTTCCCAATCTCAATAACGGTACTTTATTTAAATCAACTTTAACATTATGTTTATTTTTCACTATAAAATGTTTGTAATTCTTTCTGTTTCTTTTGAACTATACATTACCAAATAGTTTAAGAGTTATAAACCACTAACTTCGGAGAAATCAAGGAGCCGCACTTTCGATGTTGGACAACAACAAGTCTATAAGCTTTACCGTCACCCGTCTGTAACAAGTCTATAGGCTATAGATTTTCATAACAACAATAGTGAGCTAAATTTAGACCCGTTTGCTAATAGGTTTTTTATCGTCTGTCTTCACCGCTCTCACATCATAAAAAATAAGTTTCTAGAAATGTAAACAAAATACGCGAACTGGAAATCAAAATGTTTCGGCAATAAAAATTTTTTTATATATAATTGAAATTGTTTTTAGAATCATTATTTACAAATATAATTTAGTTTCAACTCATATTTAATTAATTAAAAGGGAATTTTAAGCAAAATATATACAAACTCACAAAAAAAGAACGCTGAAAGTTATTATTATTAAACATTCTTGTCTCGTATAACATAGTTATTAACCGCAACTATATTTTAAAATTTGAAAATTTCTCTACACATTGTTACAAATGGATAAAAATCAGTCCTTACATTTGCAAAAGAATAATGTAATAGAAAAATATAGAACTGCCATTAAAAAATATGGAAAGCTAAGTGTTTGATTCCCCCGGCTCATTCGCAGATGAAATGTATGCATAGTTAGAGAGGGTGGTTCAAACGAGATGAGGATTATATTGTTAAGTTCAAGTTTAATACTGTTATCAGCATCTTCTCAAACTCAAGACATGGGAATCTGGAGATTAATTGTTTTTATTTGAGAAGTTTTTTAATATTCACAACACTGACGTGTCACATACATACTTTATTCTCTACAATCTACATGGCTATAACATGTTTATTTTTGGCAGTTAAAAATATTTCCTAATATTGATTGATGAATAAGGAAAGCCCTGGGCAGTGATGGTGAGGCAGACTCAAGAGCTAAAACTTTCTGTATCCGTTCCCATTCAGGAAAAGTTTAAAATAATTTCGCTGGTGAATTGTGTTTACCTATTCTCCTCAGTTTATCAGTATGGTTTTTCAAGATCACACGATTCCATTAAGCAACGTATTATATAATTATCTATTTATTTATTAAGCATTAATTAAAATTGTCATTAATACCAATGAAATATGCCTAATGCAATTACTATTAAAATTTGGACTACAACAAAGTATAACAATAGTTGCTTGACAGATTAAAATGATAACAAAAAGTTTTTTATTAAAGCACAAAATAAAAAGTTATATAGAAATAAATGCATAAGTGATTTATTATTTATATGTATACCGATTATAACTTAGCTAATGTAAAAAATATATATTTTTACAATAATATTATTAGACAGATTATTTTATAACTAGTGTACGCTTTATGTTTATTTATATTGATTTTGTCTAGAGTTATATATATATAATCTCATATTTCACATTATCTTGTATGGTTAAGTGCACTAGTAGAGTGTCACTTCCTGGAATGTAAGGTTCTGGATTGATATCAGTTCTTGCATAACAGAAGCTAAAACTTCTTATGAGTTCACAAACAATAAAGTCATTCGACTCATATTGAGGATTTGTATATTTTAGTGTAGCGGTAAAGTATCAGATTCTAAAGTTCTCGACTAATTCCAGTATTAATACATCCATGCTCAAACTTCCAGCAATAACGCCTTTAGATTACTATTATTACTTCACAGCAACATTGCAACTCCTTAACATAGTTCCCTAATGAATTTTAATTTTATAAGAAAATATTTACAACAATAAAAACAATAAAAATTAATCTGGTTTTAAGATCAACTTTTGTTCAGTTATTTTTAATTATTAGTCATAAAATTAATATCTTTCATAAAAAATAATTTGTTCATTGTCATGCGAGTATGTGGTTTTGGATTTCATTAAGAGCCATTTTAAAATGTTTAAATCATATTTGTAGTTCTTAAATAACTTGAGCAATATGTAAATTGAGGGAAGTGATAAAAATCTTAATACTTATTAATCAAAAAGTAGAAGAATCTTATTTAAATACCTATTAAAACAGTGATTTCTCCCAATAAAGAATTAAATCAAAAAATCATTCACCTCAAAAAATATAGCAATTATTTTCCAGTTAGATGAATATTTTTAAGGAAGTCATAACTGCACGATACCCAAGCCAGGTGATCATCCAATTATTGGTGAACAAATGGGAAGTATATGTGCTTTATAAAAAATTTAAAAATCCAGTATGTGCATTGGTTAGAAGTGTCACAATACTAATCACAAAATGAAAATACAAATACGATGTAATCGTCACCATTTTGTACCTATCTAATAAACATATTAGGTTGTTGTTTTTTTTAATTAAACCAATACCATATGTGGATATCATTGTACTCAACTTGCTATTTAAGTGCTCATATATCACATGAGTTTTTGAGCAATTAATTATATGATTTTTTTTAATGTTTTGAAAAACAAATATAGCAATAATTAGCTATTTAAATACTTGTTTATCTAAGTTGATGGTAATTTAGATAAACTTAAAATTGTCTTTTTAAGATATGCCATAAGGATCATAGCTACTAAGTAGTTATAGCTAGACATATTTTTGTCCTCAGACAAAAATCTATACTACAATTTCATCTATCATATTTTAAAAACTCATAAGGATTGGGTGTTTTATTCTTTATTTTGTTTATATTTTCATTTTATAATTAATAGTTCTATCATCACTGTAGAATGTTTTCAGCCAATACACATTTCAATCAGTACCCAAAAAATCATCATAGTTTATTCCAAATATCAAGTCAAAAATCATGAATCATACAATAAAAGAGAAAGACACTGTAATACTAAAACATGGATCTCTCAAGTCTAAAGAGTAACTGAAGAAGAAATAATCATTTCTCAGTTCTTCAGGTTTATATGACATAAAGTATTAAAGTTACTTGGATATCTAGTTGTTAATTTTTGCATGCAAGAAAGAAAAACTCTGAACAGCTACTATAGGATCATCATTATATGATGAAATGTGTGGCCTATGAACTAAGAAAATATGGATGTAGTGATGAAGGAAATGAATCATTTATTTTCTTAGAAGATAATGAGGTAAAATGGATTAGACTGGAGGAAATATCTCTATTATGATGACTGAGAATAGCGACTAAAAATATTATGATTTTTATTGTTTGGAAGAATATTGCTAGAACTATTATTGGATGGAATCCTGTAAATGATCAGTTGATATTAGTTCAGTTTCAACACTCATTTAATTTTACTCTAATACAAATCTATCTATGCTCCAATTTAAAAAAACTTCCACAGAAATATATTTTTAGTAATTGGAGATTAGAATATCAAAGTTAGAAATAAAAAAAACACTGATGATTATAAAGATTAATAAGCTGTTGTAAATTTATCATTTATTCTATTAATAATACATTGTTTAAGTGGTCAAAGGACAGTCTCTAAACACGGATATTATCATAAGGAATTCATAGAAATTAAATTGTTTATGTTCTTAGCATCAATTGATGGGAGATTTAAGTTTTAATAACTACAAATTATGAGAAAAGGAACTGAATTTAGAGTTGGGATAAACTACCTGTTGCTTTTATAAATTGAAATTTTTAACTATTCAGTAGCAAATCGGATAAACTTCAGATTGACATGAAAAAATAATTGAAAAGGATTATGAGGGAGGGGGGACGTTAAATGTGACATATATACATGTAAATGGATTTTAATAAATGTAATGTCATTTGCAAAAAAGAAAGAGAGAGAAACCAAAATTAAAAAGAAATACAAAAATAAATAAAGATCTTATTTAAAAAAACTGATTTAAAAATTTTGAAAAGAAACTTAGGACAGCATAATATTATAACATTTTCAAAGATTTTTGAAAAGAGTAGAGCAATCCAGAAAAAAGTTTTAGTTCTAACAGAGATAGAAAACATATACAGAAAAACTATACAAAAAGACATCCAATATGTTTTTGATGAGATTTTCTATATGAAAAAACCTTTAACAGTTGAGAATGACGATCCTGTATCACATATTTTGCAAAAATTGAAGAAAAATTAATAAAAATACTGGTAAAATTATGGCAAGTAATTAGAAATTTACCAATGAAAGAAAGTAATTTTTGTTGCCTTACCAAAGAAAAAAGTTTTAACGGAATTTTCAAACTATATCATCGTCACATCTCTTATACTACATGCAAGAAAATGTATCCTTAAAATCATATATAACAAATTGCTATTTAGATATTATACTTTTATTACGTGGAAGCCCCAGAAAATAATATTATGAATTCATTTCTCGGTGAGAATATTAGAATTAATATATATATATATATTGGATAATAAAAATGTACCAAGGAATACCATCATCTAGCTAGTTATATAGTTAAATGTTTTCAGACAAATTCAAAGGTACATTCAGTTGTTAGTAATAGCACTCTGGTTAATATGGAATATAAATTTTAATGGCATTGCTTTCTTTTCTTCTGATGCTAACAGCCTGACTAATGATTGCCTGCATGGGAAATGAAATGCTGATTTTTTTAGTTCATAAATACTGAATTTAAAAGATACTCTAATCAACTAAGCTATTTTCTCAAAAGCAGTACATCAGTAGAAATATTATGAAACATGTGGATGAATACATATTGCTGAAACTAACCATACTATCAAAAAATAAAAATATATAAAATGCGCTAACATGCACAAGCACACTAAGCTAAAAACAAATAAAGAAAGTATATATATATTTTTTTTTATTTTAATATCTATTCCATTAAATGGCTAAGCGCTTTCAAGGGTCAAAGCCCTCATAATCATAACCGCATTACAAACTATAATAAATTGACTGGATTGATGCAAATTTATGCAAATGAATAGATATTAAAATAAAAAATAATAATATATATTTTTTTTATTTTTTTTTTAGCTTTGCGTGCTTGTGCGTGTTAGCGCATTTTATATATTTTGATTCATAATTAGCCACAAAGTATAAACTGTTTGCTTATATCAAAAAATAAGTAAAAGAACATAAAATGATTATTAGAGAAAATAAACGACAAGTGTTACTAAATTAGCACTTTATGCATATACTAATAAACATATGTTTCACTGAGAAAACCTCAAAAATATTTTCTTTTAATAGTGATTCAAAATTCTTAAGACAAATTAATTAATAATCCCCAATATTTGGAAACCACTAATTAATATTATTTTTAAAGAAAAAAGATAGAAAAATCAGGTGCCTTTTATAAATAAGTATATAAGAGTACTAAAAGTAACCTTAAAGATTAATCTATTCCCTAAATATATAAAAGCATTATATAAAATGTAATCTTTCTATCTATTTTGGGTGTTTTTTGATAATTATCACATACAAAAAGTTTATGGTAGTAAATATTTTATCATAAACTGACAAAACAGGATTAAGATTTATACAGGTTTGACTTGGAATTTTTAATCTGAACTAATTTAAAACAAAAGTTTCATCTTGGGTTCTGTATATAAAATATGCTGATGATTATACTATTTTTGCCAGTTCAAAAGATACTCTAAAGAATGATGTATTTATGTTTTGAATGCAATTTCTAAAGGCTTTCCGTTAATAATTTATGTTCAAAAAAGCCCAGTTTTTTATTAGCTAGTGATTGAAGAAAAGTCCTCAGTAATTTTTAATTTAGATGGAAACTTCAAAATGTAAATCAATTTAAATATTTTGGTAGTTTTATAAGAGGAAAGATAGACTTGGATGTTGAATTGCAAAACAGACCAGTATGATATCGTTGCTTTTAACACGTCAGTAGAAAGAGTGTTTCATCATAATGAAATAATAACTGCATTTAAATTAGTCATATATGTTATTTTATCTATTTTTGTATGAAAATGAGACTTGAATCCAACAGGCACAACATGCAAGCATTATAAAAATTTTATTTAAGAAATAAATTTTAAAATCTAAAGACAAAATCATAAACCCAAACAATATATTATTCACTTTTCTGTATGTGATATTGTAAAGACTAATACTGTAAAATCACAGCTACTTAGGATTGAACATGTAAACAGTACAAAATTTCCTAAAAGGATGCTTTATGCTGAACTTGAATATGGTTTTTGAGAAAAAGGTAAATACAGTTGATGTTATAAGAACTATCTCAAAGACATTCTAAAGGAATGCAATGCTGTTTATTTTTGTTGGGAGGATAAGTAGAGAGAGAATAGAATACATTTGAGAGCTATAATTAGACATGGTATTGAAGTATTTCAGAAAAAATAGTTTCCTGCAAAGAAAATTAAAAGGCAGCTGCAAAATATAAATAAATAGAAAAATAGAGTAGAATATTATATGTGTGAGTATGAGTGATATACGGATTGTTTGCATCATCAGTTCTAAATTCATCTTAGATATTTTTTTTTTTGAGTCGGAATATTCATACTTTTTAAAAATGGTGAGGTGTGGACATTTAATAAAAAAAATTAAAAAAAAGTTAAAAAAAAAAAAAAAAAAAAAAAAAAACAAAAAATTAAATTAAGGGTGAGTGATATACAGATTGTTTGTATCATCAGTGCAAAATTCATTTTCGATTTTTTTTTTCTGGAGGTTCAATATTTTTACTCGTTTAAAATGGCTGATGATGATGTCGATATGACTTAAAATCGATTTAAACAAGAAATTAAGCTGGAGTTTTTTTAAAAAATTAAATTAACAGTAAATTTTGATTTTATGTTAATTTATTTGATTAATAGAATTTACTAAATATAAAATGAGTGTATTTTTGTTACTAAAACAAAAATGAATCATCATTATTTTTTATATATTTTATTAATTTCATCTTTTTAACGGACATGTGATTAAAAATTACTTTCTCTATAATATTTATGTATATTCAATTTATTATTATTTCACAATATATATTCATCTCTTTTGTAACTGGCCAAATAAATTGTTTGAATAATTAAATTGAAAATGAAAGATATTATTATCATCATAAATAAGGTATCTCAAAAGTCAATTATCAATTCCTGTCAATTAAGTAAATGAGATTTTTTCATAATGACCTATCATCTACTAGTTTTTCAATATATTCAATTGCTCATTCTCCAAGAGAATCGTGGAGTCCGATTTTCTTATAGCTTTTTTTCTTTTCTCTTTCACTCAATATTTCTGAGCCTTACTACTGCTTTATCTTTTATAATATATCCCAAATAAGATTATTACAAGCTGTTTTTAAGCTAAAATTTGAATCTAATCTATCTTAGTATCTACTGGTCATCATCATCATCATTATTATTATTATTATTATTATTATTATTATTATTATTATTATTATTATTATTATTATTATGACCATTCTTCTCAAAAATCTTAACTAATGCTAACTACCATTCAAAATTTTTATCAATTCTTCCCCCTCCTCCTTTTATGATCCAGCTATTACAACCATAGAGAGACACAAAAATATCATAGCTTGAACGATTATTATTTTTATTTTTAAATACATAAAAATCTTTGTTATGTTTTTGTTACAGTTTTTTCAGTATTAATCAGCAATAAGCCTTTTGATGAGATCATTATAATAATCAAATAGTTTACTACTGTGGAATTGGTAGGAGTTTGAGTACTAGGAGGTACAGAATTGGTGCCATGATCCATTAGCCCTCAGTTCTTGAGTCAAAGCTCTAAAAACTATTTGTTATGGATCTAGAAAGCAAAGAACTTCAAACAATTTCTTAGCTGCATTTTATCTAAATCTCCTCAAATCTTGTAAAAATCTAATGATAATGCTGGAGATAATTTCACTTTATTCTATACTGCTAGTGTCAAATTTGTCTTTTATGGGTAAGGCATTGTTACTTTTGTTAAAAGAAAGAATTGAAAACATAAAAGAGACAATCATTACGTGTAAATGCTTTATATTTCAACATAAAATAACAATAAATTCTTCATTTTAAAACCCATACATTAAATAACTTCTAGCTATAAAAGCATGATTTAATACTAATTTAGTTAGAATCTATACTTTCTTCATCTTATCAACAACAGCCTTTCCCAATAAAATAGAGGTACTCCAATTTAAAAAAAAAAAAAGATAGGCGAAACAAAAACTGATGTTAATAATAATAGATTAGAGATGAGTTTTATTATATCTATATTAAGCAATATGTAAACCACAAAATGTCTGTATATTAAATATGTTTGTCCATGATTCTATTTATGTAATAATTTGCAAGCTTTCTTCTAATATTTTTTCTGCAGCAAATTTTTTTCTTTCTAAATATCATATTTAATAGTATCTCTCTCTACTTATTCTATCATTAGTCATATCTTTCAAAAGAAAGCAATCAAAATTGCACTTTTCCCAATGTTTTGAGATCATCTTTACAATATAGATTTCTACCCTTACGGAAATCATACTCAGATTTATAATAAAATGCTTTTTTTAATCTTGCAACGCAATGAGGATATGATTTTTCAATAGCCGATTCTGTAATATCATATTTAGCAAGCTGAATTTTCCATCTTATTTTTAATATATGTATAGATGTTTTCGTTTTAAATAAAAATCTGTATTTTATTTTTAACATTACATATATTTTAGGGTGGGCCTTGTAGTATATTGGTGACACATTTCTCTGTCTTGCCTAACAATCAACAAGTTGAGATATTTTATTTTACAAAGTTCTCCCAAATCTAATTCAACATAACCATCCAATATTAGCTACTTTTAACTAAAGGGTAAAACCATGGTGGCCATCAAAATAATTGGAAAATCTGATAAGTGCTTCACCGAACTTCTTTTAAGGACTGATGGAGAGATTCTTACTCTGCAAAGAGATATTTAAACAATATTTTATCAATCATATATATATTTGAATTTTTATAAATTCATTTAACAGCAGAATTATTTGCCAAGTCATAGTTTAATATTTCTTAAAAGTATTAATTAGAAACCCAAACATTTGTAAGTTAAATAATGAAAATCATTAACTTAATTTTACAATTATCTTATCAAAGGGCCACCTTTTCCAATGACATTGAAAGGAATGTCTTTGGAAAAGTTTGCTTTTATAAAGTAGTTGTAAATTTAAATTAACATATAACTTTTTTAAACCCATGCCAATGCGGTAAGAATTAGTATAAGTAAAAAATAGATGCATTTAATTTTTTTAAAAATAATTTTAAATGGCACTCAAATATATGAAATTTAATAATTTTATATTTAAATCATGTATACTTTGTCCATTACGTTAATATCTAAATCAAGGTGGGCAAATTACCAGCTGTGGAATCCAGCAAAAACGATTTGTAGGAACCACAATGCATAAGAATAAGATTTTTTTTTTTTTTTTTTAAAATTTCATCACAAAAATGTTAAATTATATTTTTAAAAAAGTAATACATACCACATCGTTTTAAAATTGTCCGTGTATTTTAAAAGCTTCATTTCATGTCGCTGAAAATAGAAAATCTGTTTCTGGCCTGAATATATGTGACCCAACTAGTAATCTTACAAAAATTCATTTAATTCTGATCTAAACTGATTAAGACTTAAGATATAATGTTTAAAATAGTGAAGCTTATAATTTGAGATTATATTAAATAGATATTTTGGATGCTTCACATTTTTTATATGTCACAATGATAACAGGTAAATCATAATTTTAACCCTAGCACTACTTAATTTAAAATATTTAAAATTTTATTTAAAACATTTCAAATCTATATTATTATTCTGGATTAGTCATTAGAAATTACGAATTTTAAAAGCAATATGGAAAGTTGCCCTTGTTGTTATGATTGCAAAAATCAAAAACTAGATTCACTTGAAGAATACACCAGTGATTAATAAAGATTTTAAATGGAATAAATGCACACATCAACTTAAACATTGTTTTTGTGGATGATTGTTGTAACTTGATATCCAGAAAAAAATATTTTCTTTTAATTTAAAAAAAAATCATAAAAGTTCCAGATAATATTGTAATCTTTTAATTAAGATTATCTTCCTTAATAAAGATAGATCAAGTAGTCGAATTAATTTATTACAATTAATGAACAATTGAAAAGCCTTTTTAGTTTTGAAATTAATAATATACATCTAAAAAGGCAGTGAGTGATTCTTTAAGATCAACTAATGATGATTTTGCAATTGCTGCATTTTTTTTCATGCAGCTTACTAATTATCTTCTGAAATGCAATTGTTGTGTGTGTGCGTGTGGATATGTGTTATTGAGACATTTAATAACACCATTACTCCTGACAATATTATGTGTGATTTTTTTTTTTTTGTTTGGATAAACACATAAATTTGCTCATTCAGAATAGTTGTGGACATACTGACTATATCTTGTAACAAAATATTTTGTTTTATTTTTGTTTTTTATCTTTCTAATCTTGTGAGAAACATTATAGATAGATGAGTGACGACAAATTAATTAGAACGATGTATGAAATGAACTGACGTCATATAAATTGATAGATAGGTATAAAAGAAAACTGTTAATATTTTATGCAAAACTATTATTTTTTTAGTTTAAAGATTGAACTCTAACATAAGTGGATATAAGAGTACTGCATATCTAATTGTTTCATTCCCTAACTGAAATCAGATTTACATTAAAAATAAGTTCAATTTTTAATCTAAATATTTTTTAAATCAAAATTCTAAGACAATAATTTGCATATAGATTGCTTGCAATAACAAATATTTTGTTTTACATTAAATAATCAATTAGTTTGTTGCTTAGAAGTTCATATGAAGTTAGCACCTTAAGTGACAAAATTGACCCAAAATCCATGAACTTTGAGCTCTGGAATTCATCATTATGACTTCAGCACTGTGGATTAAATTAGTTCGTAGTTCATCATCACTAGAATTCATAATTCTAACACTGCACTAAAATATTCAAGGCCTTGTTTTTTATATTTATAAACAATCAATAAAGAGGTCCAGGATTTAATTCTTAAGCAATATATATTAAAAGATGAAAGTAATTTTAATATATAATTTTCAATCATTCAAGTATTCTTGACTATTTTATACATGTAGTTAACAATAGTCAAGAAATGTAGAATATTGGGCAGAGAGGCCATAAAACACCTGGAAAAAAAAAATAGACATAAAGAAATATCTTTCAAAACTGAATTCGGTATTATTTAAACTATGAAGTTTTTATGATAATCAGTGGATGTGAAAGATAGTTATTAAACAAGAATAGGAAAAAGTATTGGTGCTTTTAAATTGTTGTTTCAAAAGTGCTACCAGTAAAGGTTTTTGAGAATTTTATGAACTGCTAGAAAAACGAACAAGAAGATATTAGACTTGAACTGTAATTTGAAGGCAAATAACCCGATTAAAAATTTTCTATGTTGGTATTTCATGGCATAATTTAATTTATTAAAAATGTATGCAATGCTGGGAAAGATTGGGGAAAAACAGACCGACCAACAATAAAGTAGATTTATTCAAACATTACAATAATAAGTGTGCCTTTTAGGATCTTAAAAAAAAAAACGTAGCATATGATGGAGAAATGCCGTTTCTAGAATTGCCATAAGTCGTTGTCGATTTGACTGTATCTAACAATAGTATCCAACAATAATAATAAATTATAATAATTATTTTTATTTTAATTAATACTTTTGTTAATTTGTTTAATTTTCTTAAAAGCAATCAAGTTTCTTTTCAGAAAATAAGCTAATATTACAATATGTGTTCGCGCGCTAATGAATTAGTGGGCGTGTGTTTTATTTTTGACATAAATTAGCAATGCGCCATTTGGCTTACATAATATTCACATTTTGATTTTTTGCCCCCCAAAATGTCAATCTACTTACTTATTTTTTTTTCACCTTCTTATTATTATTTTTTTTTAGGAATATATATAGAATAAATGTTCTCTTTTTTTTTTTTTTGCACAATTATGGAACAATATAATTCAATTAAATATTAAAATTTACAAAGTCATTGAGTGAAAAAAAGTTCTTTATAAAAACAAGAATTGAAGCTGATTTTCTTCATAAATAATAAATAAATGAACTCATTTTCAGCGTTTTATTTTTTTTTTTTTTCAACTGGTGTGATTTTTAAACCAATCTTATCCTAATTTCCACCTGCCGCACCAAGCATTTCATTTTTCTTCCTCATTTTTTCCGCAACTGCTCTTTTCGTTCAATTTATCTCTATTTGCTGTTTATCGTTAATATTTCATTAAGACATTAGTATATTTATTCTGAAACAGTTTTTGCTAATCCATTTCACAGATTTTCAAATTTATGTTTTATTACAATTTTTTTTTTTTTTTTTTTTAAAAAAAGGCTAAAAGATGTCGACATCTTTTATTGTTAATTTTAAATAAAAAAGTGTCAGTTTATAAGTAAGTCTTCCGTTGCGGTAAACGCTATCAAATATTATATACACATATAGATATATATTTAATTGCATATAAATGAGTATATAAGCATGTAAATATATTTTCACGTGATTAATGGGTTTGCCTGCAATGCATATTGCCTAAGGTTCAAAATGTAAATAGAGATAGAAATATTTCAGGTAGCTTGAAGTTTTTAAGAAAACATGTAAATTTTTTTATGTTCCATCCAGATATAAGCTGATTATTAGTTTATTATAATATTGGTAGGAAAATGGATATCCAGCTACTTTTAGTTGCAAGATATAACATTTCTGCACTCTAATAGTATTGTGGTCATTTAACAGAGCTATTTAGTACATTTTTTCTTTAGTTACATCATTCAAATTGAAAATCTATTCCAGAACCTTTAATATGTGAGTTGTCCCACTGCAAATTCTACAACTGTATTAGACTGCGAAGAGTGAAAGATAAAATTTAAAAAATCATAATTAAAAAAAATTAAATAATCTGTAATTGACAATTTTGATAAGCATTGCCTACATTTCCAGTATTTCTCTACATTTGTGTAGAAATGGTGAATACTTTTTTATTTTGCTTGTGGATAATGTTTTTCAGTGCAATCAGTGGTTAAAATAATGTTGACTTTCGAAATTAGAATATAATTGTCATTAGGGTGTAATTATTGTAAATTAAAGAGAAAATTAATTGACCCAAATTGGTATATCCATATAAGTGGTATAATAATTTGATAATATTACAAACCAGTTTTGACGACCAGACATTAATATATCTTTTTGATATGACTTCAAATGGTTAAACATGCTTATACATATAGGAAGTATTTTTGGTATAGTAGATAGCTCATTCATTGTATGCCCAAAATCTAAAGTTTGAATCCTGTTTAGCAAAAACTTAACAAAAAATTCAATGTTGATGTCTTTTATAGTCTGCAAGTAGATTTGAAATCCATTTTTGAACTGAACTCTTGGCTTGTTTTTCATATAATCTCACTAACAAAAATATTACTTCAATCTTTTGTGAGAATGATGTAATGAAAATTACTCTACAAAAATATTATTCATTATTGAATAATCTCTAGTCTAATAAATGAATAATAAAAATTATTAATATACTTTTATAAAGTGATTTGTGTCAATGTTGTGAGGGCAGCACATTTGACACATCAATTAAACTGTAGTAATTTGTTATCTTATATATATATAATAAACTGATAAAAGTATGTGTAAGAGATTGTGGTCTGGGCCAACTGATGAGTGTTGGTTCAGCATGAAATGTGCATCTTGGGGATCATAGATCTTTTTCACATCTTTGGTCATATGTTTATAATTACATTACTCCACATGTTGTTAAAGGTGGATAGAAACCAATCTCTACTTTGCATGAGAATGGTGTAATGAATATTACATTACAGAAATATTATTCATTATTGAATAATGTCTAATCTAAAATTTGTTGTTGTTGATTAGGTATGTAATGATACATTCAGATTTTATTTGAATTTATTTGTTTTTAGAATAAAATAAGTCAAAGAATATGTAGTATTGTGAAACAGGAAATGATTATTGATAAAAAAAACTTAAAAAAACACCTACTGTTATTCATTTTTGTCATTTTTTCTGTAATTATAAGTTGAATTTTTAAATTCCAAAGATTATATTCACTACTTGAATGCATTTTTTATTAAAGTATGTCTTATTAATACTAATTTAGTGCAGAATTATTTCTTATTCATTGATATATATATCTTTTGTTGTACTTATTTATTTAAGTTTATTACTCTTTTTGTTTATTTGAAAAATTGATATATTATTTTTAAGATGATTTTCATTTTTTAATGTTATGGTTTTAATGAATGTTATAAAAAACAATTTTTTATTATAAATTAAAAAATATAAAAATGTTTACCAAATTTATCATTATATGAATGTCCAAGACCTTACACTGAAATGGCTATTATATATATGTCAAAGCATTGACCAGGAAGCGAATCCAGGCCAGCTGCTTGGAAGGCAGCTATGATAACCACTAGGCCACCAATGTTTGACTAAAATGACTAATTTGAAGATAAATTTGTATCAAATACTATATTAATTTATTTAGAATAATGATTTATAAAATATTAGTTCAGAAATTTATCTCTTATTAATTATCAAAGCTATTCAATTTTTTTTTAAACTGAAGAGAAATTAAATCAGCTTGCAACAGATAATTATCATACCATTTACACCTTCTTTGACACTTTATCAATACTTTTATTTTTATTATTTGTATTACACTAACAGTTTTGGCTGTCCTGCAGTCATCATCAGAGCTACAATATTCAAATATATAATTATACACTTATCCACATATATATACATAATTAATACCAATATAAACAAAAAATAGAAATCAATACATTGGAAAAGAAGAAGTAGAAAATAGATAATTAATAAGAAATTCTATTATATTAGCAATAAGATGTGAACTTTTAATAATCGATTTTATTTTTCTATCAAAAAATATTATTTTAATTTTATATATATTATTGAACAGGATCAAAAGAAGTTAAAAATTATTTGTTTTGTTGCTCTTGGATTTTTTCGAAAGCAAAATTCAATGGCATTTTAAAACGTTCACTAATGGTAGCAAATTTAATAGAACTTTTATATATATATTAAATGCCTGCAATATATTTCAACTTTTAAGGCAACAAAAAATTTTAATTTATTCTTATTAATAATATTGATTATTTAACAACAAACAAAAATGATTTGTAGTGATTCCAAACTATATAGTTGTCATTAACAAGTACAATATTCATATAAAAAATGCTTATTTAATTTCTTTTTTTTTTTAGCAATTGTAACTTAGTGTAAACATATTTACGGCTAAACAAAAACATGTTTACGGCATCTATTAAGAAAAGATTATATATTATCCACAAATAATATGATTAGCATGCTTTCAGCTATTATATTGTCATATTCATAACAATATAAAATTATAGTAAATGGCATCTGTTATACTAGGGTTGTATTTAAATATTGTCTGCAAAAAATGTAAATGATTTAATTTGCACAATTCATTTTTTCAACAAAGGGATATAAACTTCTTTCTTATTAATACCATGTGCATTATTGTTTATGTGCCATGCTTCCTTAACTTTGCAGTTTCTATCATTTCTATCAAAACATACCACACTATCCCCCAGTAGCTCAAAGGTGTTACTATGTTTGACCTCAGGTTTCAAAAATATAGGCCTGGATTCCATGTTGGTTTTTGTTCTGGTTATAAAGATATCTGTGCTGGGCGACCCTAGTTGCAATATTTGCATGCAATTTAATGAAGTAAATGGCATTGCAAAGGGAGTTGTTACATTCTAGATTGTAAACAACTTGGGGGAGCCTGCTCCAGTGGCAGCCTGTCTTTGGTATTATATATCAAACAATTTAAGATGAGTGGGGTCCTAAAGCTGACACTATATGTCTATGGTCCAAATATGTTACTCCAAAATCAGAAATATATCCACACAACTGGATGCAAAATCATGAATATTACTACCATATGTACCTGGAGTATCTCAAAACTTGAGTAAAATTTGCTCTGATACATATAGCATCAGCTTTTGGATCCCACACACCATGAATCAGGTGTTAAATAATACCAAAGATAGGCTGCCACCAAAGCATTCCCTCCTCCAAATTGTTTACAAGATAGAATGCCCTAATATCCTTTGCAAGGCTGTTTATTTTGGTGAATGGCATGCAAACATCATAAGTAGGGTGATCAGGACAGATATCTGTATAACTGGGCTAAAACCAACACAAAATACAGGTCTATATTTTTGAAACATGAGATCAAACAGTTCATGTTTTTGAGCCACTGAGGACTAGTATAATGTGTTCCAAAAAAAATGACAGAACATTGGAACTTAAGGAAGCATGGTATATAGCTAATAACATACACACAATAAATAAAAAAAGGTGTGTCCCCCCTTGGTGGAAGAAGCGGATTATGTAAATTAAATCATTTACATTTTTACAGAGAATATTTAAATGTCACCCTGTTATAAAGGATGTCATTTGCTATAATTTTATATTGCTATAAAAATGACTATATAACAATTGAAAGCATGCTAAGCATATTATTTGTGAATAATATATATATATACAAATATTAAACATTAAATCACCCCACATGGTTAAGAAATCCAGTATCGCCCTCTGTGAACTAATATATAAATACATTAGAGTTCGTATTCCAAAATAGCCAGATCAAAATGATATCGTTATGCACTGGGATTATATTAAATTTTATATTTATATTTTATAAATAATTATTTATTTTTAAAATGAATTATATTTTGTTTATTAAATAATTATTAGGCTTTTTTCATCTACATATTTAATACTCCTATTATGTGATTACAATGTACAATTAGCGATAATGGATACCATTCTTCTTCTATTCGCACGTGTATATATAAAACTATAACTCCAAATATATAATGGTGTAAAGATAAAAGAAAACAGCTAATAAAATGAGTGAGATTTGTTCTTTTTAATCAGAGAAAAAAGAATAAGTAAAAAAAAAATAAAGGGCAAATAGAAATGGGTTACTATTAAAAAATAATAACAATAATAAAAATTAATGAACTTTATATATAAGTTAGACGAAAGTTAGACCGAAAAAAACTAGCAAATAAAAATATAAACAGTTAAAGAAAAAAAGTATCAAAATATGTTTCCCCTCCGGGTACAGACTTTATATTTTATATTTATTAAGATACACATGTACGTTGCACTCTTTAAAAAAAAAAAAAAACTGCTGTCTATTTTAACTCCCTGTAAAAAGTTTTATCACTTTTTTGTTTTATGCTTGCATGTATAAACTTAGCCAAATCAATAGATTTGTTCAAGTTTTACTTTTTTTATTGCGACGTTTACTTATTCTTTTTATATAATTATACCCTACTAATGCTTAATTTATTTTTTGAAACTCAAAATTACATTAATTAATCGATAAGTAAGACTTCAAAAGAAAGCTTTTATTTTTTCAACCGGATAAAATATATAGACAAATAAAATTGTTTTTAAACTATAATTATACACTTTAAAGATATTTATAATATTGGGACAAATCCTATTGGTTTACTGATACGTATTTTTCTAACAAAGACTGAGAGAAAATTAGTTGGTACAAGAAACAAACTGTAACATTAAAAATAACAAGAAAATTGGTCTCCGGAATCAGTCAAAACAGAAAAGAAAAATGTAGAAACAAGTATTTACAATAAATAAATATTATTAATCTGAAAAGAGTGCTAATCTTTAGGTTAAAACCAAACAAATGAGAAATGCTTTACATCAAACGGGTAAAAATAAATACAAAGATAATCCAGTCATAGAGTTCGCTATATGTTTAATACAAGTAATAGAGCTCTATGATATCATTGATAATTGGAGGTTAGCATCCTCTTAACACGTTATTATTTAAAATCTTACATTTAGACAATAAATTTTAATAATGGCTTTTGATGTGTAGAGTTAAACATAAAAAAAAAATATTTTTTTTACACCATTAAGATGTTTAATATCCTTAAGATAAAAAATAAAAAAAGCCTAAGATAATCGATTACAGGGCAAAAGTTCCTTCATTATTCTTCCAAAAAAAAAAAACAATAAAAAAGTCATTAGTTACCACTTTACCAAGTGCCAGTAGGTGAAAGCTTTAGGGTTTGTCCTTAGTTTATTATTTAATTAAGAAATAAGATGGATGCTATATAGAGTGCTATGAATCTTAAATTATTTTAAACTTTCTTGGAATCTTTATCTACCTAAAAAATTAAAAAAATTCTATACTATCTAATTCAGTTATAATAGGAAAGATATGACAAGTACCATACTATGATATTTTTATTATACAATGTGCGATATATATGTGTGTGCTTATAATATAATAGTATTTTTTACATATGTTGGATAAGCTTGAATTAGCCTGGACAGTAAATAGTGTCAATTGTAAAGTCCACTTAAAAATAAAAAATAAGTATATTCATAATAATATTTCTACTTACAAAGGCAGTTCTCTAACCTCCAAAGGAAAAAAAATTGTAATAATTTTTGTATTGATGATTTTATTTTAACAATTTATTAAATTATTCCCTGGTAATATAAATAATTAAATGTGGGCAACATAATTTTTGTTACAATGGAAACTTTGGTAACATGTTTGTTTAAAAAATTATTAAAAGTGTAAATTCAAATACTCCAACTTTTACCAGCTTAATATCTACATTGTCTTCACTTAATACAAGGAAGTTACATTCCAACTTCTAATGATGATTTATCCTATTCTGTTAAAAAATAAAATGATCATATGTGTGTTAAGGTATTGTTCCTAAAAAATAACCATCATATAGCACAATCTTCATTATTTGTTAAAAAGATCATTACATGGAACTAGAACACTTGTCTGTATTATTATTTAAATTAGCCTTGAATAGCTAGCTCAAGACATCTTTATCAGACTTTGCTACAGGAACAATTTTTAAAAAGAACTATTTGGCTTATCAATACTATTAAAGATTTAAATGTTCTGTTATCTCATTTTACTCTCTGGATAATCATAAATAAACACCCATTTGTTGGAAAAATTGGGAAGAGTAGCTAGAATGATTAGACTGAATAACCAGAAAATATATATAAACCTAATTAGAATTTGAACATTTTTTTCAAATTTTATTCAGCCTAAATTTGAATTCTAAATCATGATCGTAGCAAGTGATAATTTATATATTTATAGACTTATAAACCATCAACCTAGTAAAAAGGACAATAGTTTACCTCTCTTAGTATAGGCATATATTTCTAAGAAATCATCAAGTGAGTAAGAAATTTAGATATCTGAGTCACCATCACCAGAAATGATAACTCAACTTTTTATTTAAATACCATGATTGCATTCTGGTTCTTTAAACATCTTGAATATTTATAATCAAGTACATATATATATATAATGTCCATTAATTAAAAACTATTGTTATAACAACAAAAATAATAAATATAATGGTAATAAACTATTATATACAGTCTTTCAATCTGCAGTAGTACTTTCAGTTAATTCCTTAAAACTATTATATACAGTCTTAACATAACGCCAGTTGAGGAGGATTAAGCAATTAACCAAAAGTACTTCTGCAGAATAAAAGGCTATATATAATCATTAATTACTATTATATTTATTATTTTTATCGTTATATATAATATTAAACTTATTAATGTAACTTTATAAATATCTTACAATGGGTATAAATAATATCCCCATTAGCAATGATTTGTTTATGCTTTAATACCATCAATCTGTAATCATGTTATTTAAATGAAAAGTGAGGCTATTATCTGTAGTAGTGGTGATTAGTGGGACTCTTCAGATGTTTAGAGATTTATTCTGAGAGATATGCAGACACTATGGAAGAGGTCAGTCTATTGAATCTTTCACTAAATCAATGACTCATAACGTTGTGAAGTGTAATTCAGAAATGCTTTGGAATTGATTGTTTTGCACATTTTTCTCCTGCTAAGTGTCTAATGTTTTTATTTATTAGTTTAATTATTTATAATAGAGTGAAGAAGTAATGATTATAAATACACATTTTCTTAATATTCAAAAATTGTTTATAAATAATTATAATTAAATTTTGTAATATGTATGTATATATCACATGATAACTGTCAAAGCTTATCCCAAATCATGAATGTACATTCTGGTGTTAGATCAATCTTTATAATTAAGTGATGGATACACTTTTCACTCTGGTGTAAAATTATTGAGGTTTATTTAAAGTTTATCTCAATCTGTTACAAATTCTTTATCAGTTTTCTTTGTTTATATTAAGATTTTAAACCAAAGCAAAAGATGAACTACAAGTTTTATTTTTAAAGGTTGTCGTAACAAGACAGATTGTAGATTCATGATTTGGTTTTTGGGTTGCTATCATGGGAATTTACATTTATAAATCATCTAGCTTTGTACAAATTCATATTTAATATATAAAATAAAATAATGAGCGTGCTAATAGCTCTAATCAAACTTTATTGATAAATGCCACAAGAGAAAGCGATTTAAAATCTCTATCTAGAAACATCCCCACCCTAAACAGTTTTCAAGCTATTGGCTTTGAGTTGATATTTTAGATCTAGGGTCCAAAATATCCACGTCGCTGAGGATAGCTAATAGCTTGAAACTGATTTAGGGATGGTGATATTTCTAGATAGAGATTTTAAATGCTTTCTCTTGTGGCATTTATTGATAAAACTTGGTTAGAGCTATTAGCGTATTCATTATTTTATTGTATAAAATACAAGCTTATTAAGTTAAGTTGCATGATGTATGACTTGATTTTATTTACTATTATTGTTTGCTTTTAATTCTTAAGTAATGCTATATTGCTAAGGCTATTAATATATGGTATGGCTGAAGAGTTTTGAAGATATATAGATGTCTGAAATTTTCAGATTTTCTATTTAATAGTTAAGCATCAGATAAGTGCGGCTTTGAGTTAGTATTTTAGATCTAGTGTCTGAAATATCCTAGCACCTCATTGAGGATAGCCAATAGCTTGAAACTGTTTGGGCGATTGGGATGTTTCTAGATAGAGATTTTAAATGCTTTTTCTTGCACCATTCATCGATAAAGCTTGGTTAGAGCAATTAGCATGCTCATTATTTTTATTTTATAAAGTGCAAGCTTATTAAGTTAAGTCACATGATGTATGACTTGATTTTATTTACTATTATATATATATATATACAGAGAGGTCTGATGCAATGAAGATATACAAAGTAACATTCAAAATACATTAAAACATCTTTATCATATAAAGCCTAAATTACCAATTCAATTTATTTCCCTGCACAATTGTAACATATTATATTTAATATTATTTTAATTTATTCACTGCATGCATATAATAATTTTATTCATGAGCCAGAGATAAGCGTTGTTTTAAAAAAAAAAAAACGAAAAAGCTTTAAAACTCTAAATGAAGAGAAATGCTACAACACCAAAGTTAATTGACATTGATTACATTGACAAAACTTTTCAGGATTCTTATAAAAAACTGAGTTAAAAAGCTAATTGTACCATGAAAAAAAAATGTTCAAGTGAAAAAGTAAAAGTGATTTTTTTTTATTAGTGCAAATTCTTACTTTTAAATTGTTTTCATTTTTCCTGGATAACCAGACTGATTCAATCAAAAATTGAAATATAATGCCCAATTATTTTTACAGCATTGCATCTTTTTTCTTTTTTTTTATAAAACTCCATTCCTGTATATATCCATCATTGTAAGTACACTTCCTCTTTGGCATGTTGTCTATTAGTAATATTCCTGTTAATTTAATCACTATAGAAAATTAATATCAACAAAGAACTAGTAAAACTGCACTGTCAATCAAAGCATGTGCAAGCGCAGTTGAAATTTTAGCCTACAAAAATCCAACTGTGCATGCTCCAGCGCAAGGTTGGACACGAAAACGCTTTTAGCTTGAGAACCTGACCATATAATGTAATAGCGATCTTTGTTTTGGTGTTGGAATTTATCTGAAGTTTTTATAATATTACTGTAGAGATTGAAATGGATAGAGAGGGCCAAGAAACTATCATTTTTGCAATGAATTATTTATGGAAGACAAATAATAATTATGAGTATTTGAAAATCGGGACATACAAGTGTCCCGAAAAGACATTTCGGGGACACTGGGTCATCTAATCAAAAATAGAAACAAATCCCAAAAAATCAGGACATCTGGTCACTCTAGTATATACTTAATTGTTTATAAATAAAGATATTTTATTTAATGTAATTCTAGTCACAAAACATATAAATAAATTTACTCATTATTAATTATACTTGTCATAAGCATGCATCGGTCTAAATAAAATTGATGTATACTGTATTCAGATTAATGCAGAAACTGGACTGATATAAAAATGTAGATAATCTAGCAAAGTGTGTGTGTGCGCGCGCAAAAGATTTTATATCTATATAACACATAAATGGCCAATGTTTGCTAATCCTGAATGTGAAGAACTTATATGCACACCGATTGAAGATAAGTTTACAATTAAAGATCTTATTTTCTAAGAAGATTAAATGCTTTAATTTTTGTCTACTTATATATATATTATTTTGTTAAGAATGAATAAATTCATGTTTAAGTTTTATTTGCGTTCATGTTTTTTTTTATTCCAAATTAATGATGCAATCCAGCTGATATTGTATATAATACCGCCAGGAATACAACAGTTTAATGAAGTTGATAGTAGAAAAACCTGTGTATGTAAACAAATTGGTGCAGTTGGTGGTAGAAGAACCTGTAAAAAAGTATAGCAGTTCATTGAGTTAGAAAGCAGAAAAGAAATTGCATTTATAATTGTTGTCTATAAAAATAACAACTTCTATATGGAAAATGGCATTAAAAAATATTTCTGTAAGTAAATTTGATATAAACAATGCAGTGGGTTGGCCCCTATATGTGAAACATATAGAGAGATATGTGCTGATAAATAACATAGATGATGACAAGATTAATGGTAGCAATGCTTATGTGTTTGTCAGGGTAAAAACTTCTGCAAGTGGCAAATCAATTCTGTGAAACAAAATCCCCCCAAAGATGTTCCACATCTGGAATTAAAAGACAAGTTGAGCACATGTTTTAAACCTGCAATGCTGAAATTGGTGGCACACTTAAGATTTAAAACAGGAGTTAAACACATAAGAAATACCAAACTTACAACATAGCATTAAAAATATTAGCTAAAGAGTGTAACTTCAATGTTGAGCTAGATGGCATGTTACTATCAACTTCCTAGGGAAATGACAGGCAACAAGCTAAGGCAAATTCTTCTGAGTGAACTGGAGTTGTCATATAAACATGCAGTTGAGAAAGGTATAGCCCATGAAGTAGTTATGGAAAATGCTGTAGAATTCCATAACACTAAAGATGTGTTGAAATTTCCAAAAATGAAAGCTGAAACTTCAAGTCATTGAAATCCACATTAGGCTTGCATATGTTATTGTTATGGAGAAAAGATCATTTGAAAAAAAACTTGCAAGTTTAAAAATGAAATATGTCATTCTTGCAGTGGTAATTGGATACTTATAATGTGTTTCTCATAATAAAGACAAAAATAGAAAAATTGACTTACATTTTGAACTCTAAATTGTGGAGAGAAAGTATCAAAAAAACTGATATAAAAAAATAAATGAAGTGGACAACAATAATATTTTGTTAGATGTACATATATATAGGCAAAAAAATTAATATGGAGATAGATCATGACACAGGATTGTTATAAAAATAGTTTGGAAATGTAAAAAAAATGTTAGACTTGTGAACATTGATATGGTAGCCATTGATGTAAATGGTAACAAAATAAATACATAGAAAAGTAATGGTACCTGTTAAGGTAAATTAAAAAGTAGGATTTCTAGATTGTGAAGAGTAATCTTATTTCTATTTTGGAAAGGAACTTGTTCAAACTGTTGGATATTCAGATTCACATAATTATAAAAGTACACTTAGAATCTGACTTATGAGTTATTGAATTATTAAACACATACAGTTATTTAACTCAGAACCAGCAGAGACAACAAAACATGGTTGACATAAAACCAATAAGCTAAATGGAACCAATTGCATGTAGACTACATTAGATCTCATTTGTATTGTCAAAAGTAGAAGAAACCATTCATGAACTGGAAAAAAGAAGTGAAATCAATTGCATATAGACTAGATAAAGGCCTATTTGTATGTATGAGTTGGTTAAAAGAGGTATTTTAACTCCAATAGAAGTCATTGGGCCATCCCAGTTGTGGTTATACTGAAGTGCAAAAGTACAGTTTGTATATGCAAAGATTACTGCATGACACCAAATAAGTACATTAATAAGGAAACTCATCTGATACCCAGTATGTGAGAGATAATAGTATCACTACAGAAAGAAAAATTTTTTGCTAAAAATTCACATTCTATCAAATTCTTGTTATCATTAAAATGGCTGAATTATTAAGTATATGCACACATCTAGAGTTATTTAAGTACAACAAATTACCCTATGGGATAAAATTAGCATCAAACCTGTTTTGTGCAAAAATGGATAGTATGTTTCAGGTTGGAAGGTGATATTCCATACCTCGATGACCTCTTAATAAGTGTGAAAACATAAAGCAAATCATCAGCATGTGTATTTAAAATTTGTCCTAAATTGGAGTATTGCCAAAATTAAATTTCTGGGACACATAATTAATCATAAAGGAAAATTCCCTATCCCAGAAAAGAGGAAAGCTGTAAAAAATTTCCAAAAGATTAAAGAAATACCAAAGATTTTCAGGCATTTTAAGGCCTGCTCATTTTTTTTTTGAGTGTTCTAAAAAAGAAAAGTGTATGTTGTTACACTATTATACCAATTGTTGAGAAAAGGACAATCATGCATATGTAATACAGAGCCTGAAAATGCTTTTGACAGAGCTAAGGACTTATTAACTTTTAACCAATTACTTGTTCATTACCATTAGGATCAGGAAGTAATTATTACAATTGATGCCTCAGAATATGAAATAAGAGCTATATCTCATCATTCTTACAGAGGTGAACATTTTGTAGCATATGCTTTTAGAACACTGTTTGCTTCCAAAAGAAACTACAATCAACTTCACAAAGAACCTTTGGTGATAGTTCTTGCTGTGAAAAAATTTGTCAATGCATTTATGAATGTGAGTTTAGAATTTATACTGATCATTCTTAATTAATGGGTATTCTAGAAAACTTAAAGAAAACTCATGAACATGCTAATCAAAGAATTATCTTCTGGATTAACATATTGGCAGGATATGATTTTGAACTCATTAATAAACCTGATAAAGATATTAGCTATGTGGACATACTGTCAAGATTACCTGATATGTATGAGTTTGCACATAAAGTCACTGAAGTCAACTACATACATTCCATTGAAAACAACACAACGAATAGTAATTCAATAGCTAAATTGATTTCAAAAGATGCTAACTATTAAACATTAGAGAGATTGATAAACACGGTTAGCCTAAAAGTTGTCATAGTTACATGCAAAACCTATATAAAACATGCATAAAAGCCTGGAAATGTGCAACAATTGTATCCTAATAGTGGACCATGTACTTTTACCAACTGAAAGCAGAAAACAAGTACTAGCTTTACTGCATAAAGAATATCTAGGAATAGTAAGAATGAAGGAATTAATGCAGTCGTTTATATTGGTGACCAAATATGAGTCAAAATACAGAACAACTAAACATTGTAGAGAATGCAATCCACTGTTAAGTTGCCAGCAAGAAAACTAGAATCTTGATCTAAAGCAGTTCAACTGTGACAAAAGCTAAACTAGGATCATGCTAGATCCTTCAACATGTTACATCTTCCTTACAGTTATTGACTTGTACCTAAATGGACAGAGTACAAAATTGTTAAAAGCACAAATATAGAATTGTGGATTATACTGTTAAAGCCTTAAATGCAGTATTTTCCTGTCATGGATAGTCTGAAATTATAGCTGATAATGGAGCTGTTTTCATATTTATGCAGTTTAAAAAATTTTAGGGGATGCATCATATATTAACACCGCCATACCATCCTAAGTCATCTGGCCTAGCTGAAAAAGCAGTATAGCAATTAAAACTATGTTAAATAAAACCTCCCTATAAAAATATCAGCTAAGCTTTGATTGCATGTCTATAAAAGAATGCCAGATGAAATCTAAAACATTAAAAGTTTCAAACACATATTTCAGCATCAATACCTAATAAGAAACATGACCAAATGCGATATTTTGATAGAAAAAAAATCAAAATTAAATATGAGATATTCTGAAAAAACAGAGGCTTCCCAAAGTTATAGTAAAAGTTATATCAAAACAATTAAGACTAATTCAGTTGTTTAATGGAAATCAAATGAAAAAACATGTTAACCATTGAACAGTTCATCAGAGTGATTATTACAGCTAGTAAATGTCAGTAGAAAATTTGTTTGATGGAATAAATACTTTAATAAAAGATGAGTCCACTGACACATTACTAGAGTCATGAGATATAAAGTTGTCAAACAATAAGCAGATAACTGAAATCGATGTAGCTGAAATGAATGATCAGTGTAATGAATCAAAAATTGTACCAGTGGTGGGTTCCCTATCTTTAAATCAATCTTGATGAGAAGGGTAAAAAGACTCAAGATGAATAAAGGCCTATATCCCTGAAAAAATTGTTGATATTCTCAAAGGTTGTAAGATTACATTTCTGTTAAAAAAATATTTTTTTAGAGTGAGAGGAGCAGTTCAGCTGTCTGTAAAATTATAATGCAGTGTGTGTGGATGTGAATATATGTATATACTTTGTTGATTGTGAATAAAGACATTTTATTTAATATAATTACAATCACATGACATATGAGTAAATTTATCTCTCATTAATTACACTCTAGAAAACTTATATACATAAACATGCATCGAAATTAATAAAATTTATATATGCTAAAATATTCAGATGTGTGTGCATAAAAGATGTTAAGTTAAAATAACACACACAATGGTTGATATTGTTAAGCATGCATAAAAAGAATTTATACACAACCATTGAAGAAAAGATTACAATTAGATGTCTTATTTTCTAAGAAGATTAAATGCTTTAATTTTCATTTGCTTACATATTATTTTGTTACAAGTAATGTTTCTTTATTACAAATTTATTGGTGCTGCCTGCCTGGTATTATAAATAATACCCCAAGGGATTTCAGCATTCACAAATAAAATGAACTGATTAGAATGTACTATCAAAAAAAAAAATTCCAAACCAAAAAATTGTAAAACCATCTTCTAATTAATAAAAGCAGTATGACAAATGTAATCAACTGACTTAAGGTGTGCAACATGTTTCAGAGCCTTTCTTAAAAGTTGTCTTAGTAAGAAGATTACCACTCTGAAAAAAAAATTTCAAGCAATTTTTATTAGAATAATTTTACTTTTAGAAGATCATTTCATTTTCACTCTGAGATAGAAAACATACATAGAAAAAATGAATTCCAAGAAAGAAAGTGGAAATACTGCAACTGAGACATCTAAAACAATATGTCTTCAATTATACACTAGGTAAAAAAACAAAGCAACTAAACAAAAAAACACCTTGTATGATAGCAGACATTTTTCTCCCTCAGTAAATTTAATGTTCTCAAATCTTAAACATGAATTTATTTATTCGTATTTCTTTCATGATTTAAATGCAGTTCAGTACCATAATTAAAAAGCATATATACAGAATATTTTATTTGCATTTGTTCCCGCAAATAGTTTTATACTGTATATAGTGCACATCATACCTTTAGTAAAATGTAGTTGTACAATGATCCAAAAAAGGTTATACTTCATTAAATGAGAAAAAAATATTGAATTAATAATAAAACTAAGAAATTGGCAATAAGTTTTAAAAGAATGAGTCATCAAGCAAAAAAATTATAAGAAGCAAATTCATGCCACTCTCATTTATGTCCATGAAACAACTAAAGTTGGTAAATGATATGAATCATAGAAACATACTGATTAACAGTTTTGTAATATGTCAGAAAGCCTTAAGTCTCTATGAAGAATTTGGTTAATATGAATCACACAAAACTAAAAGTTACTCACTACAAATAAAGGATGTTTGTATAGATTCCAAAACCATTAGTCTTAAAAATATTAAAATAACCAGTGAAGCTGTGTCTGCTAATAATGAAGCTGTTATCATATTTTCATTTCAATTAAAAAAATTATCCAGGATAGGTATTTCATTGTAATGAAACAGAATTGTGATTGAACAGACAGACATACAGTACTGTAAATATATATGTAAATATGCTTTTTCAATTTATTATTTTTAAAACATTTTGTTTATATTATAATCTTAATTTAAATATGCATGCTATACATATAAAGCATGTTATAAATTTATGCATATTGAAAAGTAATGTAATGTATAAAAGGGGTTTGAAACAAAATCCACTGCTTCACTGTTCTTTTAAAAATTTGTTTTTCCATTAAAATCAATCTACACAGTATATACAGCAATTAATTTTAAATGTATTTTACATGTAAATTTTTAATATGTATCATATTTTTCTTGCTTAAATGAATGTTCTGGGTGACAATTTTGTCTCTATTATATAATATTTCTAATTACATATATTTCAACGTATACTGAGTGATCTGGAATTAATTCATTCGTTGTATCAAACTTCTTTGCATATATTTAATTGGAATGATTATTTATAATCATACAATTATTCTAATTTTTTGTGTGTGAAACTTATATTAGGAACAATCTAGATATAAAGTATGCTAATGATAAGCAATTAGTGAAGTTTGAAAGGTGTTTGAATTTTGGGGTGAAAAATTAAAAACAACGTTCTAGTAGATAGTTTGCATATTATTTCTAATATAACTTGAAGGCTTTATTATGTTCAAAAATGATTATTAACTTAAAAACAACAAAAGCACAAGAGAATCAATTACTAATAGGTCAAAATCACTGCCATATTTTCGGTAAAATTTTAAAAAAAGAAGAGTGTGTATTTTTCAGGACAGATCTGATGAAAATGAGTTACTACGGAATTGCTACAAAAGACAATATCAAATCAAATACATGTATGTTCACAAAACAATAAAGCAATCAAAATCTTTTATAATATCACAAAGTAGATTGACTTAGACTTTATTTTGCAATGCTTCAGATCATGTGATCAATCCAGAAATTATTTAATACTTGAATAAGTTTTAAGCTCTTAAAACAAAAATAGAAATTAACTACCTGTGTTTTGTAAACATAATAATAAAAAAAATCTGAATCATAGCCATTTTATTTTATGAAATGATTTTACAGTTGCTTTAGTCCAAAGTTGAAAATTACATCAGGTAGAAAGAATTTAAATTCAAATTTTTCTGATACTAGGCAAATGCACCTGATCATCATCAATCTGTTTACTATAAAAATGAAAATGACAGTCCTGTATTTTTATTTCCAAATTTTAGCCCACTATTAATCAAATTATCATTCAATATGCCAAGAGCTTTTTATGTCAATTTCTATACTCAATTAATGGGTTTCTGAAAGTCATTCACCATTGTTAAAAAAAAGAAACCGATAAATTATTAACATTTTAGAAAACTGATGAAGACTAACAAACTATTGAAACAATCATCTATTTTGCAGAAGTGTAGTGTAAATGCTGTGTTGTATAAAAAGCATAAAAGAAGTTTTTCATTAGTTATATTAGTAAAGGAGTGATGTTATGAATAATTTTAAAAGCTTTACAGACATTTATGAAAAAATAAAAATATTTGGAAAGTTGGATTTGTTATTATGACTGACAAAAAAATTGCAGAACATTTTGAAGATCATAAAACTATTCTAATTGATGAAAAGTTACAATATATTATTGAATCAACAGTAGAAGAGAATGAAAAAATGAAAGAAGCTAAAAAAATAGTAGCCTGGACATTAAAAAGAAAAATTGTGTATTCCAGACTGCAGAGAATCTAAAAGATAAAATTATGGATTGTGACTCTTATATTAAACAAATATTAACATACTCGTTTATATATATGAAACAATACAATATTTTATTGAAATCTTCCAAACTAGCTAACAGTTTCAACTGCTCACCATTCTTTCTCAGAGCTTATCTTTCTATTTTTAAAAAATATTGAATGAAAGGCAACATTAGTGTTACATATATGAGCACCAAAGTATCCTAACCCCTTAAAGAATATTTTGATAAATTTTAAAAAAAAGATTAAAAACGAAATCTACCTATTGCAATGTTTTTGTAAAATTGTGTCAATATAGAAAAAA
This sequence comes from Epiperipatus broadwayi, assembly GCA_028023455.1. Taxonomy (NCBI): domain Eukaryota; kingdom Metazoa; phylum Onychophora; class Udeonychophora; order Euonychophora; family Peripatidae; genus Epiperipatus; species Epiperipatus broadwayi. The sequence continues at coordinate 5,238,927 of JAQFVV010012400.1, read as the reverse complement.
GATATTTAAAAACACTATTAACTTTATTTGCTTTAAACATTATTCCAGATCCCTCTAAAAAAAGATTGGCCTCATCTGCCCCATTCAGTGCCCCATGATCACTCTAACTTTTAAAACTAAAAACATAAAGACATTTAAATAAACATATTCATATAGACATCACATGATCACCTTCTCATACTAGCACATAATTGTTGTAAACAAAGGCAAAACTCTCCATACAGTAGTGCCACCCTGTGCGAACCAGAGTAATCAATGGATGCCACAAGCCAGAAACTAGTCTGAGGATATTGGATGAGTAGGCACTAGATTGGGATTTTATGCACAAGCCTTCTGGCATCCATTGATTACTTTGGTTGGCACAGGGTGGCACTACTGTATGGAGAGTTTTTCCTTTGTTTATATCCATATAGATGCAAATTTGGAGTATCTGTGTATATATGTACATAGCTTTCTTTATCTCTAAATTTATTATAACTGAATTATGCTGTATATATTTTTTTTAAATTAAAGTGTATCATAGGTATGAATATATTGCATATACATAGAATATCTTTAGAAAAATTTAACACTTAGTATATACATCCAATCATACCAGAAACACAAAACTGGAGTTATATTATCACTATTGAACAAAGCAAAAGAAGTTTTCTCAGAAAACAGCTATTTGAAAAAAGAAAAGATCTATATAGAACAAACTCTCATGAAAAATGATTATCCATCAATTGTTATTAAGAAAACCTTAAATAGATAACAAAAAGAGCCATCAAAAGAAAAAAACAATTATTTTTTATGGTAGTGTATAAATATCTAAAAAATAGCAGACAAATTAAGAAAAATTTGCAATCAGTATAACATCAGAACAACTTTCCAAAGCCATACCACACTATGAGGAATTCTGACATCTACAGAGCCTAAACATGAAAGGCTGAAAAGCAAAACTGCATATATAAAATACCAGGTGAATGTGGAAGAAAGTACATTGGTGAGACCAGTCATCTCATTGAAAAGTTATTGCAAGAATGCAAATTGATTATTAAAAGAGAGAAAACAAATGTATCTAAGGTAACAGATCATGTTATAACCAATGAACATATGTTCAATTGAAAAAATACAAAAATATTGGATAGAGAAGAAAAGGTACAAAGAAGAAAATTTTGAAAAGCTGCTCACATGGCAATGGTGAACAATACCATGTGCCAAACTATTGTGAATATACATAATGTATAAAAGCCACTAATCAACTTTGCTCTTAGGAAAAAGTGGAGAAATTAGGAGAAACTTCATACATAAGTATATGGAATTTTTACTGACTATTGCCTTTGGCAGGATGGATCAGTTGGTTAGAGTGTTACCCTAAAATTCAGTATTCAAGAATCTAAGGGTCCAGGTTTGACTATCATGCTAGTACTGTCACTGCTCAGTGCAGCAACATCTGAAGAAGAGGGTAGAATAATATCTTTTGAAACATTGTGCATATACTAACTTGTGTGCTATTCTTAACAATTGAATGTATTGGAAATATTTAAATATTGTATACACATATCTAATACGTCTGAGTTAAATTGTACATAAAATATGATTTGCTATTATCCACAAATTTCAATATTTATATGAATGCTTGAAACCAAATGACATTGATATAAAATAATTACTATTGTAATATGTCTAGAATAATTAATAAGAACAGAAATTATATTGAACTTAAAATTTTGTTAACAAGGCAAAGAAATCCTTTTTTGTAGCTTTTCAGCAATTTGCTTAGATAAATAATAATAATAATAATAATAATAATAATAATAATAATAATAATAATAATAATAATAACAACAACAACAACAGAAACTTGCTAATGATATTCCTTTAATAACGTTTTTTAATATAGAATAAACTAAAATATAGGGTTGTTTATTTAGTAAGATTGTAGGTGTAATATTATACACATACTTCCCCTTGGGTAGTTTTTTTTAGCATAAATAAGTGAGGACAATCTAATATATATCACAATATAAAGCTCAATTTGAATATATCATTGACAAGTATAAATCATAACCATAAGAATATATATTTATATAGTTGGGTTTTTTTTTTAATTTAAATCTATATTCTCTTGAGCATGCATATAAATATCGGAGTTTTTAACATCAGAGGCTTCAACTCCGAACAGAAAATCCATCAATTGATTAAATGATGTGACGTAGTCCAGCCACATATACTTGGCTTGTCAGAGACAAAAATATATTGTAACTCAGTTACAGATCTTTCTCATTATCTACACAATCAAGGATTCTCAATCTTTTCAAAAACATCTCTTACACCATCTGCAGGCATGTCCATTCAAATCATTTTAATATTCTATACCTTGATGCACACATATTAATTATCTCATTCTATCACAAAGCTTTTGTTTTAAATATTATATTTGCACGTATACCTCCATGCCAACAATATAAATAGATTAATATTAACAGTTAATTCAATCCTAGCTTCCTCTCCTATCCATGTCCGCTACTGAGTGATTTTAACATGCCCTACTGTAAATTTGTATCTAAGTTACTATATAAGTTTGCTTTCCCCCTTATGAGTGGAAAAGGTTTTCTACCAAATGATTCTATACCATTCTACAATGGTAGACACTCTTCACTAATAGTTCTAGTATTTTATTCACCGATACTGCATCATCTAATTAGGCCATCTTTAAAAAATTTAATCCTATCTGACCATTTAGAATTGTTTGTAGTTCTAGATCTAGATCTTACAAAAAGTACTGTCAACTGGAAAGACAATAAGAGTATTACTCCCTAGCAGGACTAATGAATTTTTATTTTCACAAATCTATATAGAACTTTTTAAAATGGTTAAAATGAAGTTAGACTCTGTGCAAACCTGGTTAGCATTTGTAAATGTTCTTTCTTTTAACATCAATCACTTAATCCGAACATCCACACACCCCACTAAATTATTAGCACTTGCAGATGCCATTTCATAAAAAAAATATTCATTACCAGGCCACTGAAAACAACTGCAGTAAAGTAACTGCCCTAAAAAACTTATACAAGAGTACCTGTCAAACTCAAAGAATACAATTTTTTTTTTAAAAAGCTTTTTCTGGATCACATGCATTCATTCTCTAGACATTTTATCCACTGGGCATTAGGTCAACCCCCTCAAAAAAAATACCTGTAGCAATTAGAATCATAATAAAATAATTGCTGGAGACAGCATGCTAACTCCATTACATAAGTTTTTTTTAAAAAATACTTTGCAAAATAATAAAATATTCTGTCCTAGCACTTTATTTTTGTGAAACACAGAGGATGACAATATCTTTACAATAAATGATTTCACCAAAAGAATTGCTAAAGTCCCGGACACTTATCATCCTGGTATTTATGGAATTCCAAAATTTGTCTATGAACACCTAAGCTTTTTTACTACAACTTACTTAAGGAATCTAGCCAATTTATTATCCAGACAAATCCATCATATACCTGGATTGTATCCAATAATTCTTGTGCCTTTTCTTACGAAATCTGAAGATATCACTACAATTAAGGATGTACGTCCTATATGCATGAGTCCATTCACCATCAAGATTCTTGAATCAGGGATAAAAGATAAACTTAAACCCTTTATCTTACCAACAATAGCCAAAGTGCAATTTGCAAAGAGAGGTGCAACTACTGCTTTAGCTGCAATTATTTTTAAGACTGTTAGAAAATAAACTAAAAATAGTTCTATTGCCATTCAGTTGGATATAAAAAAAGCATCTGATTCAATTTTAATAGACCAACTTATAAACCTCTTAACACTGTTGTTTGACTCCAAATCATTAATGTATATACTCACCAATTTATTGATAAATAGAGAAATCCATGTGTCAATTGATGGAAAATCCTCACCAGGGTTTAAACCTCATTGCTCTATTCCTCAGGGTTCCCTTCTTAGTGCCTTACTGTTTATAGTTTACATAAATCCTTTTCTAAAAATGATTGAGGAATGGATACTTGGTATTTTTGTACCACAATTTAAAAGTAACATTTCATATATTGCTTATATGGATGACATTATTATTTTTTTACCATCACAAAAACATGTTCCCAAATTATTACAAATGTTAGACCATTATTCACAGGAATACAAACTAGAATTCAATTTAGACAAAACATTTAGTTGTCAGATATATACAGGAAAATTAATACAATCTAAATTTAAAGGAAATCCTGCCTCATTCCTCGTTTTTCCCTTCCATCTTAGTAGCACTGGAATGAAAACAAAAATACAGAATTCTCTTAAAGAAAAAATAGAAAAAAATATTAGCTCCCTTTTGAAGTCGTATTTTTCAGTTTATTCTAAAGTCACATTGTTTAATATTCTCATTATGACAAGAATTACTTATTATAACCCTATAATCATTTACACTAAAGCCTTTACTTTGCATGTTTAGTCCATGCTCAAAAAACTTCTGTGGCATAGACACATTGCATCTATCTCTATTAAAATACTACTAAATCCATTAATTCATAATGGGCTAGGACTACACTCATTAAATATATTCAAAATACAACATTAATCTCATTCCCTCCCTTTCAGATCTATCTAATCATATTGCTACATCAGTAAAAATTATACCAACAGATAGACCTCTCCCTGGTACTGATTATTGGGTTAATCTAATAAAACCACTATTGAGCATAAATAAACTAACCTTCTGTCCCCTTACAAATAAGTATAAATTTTGGCAAACATATCTATTAATAAATAATATTTAATTTATAAAGCGCAAACAGTATTTGAAATTAAACTGAGAGCTTATTAGCCAATCAGGGTGCTATTACTAGCAATCAAATTGTAAATACAAGACAGAGAATTTAACAAAAGAGGGCATCCACCCTCCTCTTCACTTGTCTTTTTATATATCCAAGCCAGTCTGAAGTACTTAGATTTGAAAGCGTGAATCTTCAAACATATTCACATTTAATAAACCAACCAACACTAAATAGTCAAAGCAAGCCCATTTTAGACCTAAACAATGGTGATCATGTGATGTTTAATTGGCAACTTGTTAGAAGATTTAGATTCTGGAAGCTTGAGCCAAAATATTTTGATTTTCTAATAAAGCTTAACTTGGGTTCATTACCAACACTTTATTTTTATAAATATAGAAGAAATTGTACAAACATTGATGCTTTTTGTTCCCTATGTCATAAAGACTTATATTCTATGATTGTAGATGTTATGATAATATATGCAGTGCTCTTCCCAACCTTTTTAACAACTCTATTTAATATTGCATACCTTTTTAAAACCTACACAATAGAAATTTTTGCTAGGATTAGAACTAATATATTCATCTTGTATGCATTATGGTGTGCTAGATGCCTTTTTATATATAATAATAATCCCAGAAGGCATCCTAATACTTTTTGGATTAAATTAGAAATTATTAGGGAAAGAGACAGAAAACTTGTCCCATATAACATTTTTCAAGATACCTGATCCTTAATGCATCAACAACTGAGATGTGCTAAAGTGACATAACCTAATTGCAACAAAAGCTGTATTATATATATATAATCTTAAACGCTTATAAAAAAAAAGTTAAAACTAAAGAATTATATGGCATTATGTAACTCATATTAATTTATGTAACTTTTTTTTCTTTCAACATATATAATCAAAATTTAATTTATGTAATCTTTTATATAGTTACTAATCAGTTATATGTAACCATATTGATGTAAACTTGTGATGAAACCTACGTTTTTTGTAAATATGTAACTATTTTTGATTTTCAATAAAGCTCCTTTGAAACATAATAATAATAATAATAATAATAATAATAATAATAATAATAATAATAATAATAATAATAATAATAATAATAATAATAATAATAATAATAATAATAATAATAATAATAATAATAATAATAATAATAATAATAATAATAATAATAATAATAATAATAATAATAATAATAATAATAATAATAATAATAATAATAATAATTGGAAAAACAAAAAATATTTAGTTCTTAAATTTACAATCATAAAAAAAAATTATTATTGGCACTACAATGTGAAGTTTCAATACCCATAATCTATTGAAGATCAATAATGATAAAAAATGACAAATGCTTTCAATGAAAATGTAATCATTTCCTTCAGCAAGTCTCATGATTGAAAACCATTTAATAGATTAATATTTTAGTTGTATATATTGTCTCTAGATGTCAGGAGTATTCAGTAATTTAAGAAAGAACTAAAACTCTACTCAAGAAAAAATACATTTTGCACTTGCTATTTTTTATATTAATAGTGACCTATGTATATTTTTATTTAACTTTTCTGTAAAATTATTAAATATTTATTCTTAATAAGTATTTAGTATTTATATCTATCTAGCTTCAATTAAATGTACTTGAATATTGTGATATCAGATCAGAAATGTTTTTAATTAATGACTTTTGTATTATTTTCTGTTGTTTTTTATTTGAAAAGTTAATATTTCTAAGATTATTTAAGTTATTAGGATATTCGATTTTATTAAAATTTACGTAAATTGTGTATTTGATTAGGATTTTTTTTTTCATTAAAGACATTTTTTAGATTTGAAAACTGATAAAAAATTATTACATTGGTACATTAATGCTATTTTTTTATTTGCAATAATGATATTTTATTTGAGAAATTACTATCATACTTTTAACCTCTTGTAGTATGCTAGCATTCTGACAGATTTCTTTGTTTTTATTTACTTTAAGCTTTCAACTTTCACTTTAATAGTAAACCATTATTATTTATCAGAAAGTATAATAAATTTGATCTCATTTGATAGATATTTTTGTTTAGAAATTAAATAAATTTTTAAAAATCACATTTTATTTTTGAAATTATTTTAAAAATTAGGTTTTAATCAAAACAAAGCTCTGTTTTGTCATCAAATTTCAGGTGGACCAGATTTAATTTGCAAAATGAATGATATCATCTTTGTTTGACGATTATTTTAAAAATCTGAATGAATTATTTTTAATATCTAGTAAATCTATCAATTTATACTTTAAAAGTTTGTTATTTATTTTTTATCAGGATGTAATCACTATTTATTGCTAATAAAAAATTTTTTGTTGAAATGAAAGTTTATAATTTTTTCATAATTTTTATGATATTGCTAAATGTTATAACAGACTGTTGAGTGACATCATTTCTAGATAGTTGTATTTTTGTAACCGTAATCTTTATAGTAACAATATTCAGAAGAATATATTCTTTTATATTTAAAAACAAAACATATCTGTAAAAAATAAATATGTAATAATATATATTTTTATTTCCAATAATTATTACCCAATTATTATACAAAAATGATCATAAACTTTTCAAAAAATCAAATTTTTAGATCATCATAATATTTTCTCGAAGTAATCTTGCATTGCAAAGTTTGAGATTGCCAAATATATAATAGGCACTCATTATCAGAAACTTTGATGACCTGCTTATTTGATTATTCTAACATCTTTTGAATTTATTTTTTTTAATAAAATATTAGAAAAAAAATATACATCAATTTTAAAACTGAAAAAAAAGGTTTGCAAAATTTCTCAGTAGATGGTGCAAAATGCAAATACAATTTTTTGGTTCCTAACCAAAGAAAGTTTTGTAATTAAAAAGGTTAACTAGAACTTAAATATTAAAAAAAAAATTAATTGTTGTGTTTTTTATTAAAAAATGCAGCTGAAGAAAACAAAAAAATGAGGAGGATACGTTCCAAAACAATGTGCTAGGTTAAATCATTTTCTGAACAAAACAGCAAAGAGTAAAATTGTAAATGATTATGTTTAGTAAATTTATTAAAAAAACTAATTATAGATTCCAATGACATCATTATAAAAAAATTTCCAAATATTTTTATATGATCTGATATTAACAAGATCAAGTAAATCAAAAAAATGTAATGCCGCAGTATTCAGATAAAAATGATATAATTTTGCTATTTACTTCAAGAAATAAACCACAAAAACTATTCTTGAGATTGACATATCACATAAAAATATATAGTAACTAATATCACATTTATAAATAAGAAATAGTTTTAAAAAATTAAAAATGACAATAGTGAGTTTAAAAAATATTAATATAAACAGCTTACATAAAAGTTCTCCTTTTCATAAAAAATAAAGTAAATGAAATAAAATGTTCATTAACCATAGAATAACATTTAAGAACTTATTTTTATACAAAAAGCCAGATCATTCTTTTATGTGATCATTATGGGTTATCAATAAAGTTGAATATGTGATATGGGGCAGAATTAAATTTAACATTCGCTAAGAATCTCCTGAATTCCAAAACCTTTGTTTGCCTCAGTCATGGTTAAAATTTCAATTTAATCTACTATAAAGTATAATTCTAATTAAAACATTTCTCAATAACCAATTCAACCTAAATCTTGAATCTCACCCGATCTTGTGTAATGATTAACCAAAAAAAAAATGCTTACGTCTACAATATTTTTCAGTTATGCAATATCATAGCATGAACTTTATTGAGACTAGCATTTCACAAAAGCATAGAATCTTGAAATAATTATAGATCTGTTAAGCATTTAGCCATAATAACTACTATATATTTTTATTTGATTCCAGTTTTGTGTTAATTGGCTAATATATTTATATTGCTTGATTTGCATATCCATTATTTCATCGTACGTTTTGTTTGCATAATTTAATTTTTTCTTTGCACATAAGTTAATATTTGTATAGAATATGTTATCATTTTTAAAAAAAAAAAGACTTTTGATAATGTTCAAAAGGAATTATCTAAGCTTCATACTGTATAACATTGTACATATTCTTTGAAAAGATGTCTAGAGACTAAACCAGTTAATGGAAGCATCTATATTGTGAAAAAACATTGATTAGAAACAAACATTCCATGGCTTTGTATTATTATCTAACTGAAAATATCAATAGCAGTGTCTACTTTTATATGGACAATAGTATTTTCTCTGTGTACTGACAGATTCTTATCTCCCTGGTTGTTATGACTAATGAAGATATCTAATAAAATTGTAGGTGCATTGATAGATATCAGCTAAATTAGTTGTGGCCCAATACTTTCAAGCAAACTCCATGTTATGTATAATCCTTATTGTCTACAATCTGAGCATGGAAATGCTTGGAAGCTATTTTCTGGAGAACATATCTGCTTTTTCCCATCATCAGTATATTGTCTTGGTCTGCATGGTTTACCAATGATAGAGTACCAGATTCAGTAATGTCAGATCCTGGATCAAATTCTGGTTCTAGCATCTCTGGTGCTTAAAATTTTTATGAAATTCCAAACTATTTATTTTATTTTATCATTACTATTCACCCGATACTAATTCCATGGAACTTAATCGTTGTCTGATAAAAAATATGATGTTGTATCTGAGATTGCATTTTAGTGATCATTAATTTTTCTATGGTAATTATTGCTTTCCATAGCATGTGATTTATTAAATAAATAAATCAGCTCTACCAAGATACTTAACAACAGAATATTTTAGACATTATTTTTTGATATATCCTGTAATATCACTGAAATTTCTGTGCTTTGTTTTATTAGAATAAGCACAGCTACTAAATGATATTTTCAATCCTGTTTGCTCACAATTTGATTAATTTCTTATCTATAAGCTCTTGCCTATTAATTTGCATTCCATTATGCTTTTCTAGATAAGAGAAAATTTTGTGATTGGCAAGAGGTTTTAATGAATAAGAGTACAATGGGGGAAATGTGTGGTAAGATGAAATTCATAGTATTATTTAATCTTTCTGCACATCACCATATTTAATTGCTCTTCTTGGTGAGGCTATTTATAAGCTTTCAACTTTTGATTTTTAGTATTAATTATTCTATATCAGAATTCAATAAATTTAACTTGATTTGGTAGAAATATATGTTTGCAAATAAAAATAAATTTAAAAATTCATGTTTTGAATTTGCAAAAATTGTAAAAATGAGGTTATAAATGGCAACAAAAAATGCCTTCATTGTTAAATGCTTTGCAGAACAGAGTAACTTTAGAAAATGAATGAAATCTTTTTTAATTGAATTTTTTTTAAATGTAAACAAAAAATATTAATCTCTGATAAATCTATCAAATTGTTCTTTAAAATATTAAAACTGATTTATAATTTTTAAAATATCTCAAATTATTCTAATATGGTGTCTGAAGTAACATATTAGTTATAATTTTCATATGGGTTATGTAATCAAAACAATATGATTTTCTTTGTTAATGTTATGCTAAAAGTCATCAACTTCTATTTTTAAAAATAAAAGTTATGTATTGTATACTTAAGATTTTTAATAATTATTATAGAAATATTGCATAAAAATAGTCATAAATTTTAATAAATTTTACAAAAAATATTTTTAGTATTTCCAAAAATATTCTCAAAATAACTACAGCAGTACTAAACTTTTTTTAGCTCACTGTTATATTGGCTTCTTTTGATTTGTTTTTAATTAAAATATCAATATATTAAAACTATATGAATTTATGGATTTAAAAAAAAAAGCTAATTATCTCATTAATTGACTTTATAAACAAATTTTTTAAAAAAAGTCTGATTGCAGCATTTTCTTATTGAATGGCTGAGTCTAATATTGTATATATTTAATCTCTACATAACCAATCTCATAATTAAAGTGAGACCAACCTCACAAAATTTAATTTCCATATGAATGATATTTTTGGAAAAATACTATTATATTTTAACAAATTTATTACTAAAATTAATTTTTAATATAATCTAAAAAAAAAATGTGATAACCATAAATTTATTTAAGGAAAAAAACAAGATTTACTTTTTACATTAGTGAAAATATGATTTTTTTTTCTTTTTTCCTATCTATATAAATTTAAATTCTTGGTAAGAAATAACATTTTAAAAACAAAAGAAGGGAAGTATATAATTTTGTTTGAATTTAATGAAAAGAACATTATAGTTTACAGGCAGTCCCCTAGTTATGAACATGCAAATTATAAACATTTTGCTATTACTTTAGATCTTTATCAATGCACATACTGTCATATATAATTACTGCTATATACTATGGAAAGAGATGGGTATTCAAAATTATACAGTATTTTAGTACTTTATTAATAATTTAAAAATTCATTTTAGTAATTAACGCTACAAATTTACCTATCTGATAAAAATAAAAAAAACTATTTACATACATTCATAATTGAATTTTTTCTAAAGAAAGATATACTTTGGAATTTGGAAAATAATTAAAAGTATATTTTAGACAACAGCAAGAACTTATATAAAATATAGTAAATCTTCCCATCTCTCTGACATTAATTACTTTTATTTTTAGCATTGTCACAGACTGTTTTGAACAGAATTGTCTTGATTAGCACTTGTTTTTAAAAGTGGTTTGTGCATGATTTCTGTTTTGGTGAATTTTTTTCATTCTTATTAATTAAAAACATGAGCGAGAAACAAAAAACAGCAGTGATCATACAACTAAAAAGAAATCAAGGTCTCATAAACCCCAAACAGTCAAGACAAAAATGGATATAGTAATTAGATGTTGTAAAAATGGTGAATCTTTTGCTTCAATTGCACATTCATGTATTTTAAACTGATCAACAATATATTGTGAAAACAAGATTAAAATTAAGGAATATGTTAAAAATTGTGGAAATATTTCTTCAAAGATTGTTTCAAAAAGACATGGCAGAGTAATGGATGAAATGGAGAAATCTCTGGCTTTATGGATTGAAGATCAATATCAAAAAGGCATCCCAGTGAGTTTATCAATTATTCAAGCTAAAGCTTTTAGTTTGCATGAAGGTTGGAAGAAAGAATTAAAAGAAGACTTTGCTGTTGAATTTGTAGCAAGTAATAGCTGGTTTCACAAATTTAAAATGATGTTTACATAATATTAAATGTACTGAGGAAGGTGCCAGTGCAGATAAGAAAGCTTCCAGTGAATTTATTTCCACTTTCTCTAATATCATTAAAGATGGAGCTTATTTTCCATGCCTAGTCTTCAATGTAGATGAGACAGGATTATTTTGGAAAAATATGCCTGCATGTACATATTTAGAAAAGGAAGAATCAGTTGCACCTGGGCATAAACCTTCTAAAAACAGTTTAATATTGCTTCTTGGAGGTAATTTAGCTGGTGATTTTAAATTGAAGCCAATGCTAATTTAACAGACAGAATATCCTAGAGCATTGAAATGAAAAGATAAAAGAATGCTTCTAGTCATTTGGAAATCAAATACTAAAGTCTGGGCTACTGCACAGCTTTTTCAAGATTGGTTCTCATATCATTTTGTGCCTTCTTTTAGGCAATATTGTAATGAGACTAATTTACCATTTATCACTATTGCTCTTAGACAATTTCTCCTGGACATCCCAAATCTCTGAAAAATGTATATCCAGGAGTTAATGTTGTATTTATCCCTCCCAATACCATAAGTGAAATACAACCTATAAGACCAAACTGTGATAGCTACTTTTAAACCGTTTTATATGAGAAGATTAATGACTCAAGTAATCTAGACAATTGGCAAGGAAGGTGGACCTACATTAAGAGATTTTTGGAAAAGTTATAATATATGGAATGCAACAAATATTATTGGGGATGTGGAGGCTGAAATAAGAATCAACAATCAAAGGGTTGTTGGAAAAATATATATTCACAAATGATGAATGCTTCTATGGATATTGAAGAAACTCCTAAAGATATCACAACTAAAATAGTCAATATAATGAATGAATTAAATTTAGATGTCACTGGTGAAGATATTGATAAGTTAATGCAATCTCACACAGAAACTCTCTCAAATGAATACTCGATTAAACTACAAGAGATGAATGAAATACAAATTAAAGAACCTGATAATGAAATTATTGTTGAGATTTTGACAATCAAGAATATGAATGAAGCCTTCATGCATCTTGACAAATTTTTGACTATCATGGAAGAATGTGATCCTAATGAAGAATGTATATCACGTGTATGAAAGGCAATAGAAAAAAACACAGAATGTTACAGAATCCTTTACAAGAGCAGAAAAATGATACAATTCAATTAACTATTGATAAATTTATAAACAAACCTCCAGATACTAATCCATAAAAAATAAATACTGTATTTTGAAAACCCTTTTTGATGTTTTTTTTTTTTTTTTTATACCTTTACTTTTAAACAACTGTCTGTATATTTATTAAATAAAAATGATGTTTAAATGTTTGAAAAAGAGCATAAAATTATTTCTATAATAAATTTCTGCTTGACAGATAAAATGTGAACAAGTCCTGCCATTTTTAAAAAAATGAGTTTTCTTACTTAATTTTTAAATTAAAAGAAATGTATATTTTTCTGATAGCTTCTACATCTATTAATAAAAATGAAAACTAAAATGTATATTGTTTACTAATAATTTGGAAATATTTACAAGGGATTGCAATACTAGTACATAAATTATTCAAATGCTGGATACATGTCATATTTCCTATGAATATAAAAATTATTATTCAATATCATTCAATGATAACTCAGAATTTTTTATAAAACAATAAAAAATTAATTTTGTAAAACAATTTGCACTATCCTTTAAAAATACATTTATCTATTGGTACTTATTATTTATGAATATAAAATCTCAGAAATATTTTTTTAATAAGGCACTGAGTAATATTATACTAAAATAAAATAAACAAAATTATGATTCTATATGTATTTAGAAAACAATAAAATTGTATTAACCATGATAAATAGCATAATAAAAAGTACTTGTCAATAAATTCAAAAATGAATATGAGGAAAGGGGGCAAGCTGGATTCTACATATAAAATTATTATATATATATTAATGAAATATCATAAGTACACAGATTTTTTAGGAATAATTTTTTTTCATTAAACTACATTTTTAATCTGAAAACTAAGTCTTTTTATTATTTATTTTTCTTGATTTCTGTTTATAATTTTTTTTTATTTGCAAAATTGATGTTTTATTTCTAAGATTAAATGTAGTTATTAAATTTGTGTTTTTAACAAAATTTGTAAAAATAAAAAAAATATGGAAAAATAAAATAGAAAATATTTTGTTAAAAAATACATTAAAAAGAAAAGCCTGAAAATAAATTGGAAGATAGATTGTGAATTGTTGAATAAAAAATCAATTTATAATGTTAAATAATAAAAACTCTCTTTGAAAAATTAAAATTCTATTTTTAATTACAAAAAATAGTAAGAAATCGAAATATAATCTTCATATATTTTTTTTAAAAATATATATTTATTAATTTTACAAAAAAAAAGATGAATTTTAAAGTTACATTTTTTATAATGTTAACAAAAATCTATGTTATGCAAATGTAAGTGTATGTTTTTTTCTCTGCATACACACTCTTTTTGATTGTCTCCAAACTCTATTGTTTTTGATCCTTGGTAGCTCTTAACATCTAGTAACATAAAATAAATAAATCACAGAAAGTCTTTTTTAAATAAAATTTCTACCACCAAATGTTCAAAATGAATTTCTGACATTAAGTACACACATTACTAATTACGTATAATGTGTGGGTTACATTAAAAAGAATTGTGGTGAAGAACTCAAGAAATGTTTGTCATTCTTTTACTTTTTATCAATTTTGATTATTTTAAAATTTTACATGTTAGAATAAATAAGTTGTTTAATTATTTATTTATATTGATAAAACAGCCTTTAAATATCCCATTGTAAGACAAAGATTTTCCAACATTTTCTTACTGGGAAACTATGATGAAGAAGATATTCTATGCTGATTAATGAGCATTGGATCTGCTTAAGAATAGTTAGTCTAATTGAAACCTGGAAAAAATCAAGTTTCTTTCACCAAATTATGGATCTTTATTTAATAATTTTATTTCTTCTTTTATTTATAAATGAATAAAATAAGACATTTTGTTGCCTCATCTTGATTATTTTAAAATTTTCTTCTTATACTCTAATTATAAAAACTCTTTTTGAATGCTGGAATGAATAAATTAATTAATCACTTTCATAGTATCAATAAAATAAAAGTTAGTTATTTCATATTTCATTAAAAAATTTTACAGTTTTATAAAATTTAACATTTTTCTTTTATTTGTGCTTTTATTTATAAATTTCATGTGAATCTCTAAGTAATTGTTGATCATAAAATTCATAACTAAACATTCAATAATGTATATGTGTGTATGAATATATATATATATTGTAGCACTCTGACTTGAATTTAAACTTAGTGACTTTATTTACATAAAAATTTTGATAGTTTATTTATTTTAATTCTAAAATTATCTAAATTGATTTAAAAGCAACTAAAATAGTTTATTGTGTTATTAAGTGGGTTTTAAATAACACATTGTAATGTAAAATGCTCATATGTATTATTTTTTAACAAGAAGTATATCAAAAAATGTATTTTATATCATGGCAACAATATTAAGATTAATATTTTCTTTATTCTTAAGATAATATAATAAAGATAATGATGCACATGTATTATGTTAGGCATATACTAAAGTATATAAATAGTTTTATATTAACATATCTAGAAGGCAATAGCAGTAATCCAGCATACAATTGCCTTCATAATGGACAGAAATTTAAAAAAAAAACTATTACCAATCTTAAAATATTAAACTCTGTTCTTTATAATATTAACAGCAATAATAAAAGTATATATTGATAAATTTATATGTTGATATTTTATTTACTGCATACATTTCAAAAGTAAGATTTAAGCATAAATAAATAGAATATTAGATTATTATTTAAAATACGTGTATGCATCAATGTGTATTTATATGTTGGTATGATTATGTAGCATTACTTTATACATATTTAAAAAACATTGCTTTAAAATATTTAAGTGATTTAAAATGATTATTTAAAATGTTGATTAAAGTATATAAAAACAGATAAAGGGAATGTCTATTTTATTTAAGATATGATTTTAAATATATTTTATATTTCATTTGTGAAATTATAATTATTTTTATTATATTAAAGGAAATAAGGGATTCGGACTCGGACTTTCACATAACCCTCAACTCTCCATGCCATCTCATATTGCTGACCCATCTGATCATACACATGTTGAAAAGATAAATAATCACCAATATATGTATTCCATGCTAAACCAGCAATCATCAGTTGGTCCAGATTACTATCTCCACACATATATACAATCAGTGCTCAGCTTTATATTAAGATAGCCAATCTTCATACTTTAATGGACAGGCTTCAAACTACTCCAACCCACAACTCTTCAGCCATCCATTTCATTGAAAATCTGATGATGGAACATTCAAAGCTCATGTTAGTGCCAAAGTTGTCAATATGAGATGGCATGAGAAGTTGAAGGTTATGTAAAAGTTTGAGTTCAAATTCCTTATATATTACATTATAAAGCCTGTACAAAGTATTAATTTACATATTAAAGGAAATAGTAATATTTATTTTTATAAAGTTTTAAAAAATATATTTTAATGTGTTGAATGCTGGTTTGTTAGAAAATAGTTGTTATTAAGTGAATATATGGATAACTCTGATTCTTAATAGATAAGACCTTGGAAATAAGTTAAAATAGAGTTTGCAACATTAAATGCTATAGAAACAATATTTAGGATAATGACATAAGTATAACATCATTGAGAGAAAACTATTTAAGCTCCTGATTTTATATTATACTCTCTTAAAACAGGCAAAACTCACTATACGTATTGCCACACACAGCAAGCTACAATAATCAATGGATGCCAAAAGGCCTGTTCATAAAATCCTCATCTAGTGCCTACTTATTTATATCCCCAGACTAGTTTCTGGCTTGTGGCCTTCGTCAGTGAGAAACCTTGGATCTGAGAGTACTGCACAAGCATAAGAAGTGGTGATCATGTGATTATTATACCCTCTCTCGTTTTTTGTCTCAATAGCTAAACAATATAAAAATTTGTGTGTATATATTGATAATTTTATTTATAATTTACAATAGATAACATGGAATAAAAATATTACAAATACCTGTTCAAAAGACTTCATGTCTTTTGAGAACCTAAATATAAATATCAGATAAAAATCATCTCATTGTGGTAAGTATCAGAGTTGTGTGCTGCAATATATTTTGTAAGAATATTTAGAAGAAATTGACAATTGTTGTTGCTATTACATAAATAAATCAGTATTACATGCTGTAAAGTGTTAATTATGGAATACTTCATTAAAAATAAAAAATGTCATAAAAATTGCATTAAATATAACATCTATTTACACAACAGAACAGATCATGTGGTTTTCAGCAGAGTATCTAAAAAAGTTTGAAATATAAATTATTCTTTTGTTTGTGTTTATATAAAAATTGTAAGTGAATCATAAAATTTTTAGTGTACATAATAAATATTAATGCAATTTATTTACTGTACTTCAAACACTTTTTAGCAAAAACCTTTTATTGTACATATATGCATACACAACAACTGTCATGCAATCTTTTTCAGAGCCACTTTAATTTTTTAAAAGTAAAAGTGGCTCTGAAGAAGATTGTTGGACAGTCAAAACATAAGATTGTATATGCATATATGTTTGCTCAAAAGTATTTAACGTACTGTGGATAAATTGCATTTATATAAGATATTATAGGGGATTTGATCTCAGACTTTCACATGACCCTCACCTATCCATGCTATCTCATACTCCTAGCTTATCTTTTTGACACATGTGTGATCAAATGTACCAGTAGTATGAGATATCATGAATAAGTGACAGTTATGTGAAAGTCTGAGTTCAAATCCCTATATATTACATATAGAAGTGCAGGTATGAAAAAGCCTATACGGTAGAGAAAAAAATCATACATTATAAGATATTATAGAAAAATAAAGGAAGTGATGAATTTGATAATAAATATTGTTTTTTAATGAAGTTGCAATTTGATGAGCATTCCTTGTGAGTAGAAAATATTTTGTTTTGCAAATGTGTTTGTTTAGTATACATGAAAATATATTATTGCCAAAAAGAAGAAGTTAAAGTAAATAGTAAACAAAAATTAAAAAACAATATATTTTTTTAATAATAATTTTAATTTATTTTGATAAAAGTATGATTATTTGTTTTCTTCATTTATATTTAAAATAAAATAAGTTTTGATGTATAAATATTTCTAGGTAACATTAATGGAAGTGTATATTTAATTAACATTTATAATATATTTTTATAAATGTAAATTAATAAGCTTATGCTTATTATGATAAAAAAATAGTAAATTAAATTAAATTTTGCAAAATATATTTATATCTATTTATTTGACAATTTGTACTAACATATAACCTATATTTTTTTGTTTTTCTTAGTGTATTGTTAACAACACGTGATAAATACATTTATAAAATAATGTAATATATAAATAGTAATCAATTCAAATAT
The DNA here is from genome assembly GCA_028023455.1 of Epiperipatus broadwayi. Classification (NCBI taxonomy): domain Eukaryota; kingdom Metazoa; phylum Onychophora; class Udeonychophora; order Euonychophora; family Peripatidae; genus Epiperipatus; species Epiperipatus broadwayi. Next base: position 5,220,460 of record JAQFVV010012400.1, on the reverse strand, counting down.
AAACCATTTGGCAAGAAACATTTTCTTTGCTTTTTAATTTTATATATATATTATTTTTATTGTTATTGTTGTTTATATTTATAAATTTTTATTTTTGTTAATTAAACTGCTTTTCCGCGTAATGATTAGTAATTAAATTACTACACTCTACATTAATCTAAACCTTGACGGTCTATTTATATATATAAATTCAGGTATTATTATATTAGCTAGCCAGAATATTAGATAAGCATTCTACATGTTTTATTCATTTATCTAAGAGAAATACTATTAAATTTGGCAATTTATTTTAATACCATTACATTTTGCAGCCTTAAACGTGAGGTTTCATTATAATTTCATTTTTATACTATTACAATATATATTGAAAAATATTTATTGCTTATAAAAATTCTAAAATAAAATTCGGCTTGAAAATCATGTTTTATAATAAAATGATAATATATTGTTAAATAAGAATACAAATATTGAAACAATGTTTACTGCATGTATTAATTAGTAATTTGTTTATCATATGGAAGATTAGATGTAAGGTATTATTTGATAGTGAGTTGGCTGATCCTATTGAAGACATTTTCTTAAAGTTATTATATAAAACTAAAGAAAGTGATCTAAGAACATGCCTGCCTAGCCTTGCTGAGCAAACATGGAGTCAATTACATATTTAGCAATAGCCATGTATATTATTTATTCATGACACTCAAACTTTACACGCCATGGGATTTATATGCCAAATTAGATCACCCCTGATAAGTAACATAACTTAAAATTTTACTTTTAATCTTGTAATCATCATCTAATTTAATAACTAGTTTAATCTTTAATGTTTCAGTCATGATCGTAAGCATGAACTCTATATTACAATGTATATTTTACTTTTTGTGCAAATAAAGATTTTTTGAAAAAAAAAAATGATAAAAAATAATGTTTGTATATGGAGATTATTCTGTTTTATTAAGTTTTCTTCTTTCTTGTATTTATTATTAGAGAAATTATAGATCTAAGAGATTCTTTAGTGGAGCATAATTGTAACTGAAAAAAATTAAATAACCGTAAAATATTTTGATATTTCTGTAATATATCTTTATACCAATTAGTAATGAGTCTTTATGTGAGGATTTTCCAAACAATCATCAACAATTTGTACCCATCAATTACCAACTATTATAAATTTTAAAAAATATTTTGAACACTTTTTTAAAAAAACATTTTTTTTTTCAAAATGGTGACCATTTTGTAAGAATGGTGATGTCATACTATATTGATACGAAAAATACCTTATAGTATAAGAGTATAGAGTTTATTCATTATACAGTAGACAATATTGTTTTGATTATAGAATTAAAATATTAACAATGCATATTCTGATTTTCATTCATTGTCTTTTGGTGATTTTATTTATGATATCCAAAGTAAAAAAGATTTTCATTGTTAATCATTACTTTAAAAAATTCCAGTTTCATTTGATAAAATAAGTAATCAAAAACATACTTTGATCACATATATTATCAAAGTTTATTAATATTAAATTTTAAAACATTTGCATTAGATAAAATATATTCAATCAATATTATGGATTAAAATTCTTATGAACATTATTTCACTTGCACTAAAAAATATAACAATCAACTCTTAAGTTATCAATAATCTCAACCTGTAGTCAAGGCAACCTTCATTTAACAATAAAGGTGGCGCCACTTTTATTTATGGTCTGATATGTTTTTATAGAGAACTAAAGGAGATTGCCTTGACTACAAGTTGAGATTGTAGATAGTTTAGGGTTGATTGTTATCATCTACATTTATAAACCTATTAAAGTCTTCAATAATTGGCTCTTTTGTCATACTAATATATATATATATTAATCATAATTGTAAAATATTACTCATCACAATTGGAAATTATTTTAAGTAAAAAAAATTATTCCATTCATTATGCAGTTAATAAGCAACTTTATAAGATCAAAGATTATTGCTGACCCACCTGATCACACACACATGTTGAAAAGATAAATAATCACCAATATAGGTGGGTCAGCAATATGAGATGGCACTGAGAGTGGTGGGTCGTGTGAAAGTCTGAGTTTGAACCCCGCATATATTACATATATAAATGCAGGTTTAAGCCTGTACAATGTATTAAGATCAAAGATTCTAAATGTAAGTTTAAAAATATTGTTTATTTGGTCATATTTAAATCAATAATCTCATCATTTGTTTACGATAGTGACATCTGATAACATATTTAATATTGGCAAAAAAAATGATTTAATCATTTAGATTATTAAAATTTTAACAATCAACTGAACATTACATTTCTTTATAATAATAAAAAAATTATTTAATTTCATTGCATTTATGTAAACTAAATACAATTCACAGTTTATATATATATAAAACCATAACTGTGATGCAGTTAATTATAAAAATAAAAGACTTTAATAATAAAAAATAAAATGCATCAGAAAGTAAAATTTTAAATATTCACTGGTATTTTTATTTTTAATTTTGAAATATACATTGTAGTTATTTTTTTTTTCTTTATGCCCTATTTTAACAAATAGTGAATTAGAAAATATTCTCTTACTATTTAAGAAACAAAATGATGGTCTGGCAAAATAAAAAATGTAACTTTTTTTAAAAATTATAGCTATCAAAATGTTTTTATGCAGTATTATTTTTTAATAGTATGCTTAACTCTACCACACTGCAGATTTATTCTTGCCCCTTAATAAGAGATTTATAAGCTTTCAAACATTTGATTTTAGTATTTAATCATTATTTTATATCAAAATATAATATATTTGGTTTTAATTTGATAGGTATTTACATTTAAAAATGAAATAAATTCTACAAAAAATATATTTGAACTTTGCAAATATTAAAAAAATTAGATCATAATCAACACTAAGAATTATTTTGCCATTCCACTTGGGAAGAGCAGATTGAAATCATTTTTATTGGCATTTGTGTTTAAAATGTAAATAAATAAATATCAATAGCCAATAAATCTATCATATTATGTTTAAAATATTTTAAAAAAACATATTATTGCAGTATTCTAACAAACTGTCAGTGATATTGTGTTAGTGATCATTTTGAAAAAGCTTGTTTATAGGAACTTTGTAATTTACTTTGTGGGTTTAGTCATTTGAAAAATTTATCAAAGTAATCTTGTAAAGCATATGATATATAACAATGACCAAATATATCAAGTCTTGGAAATTTGTTTGAAGTCATCATATTTTCTCTTATCATTGATGTCTTTAGATTATTTGGGGGTGGGGGGTGGATTAAAATATCAAATAAAATATACTGAACTTCATGATTTAAAAATAAAGTTAGTGAAATTTTTCAATATTATGGTTGAAAAAACAAGTTATTATTAGTGCTTTTTCTTGATTTATCTGTATGAAATCCCTTGGACTGAGGAAACTATCAATTAATAAAATGTTTCTTCAATAATTAACACTAGTTTCAATTTAAGCTTTAATTTTTTTTATCAAATTTTTAGATATTTTGAATTTAACTCTTTTGAATTTTAACATTCCCTATTGTTACACCTGGTGGAAGTTTTTGAAAATGCCCAACTTTCCATTTCTTTATAAAATCTTTATACTAAAATGCTATAAATTGGACTTGATTTCTTTTAATACGATTTTATAAATGAATAATATTCTAAAAACTTATATCTGAATTTTATAAAAATGTAAAAACTGAGTTGTAAATATTAACAACAGATGTAAATATCACTTATAATGTTAAGATTCTTCTTTCAGAAAATGAACAAATTATTTTCTAAGTTTTATTTTAATAGGAACAAAGGTATATTTGTGGTAAATCTAAATTCTGTTTTAAAATCTGATATTTGCTTTGCGGTTACTAAAATACTTGAAAAATTCTAGCACATGTCAATTTGGACAGAAGATGGCATTACACAATGAGTTTCACATAAAGCCTGGTCAAACCTATGCAATGATTTTCATTGATTATATTACAGACAAGTTTATTAACTTCTATTTATAAAAATAAAATATAAATGAATAAAATTAAATTGAATATGTGCAACTTTTTTGTTTTAAATTATCGAATAAATATAACTAGAAATAATTAATAAACAAGCAAAAAATGAACTTTTTTTATTCCAAAAACTTGGGTGAAGACAAGAAAAGAAGAAGTGCCTTTGAAACAAATATCTCCTTTAAGAACAACAGAGTAAAGACAATTGATATTTTCCTGACCATAAGATATTCAATTTGGGGGGGGGGGGGACTAAAAAATGAATAAAAGCATTTGTGCCAGAATCTGTATTATAAAAACAAATTATGCTAATACCAGTTAGTAATGATAAAGTAGCAATCATAAGCAATGGAACTATCATCTTATTCCTGAAAAAAATATCCCATAATTCTCAACAAATATGAGAGTTATCAAGTTAAAGTAATGAATTAAATTTTTCTTTTTAGGAACTCGTTATAATTACTTATTTTTTATGAGAGGTTTTTGATTTACAATGCAGTCTGGGGCATCAGTTGTCCTTGCTAGCTGGAATAAAGATATATATAAACAAAGTATGATTTTGTTAAAAATGTTTATTTCAGTGTATATTACTAGATACTGCATGGCATTACACTTGATTACTACATTAAGTAAAATGTTACCAAAATTTTACTTATCAGTCATATGCAGAGAGCAGTATTCTGAATATATAGTTTAAGATATGTTCAAATTCAGTATAGAATTTTAAACAGAGACTTAAATATTAAGAAATTAATAAAAGTGGATGATAGACTCTAAAAAAAATGAAAGATAAGAATAGGAATTAAAGGGATTTGAAAAGTTAGATTTAAAAAATCTCACAAAATCTGGCAGAATTTTGTAACCTTTGTCTGATTTTGTGTTCATTTTAATCAAGTCATTGTACTATAAACCTCATTTTTAAAAGTTGTGCATATATACTTACATGCATGAATGTCATCTTTTCTAAATATAGATATAGGCAAGCACTTTTTTGAAGGAGATTCATTTTTTTTGGATACTAATTAAATTATTAACATCATATATAAATTATCATTATTATCAGTCAAATATAAAAAATAGATACACAGTAATCCTCCTTATCTATCGATCACCATTCATGGTTTCACTAACTCATAGTTTGAAAAAGTGTTAAATTTAAAAAAAAAAATTTAATGCGAATTCATAAATTTTACAGGTGTTCATGATGATTGAGACCTCGTAATGAATCATATCTCAGTCAGATATTCTTGATCTCTTTTCATTTATTATAATATTGGCATCAGCATAGGATTTGGGCATTTCATCATCAGATTTGCAATGGTATGGATGGCTGAAGAGTTGGAAACTGGAGTAGATTGAAGCCTGTCCATTAAAGTACAAAGATTTGCTATCTTAATATAAACTGAGCCCTGGTTATAAATATGTGGGGGAGATAATGATCTGGACCAACTGATGAAAGCTGGTTCAGCACGAAATACATATATTTGTGATTATTTATCTTTTCTACATGTGTGGTCATGTGTATCAGTAGTATGACATAGTGTGGATAGTTAAAGGGTGCTTGGAAGTCTGTGTTCAAATCCCCTATATTTATAGTCTTTTCCATAACTGAATTATTCTTTTTTTTTTTTTTTTGCTTATGGTTTTAGTTTATATTTTAATGTGTACATCTTTTAAATTCAAATTATATCGCAGCAGGACGCATATTATATTAGGTTTGCTTTTATCCATATTTCAGATGTATGCTATAAGACTTGAAAATAAATGCAGAAAATAAAATGGACTATTGTATATGAATAAATAAATAAATTGCAGGTATATATGCACAGACTTATTTATTAGTAAAGAAAAAAAATGTATCTATGTATACACCAGAAAGTAATGTTTTAAAATTTTGTAATTTCTTCATTTATATTTATCTAACTCCCCCGCCGCCTCCCCAATTTCTTTGCTTTTTGTATTCGACACATAATCTCTTCTTTTCAATAGTTTTCAAGAATATCACCTTGTCTCGACAATCTAGCAATCTGCGCAACTCACTTTGATATTTCATATTTCTATTTAATCGATTTTTTTTAAATCGCTATTATTTCTAATTCAAATCATTTCAAATTTATTCAAACTATATTCTTTTGATTTCAATATTGTTATTATTGTTTTTATACAGGAAAAAAGTTAGTCTATAGAATTTATACCTCTGGAGAAAAAGCAATTATTTTTTTGTACACCGTAAGACTACAAAGAAGTGATATGCCTGGCTCCAACCAGCCGCCCTTATTTCTCGGCTTTAGCAGGAATAATATATCTTATGATTTAGACTCCCTTTTAAAGATTTGAAAATTCTCAAGTGGTTATTAAATTTTAGAAGTTAAATAAAGGATCTATTTAATACTTCGTTATAGGAATAATAAAGTTCATCCATTTAATATATATATATATTACGTGTTTAATAAGTCTTTATTTTTTCTTTCAACAATTAGACGACTTTTTAAAAACAGAATTATAAATCAAGATTTTTATGCAAATTAGACCATACGCATTTCTAAGATTTAATCTGATTTGTTAAAATCTCAGAGAAATGTATGACTAATGAATATTTATTATTAATGAAAGTACTTTTTAAACATTTTAAAGCAACTCTGATAATTTCTAATTTTCAGCAAAGGCAATAAAAGCCAAGATTTGCGAATATAATACATAGTCCAGAGCATATCTGTTAATTTATGTGCAATTTCTCGAGGAGTATGGAAAAGAGAGGGGAGATTAGAGATACAGCGAAATTATCAATATCAAAGAAGGTCAATAGAGTAAAAAAAAAGATTCTTCTAAATAATTAATTATTTTTTCGTAATAGTAAAAGTACTTAATGTGAAAGTGCATCCTATCATTTAAATATATATATACATCGATAATAGAAGTTAGTTATAAATAAATGAGACGTTTAACTTAATTATAACTAACTTTGAGAAAATAAAATAACGTTCAAAAGCGCCCTCTATGGGCTAACTTTGGTTACTAATTATTTACAGTCTATGTAATCATTTACAATAAATATTTATGTCCGTGTGGGTACAATTTCATTTTGCTGTTCTTAACTATTGAGGCAAATATAAAATCAGAAAAATAACTTATTGAAGAAAACATTTTCATTATTTTCCTTTTTTTTTATAGTTCGGTTGCTCATTTTAAGACTATTTCCCAAGTGTTTTTATTATTTCATCTGCTTTTCATAAGTTCAAATCTGTCTTTTTTTTTAAAGTTATCTAAAAACTTTTTTAAAATCTTTTCTTTTTCCATAAACACGTTTAATATTTCTTGGCAAATTCTTCATTTCTAAGTATATATCAAACTCAGTTCTTTTACCTCTTTTTAATCTATTCAAAAAATAATCTTTTTTTACTTACACTTTTCAACATTTTTGTGTTTCTAACCTTATCTTTCCAATTTATCTTTCCAATCTTCTTCAAATTTAATTATTCTAAGGTTTCCAACCGTTTTTCGTCTTTTTATTCTCTACTTGATTAAATCTATACTACTATAAAACAACAGTCCAAATGTTCTAACTTCAAAAAATTACAGAATGTTTTGTCTTTTTATCACTTGCTTAGATAAAAAATGATAAAGCAAATTATTGCTTTGAAGTATATAAAAATTTAATTACTTTTATTTCCTCCATTTAACATGTGTATGATCAGGTGGGTCAGCAATATGAAATGGCATGGAGAGTTGAGGGTCATGTGAAAGTCTGAGTTCGAATCCCTTATATATTACATTATATATGTGCAGGTGTTTGTAAGCCTGTACAATGTATTAATTTGCATCTAATATCGCAATAAACTGTTTCAATTACATTTATTTTTATTTCAAATTTAGAACAAATTTCATCTTTCCATTTAAAGTTTTATTAAACTCCTTTTATATACAACTACTGTTATGTCTTCAGCAATTTGATATGATGAATTCTCCTCTCTCTATTACTAATTCTACCTTAAATACGTCAAGACCACATTCATTTAGCAACATATCTAAAAAAAAAAAAATGTTAAACCAAACAAAAGAAAGTTTTATATCCTTCCAATATTTATTTTTTCTGAAAAAAAGATTTTTTTAATTTTGCAATTATTTTTAGATCCATGTATAAGTGTTTTAAAAGTCTTCAATTTCTCTTAATCTTCAACTTTTTTTTTTCATAATTTCCAAGAAAATAATACAATTCATTCTATCAAATTACCTTTCAAGATCAGTAAAAGAAATTTCATCTATTTTTTTCTCATTTTAGACGCTCTTTTTAATAACTGACCTCATTACTTCACGTTTATCTTTTGATTATCACTCTTTTCTAAATCTAAACTATCCATCAAATTGAAACTATCTTAATTTGTTAGATTCAAGACTATAAACAACATCTTATCAGTATATAAAATCAAATTGATAATTTTAAAATCTTGTCTTTTATTTTCTAGGTTTTTTTCTCTAATGATGTTGAAATTGTTGAAAATATACCCATTTCTTCTCTTCAGAATCATAAATTATATGGATAACATAAAGTAATTCAACTGAAATTTAACAATTTCTTGAGCTTCACCAAATTTTATTTTCTCTTTTGCTTTTTGTGCCCTTTTTCTTAACATAAACATGATCTGTTATCTCTATCACATAAATTACTAACACATTTTTTTTTACTTATAATCCAATCTTTTTTTTTCTATAACTACTTCATTGTAGGAATTTTGCATATTCCATCTCAATTAGCATTATTTGATTGTATATTTTTCCACATTTTTTTATAAGCCCATTTTTTATCTTTATTATTTGTATGCCCTCCAGCCATTGTATAAATCGTCCTATTACTAAATATAAGGTTTTCTACTCATTTGTCGTTTTTATAATCTACTGTCAACATAATATTTTTTTTTCTTCAAATTTTCCTTTAAAGAATTCCACCATTATCTATATTTATTTTCTTGTTTATGCTTCTTTAGAATTTCTATCCAATTATATTTTCTCTTTTGGGATCAGTTTTTATTTTTAAATGAGATTGTCAATTCTACAATCGTTAAGTTGGAATCTAAATTTATTTTAGATAAAAGATGTTCACACATTCTCAATTTTGATTTCAAACCCTACTGAAAATAAATACATAATTAAAATATATTTTTATCAACTGAAGTCTTCAGTGTGTGAATTATCAGCTTTTTTCCTAGGGCTTTTACTTCCCTCCTCTAATTCAGTGATTTCTGCAATTCTACCATTCTTTTTCTATTCCTTTTTTTTTTTTTATTATTACTTAGTTCTTTTTATATTTCTTTTCACTTATTTTTTCCAATTTTTGCATATGCTTTTTATGTCATTATTATTATGATTACTAATTAGTATGTACTCTTGATAACTATTGGATGTCATGGTAGTTCTCAATAGCTTTCACTCTACTAATATAGCCACTTGTTGAAACCCCTTTTGTTTTTTTTAATGTAAAACGAATACCTACTTTACTACAGCTGCTACTACTTCCTTCTCAAATAACAAATGTATATATAGTTTTTGTTTTTTTTCTTTCAAAATTAATTTATCTTGTGTCAGAAATTTTACATAGCTATTTTTCTTGTTTTGTCATCTTTTGCTATTATAGTATGTTTTTATCTGACATTTTTATGTTAATTTATTAATATAGTATTTTTAGAAGCCTATGCAAATCTCCTAATGCGATCTTTATTAAATTTAATTAATTGTGTCACATTATGTCATCATCCAACTGTTTTAGCAGATGAAAATGATACCACTACTGTTTGTTTTTTGAGTTCTTATTAAAATTGCTAGTGAACAATAGAAGATGGTTAATTAAATTTAATGTCGTTGTTGGTATTTGCCATCTTAATAAGAACCCGGAAAGAAGTAAAAAATGGTATTATGTTCATTTTCTAAAGCAGACTGTATAGTAAAGTAATGTAAGCTTATTGAATTTAATAAAGTTAGTATTAAGAGACTTTCATCATTTAATAGTACTACAATCTGTATATTTTGCAATAGTTCATTAATATATCACGTCATTATAAATATCTTTTTTTTTTTTACCATTCTCTAGAATATTTAATATCCCCTACTACCAAATAATTTGTTTCCAAGTCTTGATATGAATTAATAAATTTCATGGTTAGTAGCAAAATGTTTATAGGCAATGCATAAGGCAAATTAAAGATTCTAATGAATTAATCAACATTTACCTAAATAATTAAAACTCCAAAACTAAATATTAATCACTTACCAAGTTTTCTGGTATGTGTTTGACAACTATTTAATAAGTTAGTAGTAATTGATAATTTCTTGGAAACAGTAAATATTAAAGGTTATTTCTATTTACATGTATATTATCTCCATTTTTATTATTTAATATAATAACAATCCATGGAAATATTTAATTCAACATATATATATAAATTTACCTTTGAAATACTAAGTAATATCAACATATAATCCTTCACAAAATCCATTCATTCTGTAAAGTATTGGAAAGTATATTATTGGATAAATTGTTGTCTTATATAAGCATCAAATTTATAAATGATATTTTTCTATATACAACATTTCTCAACAAGATTCATAAATAATCATTTGTCATAATTTGGACTTAATGTAAACCAGATGAAAAAAATATATCTATTATTGATTATTGCTCCCTTTTTAATAACTTAAAGTCAAAGTTAATTCTCTCCAATAATTCATTAATCAAAATTTTGATATTATGTTAGTACAAAAATGTATGAGAGCGACATTATTGCTTCCAAAATATGAGGCAATTTTACTAACATTGTTATTCTGTTGATCTAAGTAAAATGTGCGTTCATAATTGTATATCAATGAAGATGTTTCCTACATAGTAATGACATTTGAATATTGGGAGTTATGCAAGAAAATAGTAATAATCATGAAAATACATCAATGTTTTTTTTCTAAATGTAATACTTTTAAGTTTTGATTTAATTATTAAGCATTTTCTTTTGTTTTATTTTTTTTAATTTGATAACATTAAACAATTTTTAGATCTAATATTTAAAATCAAATGAATGGGTTTTCATTAATACTAATATATATATGCAATACATATTAATATACAAATTGTCAACAAGTCATATTTTGAAATACAAAATCTATTATTATCTAAAGTATTACATCAAATAACTAAACAGTCATTTATCAAACAATAAGTGATTATTATACCATATTTCAGAAAAAGTGAAACACACTAGTTTATATCCAATTTAATAATAGTAATTAAAATAATTTTGTTCGTATGACGTCTATATCTATTCTTTATTATTTTTATTTATGTCAAACCCAAAGTTTAGATTCATATCTAGAAGCCTTCTGATAAATAAAAAATTATAATCTATTCTTAGTGATAAAATTTTGTGGTTAATTATTTGATATTTTTTGTATTATAGTGTTATGTAAATAAATAATAAAATAATATTCAAATACATGCATATTAAAAATTTATCTATATTACACTTTTTAAGATTATCATTTTTAAACTAATATAAAAAAATTAATGAATAATTGTTGTAATTTGGGTATTTGAAAATATCTATATATATGTTACAAACGTAGTATAAAATTAAGGTATTGTATAGAATGCCTACTAATTTTATAGAATGCTTATGAAATATGTTGATTTTATTCTGACATTATATACTTTATCTAAGATTTTAATAGAATGTGTGGGTATTCTATAAAACAAACGTGAGTAATCTTTTTCAAGCAGTAAGCCCCTTGAGATATTCTTCTCCATAAATTGGTCATTATTAAAAGAAAAAAATGTCACCAACACTGAATCAAAATAATAATATTGTTATATATATAATTTTTATATAATAAAAAATAAAAACTCTTATACTTAAGGTTTTAAGTGACTGGTTGCATGTTTGAGAATGAGAAGAATAGAATACATAACTAGTTTTAAGTTGATTTTCTCAAATATTATGTTTTGATTCAAAACTGTTGACATGGAAATACAATTTATGAATTAATTTAATTTTCTTGTGCAATTTTAAGTTAAGGTCATTTAAATTGGTGGATATATTTAGTAAAATGAAAGACCATTTATCCACTTACAATTCTTCAAGACAGGGAAGCATCTACTTTTCATTTCTAAGAAGTTGTTTGCATGAATGAATAAGAATGAATGAAATGTGTGAAATTTAAATAAAAGTTATTATGAAATATGCATGTATTATAAAACATTCATAAAAAATTATATAGAAACTCATAAAAGGTTACAAATATCCCTTAATCAGGAGATTTCTTACAATTTCTAAACAATGTTTTGCATTTTTTGAAAAACTGTAGGATAATAGGCATTGAATGGATCACTTTCTTAATCCTTTCATATTGCATTCTGTTTTGGGTGTTTTACTATCAGATCTGCTATGATGAAACTAGACCTCAACCCTAATCCTAACCCTATGGCTATGATATTTCATAACAGGTCTAATAGTAATGTACCCCCTTTTAACAGCTCCTATTACATTTTCAACTTTTTATTTTAACAAATAAAACATTATTTTTCATTATATTTTTCCACTTTTAAAATTATTTTTTTAAAAATATAAATTTAAAAATAACAACTATTATTAAAAATAATATTTCAATTTTGCAAAAAGTAGAAAAACAATAATGAATTGAGATATATAATCAATACAATAATAGCTTTAGTTATTTTGCTCTTGGTAATAAAAATGTATTTTAAATGAAATAAAACTTATTTGAACTGTACTTCTAGAACCACAGTGAATTTTTGGAAAGAATATATAAACAATGAAATTATATTTAAAATTTTAATTTTTACTTAATGATGATTACAGAGATGTTTCTTTTTCAGCAATCGCAAATTCCTGCTTACATTATTATCTTTCTCTTAACTTGCATTGCTAAAAAAAAACACAAATACTTTCAAATGAAATCTTGATTTAAACATCATATTCTTATCAAAAAATAAATATTTTGCAAATATTTTGCAAAAATAATCATAAATGTATAAACAAACTATAAAAAATATATGACTTTCATTGCAAGATTTGAATAAGAGATGAGCTTATACAAGTGTAGTGACTTCTTTGCAAATAAAGAAACTGCCAATCCCTGGCCTTTTCTGTGATGTGATGTGATGTACTATAGCTACTCCTTAAATGAAGTCAAGAATCTCTCAGCAATTATACCAAGAAAAATTTGTTAGCTACTTAATTTTACATTCCCCAGTCTAATTTTTCCCATATTCTGCTCCATCCCATTTCCACAGCATAATCTTTGTCAACTCTACAGCCTTTATATCTAAATCCCCCTTATCTTTTTCCAAACCCAGCATAAAAACCAATAATCTACTTTTTGTATAATCAGTTTTTTCATATTTATTTTCCCATAACTTCATTATATGTGCCCTTTCGGTTTTCAAGCATTTACATTCAATTAACAAATGCCTAATATTTTCTATTTCTTCTTTACATAATTTACAAAATAAATCACCCATTTTTTTTCATTTACATGTATATTCTCTTGTAGATAAAGATCCCATTCGAGCCTTAAACAATAAACTACTTTCCTTACTATTATCATATATTAACTCACACCCAATATTCTGTTTATTTCTATATATATTTAAACTTTTTTTACTCTCCATACTATTTCTCCATCTCTCTAACTCCCTATTCTTTATTAATAAATCTATTCTTTTATCCCATTCCTTACTACTACAACACCTAGTGGCTTTTTTAAAATTAATCAATTTGTATTTTAATTCCAGCTTTTATCAGCAAATAAATTCTACAAAAAGTCATATTTGAGATATTCTACCAAATGCAGTGCCACTTCACAATGCTCACAATGGAATGAATGTCTAACAGAAAAGTTAATGGGATGAAGCCAAACTAATTAAAATACACTGCAAAACAGAAGTTAAGAAAATATTTTGAAATATTAAAAGTCCAAAATAAAAAAGTCTATAGTGTAAAGCAATCTTAGTGACACTGGCTTAAAATAATATTAGGAGGGGATGAATGCTCAGACTTTGATTATAATGGATTAGAATACCAAAAGAAAGAAATATATGACAACAAGTAAGTAAAAGTCGGCCAGTAGTGACAAGTTACCTTCTTTCATTCAGTGTCACTCTTTGCCTAAAACAAAATGTTACTTAGAAAATGTTAAAAATAATATTATTGCCCTGAAATTTAAGCTTTCTATAAAACACCTAAGTATTCTATACAAGATCTTAATCTTACATGATGCCAACAACATAAGTATTCAAAACAGGCAAAACTCTCTATACATATTGTCACTCAATGGATGCCAGAAGGCTTGTGCATAAAATCCCCATCTAGTGCCTACTCATCCAATATCCCCAGACTGATTTCTGGCTTGTGGCTAGTTTTGCCTGTTTTGATAACAGTTATGAGCAAGCATAGAAAATGGTGACCATGTGATGCTTATTGGCTTAAAACATAAGTATTTCTAAGATTTATTTAAATCACACTACTCTTAAGAAGAGCAATAATGTCAAATAACTCTATGAAGTGTGGAGAGATTTATGTTGGACATACTAAAGAGAATCAAATGTAAAAACCATGGATAAAAAAAATAAAGTGGAGATGATAGTAGAAGGGCAATGAAAGTTTTAAAGTGAATCCAAAAACATTATAAAACACCTAACAAAAGACAACATGCAAGATGAATGGATGAAATAAGGAAGTTTGCTGGGTCATGTGGAGAGAAATCTTGGAGAGACCTTCATTTTGAAAGAATGATGTTTAAAAATGATGATGATTTCAAATGACCAAACTGTTTTTTTTATTTTACAAATTTTACTTATTTATTTTATTCTAATAACAATTTTAAATAGCAGTCAAGTGTTGGTGGCCTCGTGGTTAGCTTATCTGCCTTCCAAGCAGCTGGCTGGGTTCGTTTCCCGGTCAACGCATTTGACATATGAAAGAAAAAATTTTAAATAGCAATATAGACTATTCGATTAACGCCCGTACAATGCTCCCTTATCCAGAAATAAAAAGTGGATTTTAATTGTACTTGTGTATGTGCGTAGTTATATATATATATATTCAACACATCAATGCTTATTTGGCCACTCTATTTAGAAGTTAGTATTATAGATCACTACTTTTTACTGTTGGTGTGCGTGTTTGTTTAACTGAAACATTATTGAAAAATAACACATCCTCTTTGCTAAAAAGTCAGCTGCTTACTAGTAGTTTCGAAAATAAAATACAATGAAAATATTTTGACTTAATAAAGAATAAAATAACTGATAAATGTAGAAAAGTAATGGTGAAAAATCCTTCAGATTTAATTCATTTCTTACAAATAATGTTGGAAACCAGATTCAATTACTTAAGATAAATAAGTAAGTAAGACGAATGTATCACTTCCAATAAATTAGTGGGGAAAAAAACATAAACTTTAATTAATCTATTAAAAATAATAAACCATATTCTTGGTAATTAAAGGGTTAATAATTGTATTTATATAAAGAATTTCTTCAGATAATATTTTGTTAAATCTTAGATATTTACGAAAAAATATCGATACATATCAATGCTATGTTTTAATTCAATAATCGAAACAATAAACAATATATTACGGTCAAGTACATAACACACATGTTCCTCATCACATTTAAAGTGCTACTACTTAACCTGACGTAACACACTTTAAAAGTTTATATTTGATTGTACATCATAAATTATATGCAAATGGTTATTTAGAAAACAAAATATACCTTCAAGCAATTCATAAAATAATTATAGAAATCAAAATTTAAAAAAAAAAGAAACTTATTTATAGATGAGATTTTGTTCTTCACTAATATGAAATATATAAATAAATAAAATTATTTATTTGGACAATTGAAATTTTAAACTGGATTCCAAGAGATTGTAAAAGACCCAGAAAGAGACCACATGTGAGATGGATGGATGAAATAAGAACATGTGCAGGAGTGTTGTGGAGAAGAGAAGTTAAAGATCGGAGAAGATGGATTAAACTTGGAGAGACCTACATCCTGCAGTGGATTGATAATGGTTGATGATGATGATGATGATTTACTTTCTTACTTTAATACAATAATATACAAATGTAGAAAGGTAAGAATAAAATTAAATGTTTTTTTTTAAATTCCTCTACAGACCAGCAGTAAAAATTAAAAGATATTCTTTATTTAACTAATCAACAGCTATGGTTCACTATTACGTTGTTTTTTTTTTCATGTTTTTTTTGCATGACCCTCTGACTAAAAATAGTTTATATATTCATTTACAAAATAATAATTGATGACTAAGTGTTATTAGTTATAAATCAACTAAAAAAAAAAAACAATTAAACTTTCTTGCAAATTTTTAACTGCCAAAAAAAAAACTCCACTTTCATACAGATTTGAACACCAAAGCATGTACGAGTGCATATATTTTCTTGATCTTTTAGAATTGTTTTCAATCTAAACTAATCTATCATAGATATAAATTTGAAAGATCATTTGTGTATTTGTTACTTAATAACCCAACAAATATTGCTCAATTTTCTTTTTTGCAGAATTACATAGGTGCTGATTTCAGCACGAAATACGTTGTATTGGTGATTATTTACCTTTTCTACATGTGTATGGTCATGTGAATCGGTAGTATGAGATAGTGTGGATAGTTGAAGGTTGCTTGAAAGTCTGAGTTCAAATTCCCTCTATTTACAATTAAGTTCCAGGTATAAGAATGCCTGTATTGTATTTCAAATCATAAAAATTACATAGATTATGGATTTTTCTTGACAGTACTTAATTGTTTGAAAAACTTAATAAATTTACTCTTATTGTGAACAAAGTTTCAGGTATTAGCAATGATCTCTAAGAAATTTTTCATCATCTAAAAGTAAATAATTTTTACTCACTGAAAAAAAAGTGGTGGGTACTAAGAAGATTGGGACGATGTTTATGGAGTTATTAAATAAAAAACAAATATTCAATTATGTATATATAGTCTACTAAAAATATATTTGAAGGATTACTTAAAATTGATTTAAAGATAAGTAATTTAGAAAAACTGCATCTTGATCATCTGTGTTTACTGAGTGTCAGCATTAGATCTTATAGTATAAAACAGGCAAAACTCTCCATACAGTAGTACCACTCAGTGCAAGCCAGAGTAATCAATGGATCATGTGATCTTATAGCATAATTCAAATATTTCAATAAGAATTAATATTAGAGTTCTAAAACAAATAATTCAGGAATATTTCAATTAAAGACAGCTCTATTAAACATAAGTTATTCAGTAACCTTTCCTTTATCCTTATATATATATTTGAAAAATTTGGATTTTTTGTTTTATAGTTCTTAATTGTTTTAAAACTTTTGATAATTTTCTATTAATGTGGAGCCATTGGGACAGCTCTTTGGCTACATGATAACATATGTTCTACATAAGTTTCATAGAGCAATGGTGCAAATTTGACAATTTAATTTTTTTTTTAGGTTCTACGTTTGATATTTTTTAAAGAGTCAACCCATAGTTATTCCTTAAACCTTCCTCTATTGATTGTTATTTCTAACTAAGAATGAAATAAGGATGGAAAACTCTCAAATTTTCCCAACTAATTAACTGTCTATTTTCTCCTTTGCTATTCCTCTTTCTAGAGCTGCTGGAAAAGCCATTAATCTGTAATGGGATGATTAAAGACTGTCTTATCTTAAATCTTTATATTACAAATACCTAAGGCAACTATAAATCAACATTCAGTGTAGTTTTTCAGCAATATTGCTTCTAGGCTCAGCAGGTAGTTGAAATAATTGTAAAAATTAAACAAAAAAATCTTTAATGATAACTTTGCCTTGGTGGCACCAGGGTAGAATGGAAGACAAGAAAGTCAAAAGTTTCTGAATCAAAGTTTAACCTATCCTTCTGAAGCTTGAATGTTACATGACTTGTTGAACCATAGGCTATTAGACTATTCAAAAGAGTATAAAGCTGGCCAAACTCTCTCTAGTTGTGAAACAGCATATTAATGAATAGAGTATATCCTCAGTTCTTTACATTTTTTGATGTAACTAATGCTAAATTTACTACACGTTTTGAAATTTTAGAGTAGAATTTGATATATGATGTAAATAAAGCACAATCAATTATGAAATTAGAGCATAAATATTGTTTATTTTTTAGAGTTTCTCCATTAATAGTCAAATATAATTCAAGAAATAAATATTAAATAATATCTCCACACAGCAATTAAGTATATATTTAAATAGATCAAAGATGACCAAATCCCATAGCTATGAAATAATTAAATAAGTCCATCACATTATATTTGGAAAACTCAAGAATAGAGTGGGCAGTCTAGTTTTTTACATTTTTTCGGTGTAATTGAAGTTAAACTTTAATTAATTTTGAAATTTCGAGTAGAATTTAATATTGATACCATACTAGATGTAAATATGGCATAGTCAAAGGATAATGACAATGTATTATTTTTAACAAGCCTTCATTAATAATCAAATACAATACAGATGATAAATATTAAATAATAATTTTTGTACTGGTAATTAAATTATGTAATGATGTGATGTGATGTGATGTATTTGGCTTCTCCTTAAATGAAGTCAAGAATATCTCAGCAATTATGCCCAGATAAACCTGTTAGCCACTTTATTTTCCATTCCCCACTCTTAAGTCTTCCCATATTCTGCCCCATCCCATTTCCACAACATAATCTTTGTCAACTCTATGGCCTTTATATCTAAATCCCCCTTATCTCTTCGCAAACCCAACATAAAAACTAATAACTCACTTTCTGTATAGTCACTTTGTTCATGTCTATTTTCCCATAACTGCATTATCTGTACCCTTTCTGCTTTCAAGCATTTACATTCAATCAACAGATGCCTATATTTTCTATACCTTCCTTACACAATTTGCACACTAAATCATCCATAGTTTTCCATTTACATGTATATTCTCTTGTTGCTAAGGATCCCGTTCAAGCCTTAAATAATAAACTACTTTCTTTACTATTATCATAAATTAACTCACATCCAATACTCCATTTACTTCTATATATATTTAAACTCTTCTTACCCTCCATACTAGTTCTCGATCTCTCCAACTTCCTATTTTTTTATTAATGCTTCTATTCTTTTATCCCATTCCTTACCACTATAACACTCAACAATCCTCCTAACACAATCATCCCACCTTTTATACAAGTATACTGATATAAATTCTTTATCCAAATCTTTCGCATACCACATTACCTTTTTCATCCATCTTGTTACCTGCCCTTTACTCATAACCCAATTGAACACTATTTTTTGCTATTCTTTTACTATCCATAAACTGCAACCTATCAAACATTTTCATTTTACTTTTTGCATCTCTCATATAAAAACTTGACCATCCCATTTCTCCTTGAATTGCCTTCTTTGCTGTCCACATCTCTGCATCTAATGCATGTCTTCCTACTTTTCTTTGTACTTTCTCTAAATAATCTAAAACTTTTTTAACACATAATGCATCATTACCATATGTTAACCCTGCTACTGCAACTGCCTTCCATACTATTCTAGCTACATCATATTTATTATATGAAAATACTGTTAATTTCTTTATCAAACCCTTTCTTTTCTTTGCTTCATTTACCAATTTTTCTCCCATTCATCCAAGCAATTTTCCTGATTACATAAGATGATTCCCAAATACCTATATCTATCCACCACACTTAACTTTATATTCCCCAATAAAAATTCTACATCTTCTCTTTCCCTAGTATTAACCATCATTATATTTGATTTTTCTTCACTAAATTTAATCCCCATCTCTTTACCCATCCTTGCACATGTCCTCAACATAATTTCCATATCTTCTCTTCTTTCTGCACACAAAAAGATATCATCTGCAAAAAAAGACCTGACAAAATATATACTCCCTTGCCATCTATTAATGGTATCTCTACCCCTCTTCCTAGTCTTTCTATTGTTTTCTCCATTTCACTCAAAAACAACAAAAACAAAATAGGTGACATAGGGCATCCTTGCCTTAATCCCACCCCATTTTTAACTTTAACTGATTCTATATCCCCTAACTGGTAAGTATAATAATTATTTTCATATAATTTCTTAATAATATTTACTAAAGCTTCATCCATTCCCAAATTGGCTAACCTTACCCATAATCTATTTCTATTTACTCTATCATATGCTTTCTCTATATCTATAAAACTCATATATAATGATCTACCTGAATTCCTACTCATCTCCATAAGTTGTGTAACTACAAACAAACTATCTCCTATACGCCTATCTGACCTAAAAACCTCCTTGCATTTCCCCCACTACATTATTCTCTTCCATCCATTTTATAACTCTTCCAGCTACCATATATGAGAAAACTTTATATAAAACTGATGTTACCGCTATTGGTCTATAATTATTTAACTTTCTATGATCCTTACCCTTTCCTTTAAATAATAAACTTATTCTTGTATTACTCCAACTAACCAGAAAAACTGTCTTCTGTGCCATCTTATTAAAACATGATAACTTTGTTTTTGCTTTATGCCATAAATTCATTACTATCTCTGCTGCCCATCCATCTAAACCTCTTGCCTTTCCACTTTTCAATCTCTTCCCTGCCTCATTCAATAGAGCAGACCAAACTCCACATAGTGGTGAAATAGTTAAACAAATTCACCACAGTACAGTTTTATTCTATAGTATTTTCATATATACATTATCGTGTGAAGTTTGGTGCAGTTGATCCAACTTATGATCAAATGGTTTCAGAAACGATTTTGGCACTCGAACTTTTTTATGAATCCCCATTTCTTTATATACTATCAGAAGTTATTATTTAATATATATATACCAGTATAATGATAAACAATCAAACTATATCTATCAATGCCAATTAGTATTACAGAGAATAATTATAAATAAACAAAAAATATATTTCTTTCCATTTATCTCTTTAAGATTATAAACAATCTATAAGTATTACATTGTAATATATATATATATGAGGATAGTACAACGTTAATGTTAATAAACTTTCTAATTAAATTGAGTTTTATCATTGTTATTCTCTGTTTTTTAAAACATTCCCTTCTATTATTACAATATAATATTTATAGTCTATTTATAATCTCACACAGGTAATAGGAAAAAGGTATCTTTTATCCCCAGTTATTATAATTGTTCTCTATAATATTGGAAAGCATTGGTGGTTATGGTTTAAGTGTATAATGATGTCTACGTATTGTAATACATTTGCAATATTTAGCAAGTTTGATTAGTATACAGGTAATAAAATTAAATAACATATTTGTTACAATTATAAATAAACTCTGGCTGTATTTAATAATCAGAGTTCTTTGATCATAACTCCTGATTGTTGCCAACTTCATTCGAGAAGATAGTACAAAAACAATATTGACAAACTTTTGGTTATTAAATGTATTCTAATTTATTTGTATACTTGATTACAACCAATATTACTTGTAAAAGCTGTATGATACACAGATTAATACATAAATTTGTCATGCTTATAAACTAGAGATTGAATCTGGGCCATGTAAAACTCAAACTTTTTAAGTTTCAATCAGCCTTAGATTTTTTTTTTAAAAAAGACAGATCGTATACAACAAAATGAAGCTCAAATTCTCATCTGCAATAATTATTAAAGCTGATAATTAATGCTTTTTTTTTTTGTTTCTCTACTAAGAGTTGATGAGAAACATCTGTCTGGAAATGGAATATTTAAAGTTTGTCCCCTCTCTTTGTTTTTATTATTATTTTTTAAATATTTCTTTAACATTACTGTCTTCATTTAGATTATTATAGGACTTAATTGTTCCATACCTCTCATGTCAATGGTCATTCTTTTGTAATAATTATATTATGCATTTGTCTTATCACTCTATAATTACATGAATATGTGTGATGATGCAAATATCCCAAAGTGATAGACATTGGTAATTATAATTGGAAAAAATTTAGAAGACCAAAAATTAAATCTATTTCTGGCATCAGTAGATATCAGATAGAAGGGCTTAATAAATCTCTATCCAGTGTTGTCCTATTCATATCTTAAGATTAGTTTCTGGCTTATGGCTTTTATCAGTGAAGAGTTTTTGGATCTGGATTTAATATACCTGGAATAAGGATTTATTAATTGCATGCATTGCCATCAGCTTACACAAAGATGTCAAATCTGGAATAGAAAAAAATAGATTTTGTAATTAGAAGTTACCTTTTGACAGAGGTCATGAGTTGTTTTGTTGGGCTAAGATCAAGAGTATTTAGTAATGAAATTCTTAAATTAGGAAGACCAAGAATCCTTTTTTAAAGAAGTTCACAGAGTGCTTTACATTATTTTTATTCAGAAATAATTATAATAGTAAAAATCAGCATCACACAACTTTTGTGATGTGATGTGTTGCACAGTGTCTTCTCCTTATATAAAGTCAAGAATCTCTCAGCAACTATGCCCAGAGAAACCTGTTAGCCACTTTATCTTCCCTTTCCATTCTCCACCCTAAGTTTTCCCATAATCTGCTCCATCCCATTTCCACAACATAATCTTTGTTAATTCCATGACCTTCATATTTAAATCCCCCTTATCTTTTCCCAAACCTAGGATAAAAACCAATAACTCATTTTCTGTATAATCTCTTTGTTCATATTTAATCTTCCATACTTCATTATTTGTACCCTTTCTGGTTCCAAGCATTTACATTGAAGTAACAGATATTTTCTCTGGCTTTCTTACACAACTTGAAGACTAAATCACTCATATTTTTCCATTTACATGTATATTCCCTTGTTGCTAAAGATCCCATTTGAGCCTTAAACAATAAACTACTTTCCTTACTATTATCATAAATTAATTCATGCCCAATGTTCCATTTATTTCTATATATATATTTAAACTTGTTTTACTCTCCATACTAGTTCTCCAACTCTCTATTCTTTATTAATGCATCTATTCTTCTATCCCACTCTTTACCACTATAACACTCAACAATCCTACTAACACAATCATCCCAGATTTTGTACAAGTATTCTGACATAAATTCTTTATCCAAATCTTCTGCATACCACATTACCTTTCTCACCCATCTTGTTGCCTGCCTTTTACTTGTAACCCAATTAAATACTATTTTGGCTATTCTTTTATTATCCATAAACTGCAATCTACTGAACATTTTCAATTTGCTTTTTGCATCCCTCATATAAAAACTTGACCATCCCATTTCTCCTTGAATCGCCTCCTTTGCTGTCCACACTTCTGCATCTAATGCATGTCTTTCTACTTCCCTTTGTACTTTTTCTAAGTAATTTAATACCCCTTTACTAACACATAACACATCATTGTCATATGTTAACCTGCTACTGCCATTCCCTTCCATACAATTCTAGTTACATCATATTTATTATATGAAAACACTGTTAATTTCTTTATCAATCCCTTTCTTCTCTTTGTTTCATTTATCAATTTTTTCTCCCATTCATCCAAGCATTTTTTTTCTGATTACTCAAGATGATTCCCAAATAACTATATCTATTCACCACACTTAACCTTATATCCCCCAATAAGAAATCTTTGTCTCCTCTTTCTCCAGTATTCACCATCATTATATTTGATTTTTCTTCACTAAATTTAATCCCCATATTTTTACCCACCCTTGCATATGTCCTCAATGTAACTTCCATACCTTCTCTTCTTTCTGCACACAAAAAGATATCATCCACACAAAAAAGACCCGACAATGTTCCCTCTTCCTAGTCTTTCTATTGCTCTCCCCATTTCACTTTTGATTTGATGGTGTGATGTGATGTACTGTAGCTTCTCCTTAAATGAAGCCAAGAATCTCTCAGCAATTATGCCCACAAAAACCTGTTAGCTACTTTATTTTACATTCCCCAGTCTAAGTGTTCCCATATTCTGCTCCATCTCATTTCCACAACATAATCTTTGTCAACTCTATGGCCTTTTTATCTAAATTCCCCTTATCTTTTTCCAAACCCAACATAAAAACCAATAATCCACTTTTTGTATAGTCACTTTTTTCATATTTATTCTTCCATAGATTCATTATATGTGCTCTTTCTGTTTTCAAGCATTTACATTCAATTAACAAATGCCTAATATTTTCTATTCATTTTCTTACATAATTTACAGACTAAATCACCCATATTTTTCCATTTACATGCATATTCTCTTGTTGCCATCTAATTTCCATTGATTACTTAAGATTATAATAGATGGCTTCTGAGTGAAGTAATAAAATGGGTTACTATTTCTAAGTGCTATATTAGTTTTGATATGAGTTTGACAAAATTATGTAAGTATTATATAAACTTTTTTAATCGTGCATCTTATTTTGAAAAAAAAAAAAAACTGATTTGTAATATTTCTAAAATTATTTATGAGAAATAATTTTGTTCTAATCCCGTAAAATAGGCACTCCGAATTAGTTTTAGTAACAATGAATAACCAATCATTTAGTACAATGATTGTTTAAAATGTAAATAAATAAATCTTAATTATTATTGCTAACCCTTGATAAATTGCCTGTCAATTTTTTTAATTCGGTTTTTTTCTGACATCCTTTTTTTTTTTTTTTTTACCAAAACATAATTTTAATGATGTGTAAGATTTAGAGTTGTGCCAAAAAATAATAGGACTCTTATTCAATAACGTATACCGTATGGGGGAAAAAAAACTTTAAAAAAAAAAAAAAATCAAGTATTCATAAAATTCAAATTTTAAAATGTCAAACTCTTTTAAAAAGTCTAAACAATGAAAGAAAATATTTCAAAAAAAGATTAAACAAAGTTCATTACATATATAAAATTTAAATACAAATTCAACTTAATAAAATGTCACAGCTTATCTATATTAATGTAAACCTTGTAGGTGGTCATATTAACTAATAAAAAAAAAATATTGTTGTTGTTAGACTGTTGGTTACTAACGTACTATTTTTTTAGTCAATCTGACAGATGGTTTAGTAAACAGGAAAAATATGTAATATATTATACACAGTAACTCATAAGTTCATTTATTCTGTCTGCTATATACATATAGTGTGTGTAAATATGTGTTATGCCGTATTTATACAAATACTATATTATTTTATCTATTTCATTGTTGACATCCAAAAAGTTTATAATTACTTAGTGATTCTAATATTTTTAATAGTGAAAAGAAGTAGAAGTGTATGGGTTAACATTAGTTGATTAATGCTTTTATTATTTAAAGTTGTAGTTATAAATTTATTTAACGCACATTGATTACGTAAGTAATACCTAAAGCTTGTGCGGTTAAAAATACGAAGGTAGGGACCTCTACAGGTCTTAACCACAAGCTTGTGGTTAAGACCTGTAGAAGTCCCTACCTTCGTATTTTTAACCGCACAAGCTTTAGGTTTATTGCCTTAGTAAATATTGCTTTTATTATTATGATGTAAAGAAAAGAATTTTAAATTTGTGAGAGCTGTTCAAGAATAGTCCCAAAAACTCACTAATATTCAAATCAGGCATAGCAGATGTGCAGTATTATTTTCATGGTTCCCTAAACCAATGTTGAATGAGTTGGTCACCTATATAGGAACATTATTAAAAAATGACAGTGATATCAAAAAAACCAATGTTTAACACCAAGAAATGGATTCAAACCTCAAAAGATTCAATGTGTACTCAAATATAAAATATTTATTTATTGCAATAAATAATATCATGCTGCATAAATAATAATTGTTCCATCCTCATATTTTACAATTGGAAGAAAGAATTTAATAATCACTCTTTATATATATATTTTCCAGATATGAATCCTTCTGATGATTGGCAAAGTGTAAACAGTAACTTGTTTATAGTTACCTACTGTTCATTTCTTTTCTTTATGACATTATTCCTTCCACATTAAAAACACTCACATCCAAAATTAATAATTTTCAAAAGATGTAAATGTTTTTCTTGTAAAGCTTATCATTAATACTTTCAGCAAAACTCAGATATTGAGACATGCTTCTGTAATTTCTCTACTAGTTTGTTTAGAAGGAAGAAGAATAGAGTGGTGAGGATGAGCTCTCTATTTTATAAACTCTCATTTATTTCTGTATTCATTGATTTTTAATGAATCCAGTCACCATTGAGACTGTTAATCTAATATTACAAAATTTCAGCCATTTTTGGAGCATCAATGGTTTATTTAATAAGCGCCAATAATCTGATACTTTTCAAACTTAATTATGGTTAATATTTCTTTTCACAGGCTTGTAATACTGATGTCAACTTTTTTCTATATATTTTTATTATCATTTTTACTGCAACTAAAGTATTAAGCTATTATGTCTTTCCTTTCTGTGCTACTTAATGACAAAGATATAGCATCAATACAGTAGTAGTCCCGATTATGTAATCTCTGCACTCATTATGGTTCATTTCAAATTTTCCAATGGTTATCTGAAACAATGAATAATAGCAAATTCTATATGATATATATGTTTAATATTTATCATGTTCATAGACACCTATGATACAATATAACTTTTTTAATTAATAAAATGAAAGAGAAAGAGTCACTACACAGTTAATTGAGGGTATGCAGAATGTATTTGAGAGTCCAAGATGAGGAAATGGAAAACCAAGATGATTTATGAGAGTGCTTACATGGTGCACACACAAGTTGGAATTAAAGAGGAATTGAATCCAGACTTTCAGGCTCTCTACAGTCATCCATTCTATCCAGTATAACTTAGACACATGACCACATAAAGTGAAAAAAGTAAATGATCTCCAATATACATAGTTTATGCTGAACCAGCTCTCATCAGTTGGTCCGAATCCTCACCTCCCATATATATATAATCAGTGCTCAGTTTTTATTAAGATAGCAAATCTACACACTTTAATGGACAGGCTTCAATTCTCTCCATTCTCCAATTCATCAGTAATCCATGTCATAGAAAATCTGATGATAAAAATGCTCAAAGCTCTTGGTGATGCTAATATTATAACCTTAATATGTCTATTTAAATACACAGGATAGACAGAATACATGCTAAAATATTGTAATACAAGTATAAGTATATATTTAACCTAGATGCAATTAAATGTGATTTGAACCCAGACGTTCAAGCTGAAGAGTGGAGAGAATTAAAGCCTATCCATTAAAGTGTGTAGATTATAAACTGCGCACTAATTATACATACAGGTGAGAGATGTTCCAGTTCAACTAATGAGGGTTGGCTCAGTATGATATACATATATTGGGATGTGGTCATGTGCATCAGTTATATTTGAGAGAGTGGATGACTGTAGAGAGCTTAAAGTCTGGATTCAAATGCCCTTTAATTGCATCTAGGTTAAGTATATATATTATACTTGTATTTCAATATTACATATTCAGCCTATATTCTGACCATCCCTCTTTAGTGTATTTAAATGGACATATTACAATCCTACATATGAAGGATCAGACTGATTTAGGGTCAACTGGGTAAGACTATAATATTGGCACCACCAAGGGCTTTAAGCATTCCATCATCAGATTTTCAATGATATGGATGGCTGAAGAGTTAAAGAGAATTGAAGCATGTCTATTAAAGTGTGTAGTTTTGCTATCTTAATATAAATCAAGCACTGATTACATATGTGTGAGGAAAATGATAATCTGGACCAACTGATGAGCTCTGGTTCAGCATAAAATATGTATATTAGAGATCATTTATCTTTTTCACATTATGTAGTCATATGTATCACTTATATTTGATAGACTGGATGGTTGTAGAGTGCTTGAAAGTCTGGGTTTAAATCTCCTTTAAAGTTTATAAATGCAAATTTATAAAAAAAAAATTATTTACATTATTTCCAAATCATAGATTATTAAAACCCACAGATATGAGACTATTATCTTTTTTATTATCTTTTTAAAAAATAAAAAGAACATATTTTTATTATCTAAGTTTTGATATGTTTTAATATTTATAAAAATGTTATCTACCAACTAAAAAATTAAATATCTGTTTTGTTGTGGCTTTTTTTTAGATTGTAATTTTTACAAATTATATTTAAAAAATCTAATTGAGGAATATATATATATATATATGCAGAACAATTTTACAAAGCTATCATCTTTCCACAGATTTATTAAAAATTTATTAGTTTTCTATTATTTATTATTAAAATAACTAATTTTTGGATAGCATAATTATTCTCCATATTTATTTATCCTGAGTGGCATGCTATGTTGATTATGAAATCACATTAATTAAATTGTTTGATGCAGATTTAATTTACAAACTGTTTTGTGCATCTTCTGTAGATGCTGTTCCATGCATTAATTTTTGATATTCAAGATTTGCAACACAAATATCATTTTTAAAGTTCTGACACTAATGTAAATGAAAGTTCTATTAGTTGATGGATCCATTCTAAAATGTTAATACAGTTTTTGTTTCCCTATTGCAATCTTCGTTTTGTACAATTGCACTGTATGAAATGGGGCTATTATTTTGCATGTTTAATCTTACTTATGGTAAAATAATTAAAATGCAGAAAATATTTTAATTACAGGATCACTTTATTATTTTTATAAAAGAATATATTAAAAGTGTTTTTATCTTCTTCACTGTTATGAAACTTTATTTAGCTTTTTAAGTATTTTTTTTTTATTTGAAATATTCCTATGCCTGAATATTTTTCCTCAAATTTTCCCTTTACTTATAATTTTTTATTGAAAAAAATCTCATTTTTAATTTTATATTTTTTATAATTTCATTAAAAGCATAAATTCAAAAACAAAATTCGTTTAAAAAAAAAAAATTGAAAATGAAAAGCATAATACTAAATAAACATAAATAAATCAAAAGAAAAGGCTTTATTTAAACCTTCAAACTAAAAAAGAATGTATTCTACAAAAAAAATTATATATTTAAGACAAATTTTATTAAGGCATATATTTAAATACCAAAATCTTTCTTTGAAGTATTAAAAAAACAGTAAAAAATAATAAAACTTTTGAGTGTATTTTCTGTTTTACATTAGTAAATTTTTAGTTAACTAATTTTCTACTGAAAGCTAATATATTTAAATAAAATTTAAATATAAATATTATATACTTACTAACAAACAAATATTTAATAATTTTACAAAAAAAAGTAAATAATAAGTTGATAAACAAATTAAATGCAATTTTATTTTTATAACTTAAATAAAAGCCTACACTGTACAGGTGCAATATAAAACTTTAGCTTTTGCACAGATGAATAACCTTTATCTATTGTCTTTTTCAAGTATTCATAACCACTAAAATCTAAGAATGTTAGTTATTAACAGATAACAATCAATCCTTGTATGTTAGTTATTAACAGATAACAATCAATCCTTAAGCTATCAATAATCATAACCTGTAATCAAGCCAATGTCTTTTAACAATAATGGTGGTACCACCTTTATATATGGTCTGATATGTTTATATAGACACTAAAGATTGCAACTTGATCAAGGAGTATGAGATTAATAAGGCAAAGAAATTTAAACAAATCTCATTAATGAGGCAAATATAACCTGTTCTGAAAGCAGACTAATAAATAGTCAATAAATAGTAATTGGCTTTATTGTCTTAGTAAATATATACTTTATATGGAATTTGGAGGTTATAAATGGATAATTTTTTGCCTGATTTCATAATCTTGGAATTATAATTGATTACTTATTAGTCCACTTTCAGAACAGGTTATATTTCTTTTATTAATGAGGATTGTTTAAACTTATTTGCATTATTAATCTCATACTTTTTAGTCAAGTTGCAATCTTTAGCATCTATATAAACATATCAGATTATATATAAAGGTGTACCACCTTCATTGTTAAAGGAGATTGCCTTGACTACAGGTTGAGATTACCACTAGATTAAGAACTGATTGTTTCATCTACATTTACAAACCTATTAAAGCCTTGAATAATTGGCTTTATTGTCTTAGTTAATAACAGTTACAATCACTCAAAGCCCTTTTAAATTAAAAATTTCCATCAATTGATTGGAATGGATTCCTATTATTGAAATAAATTATAATCATTTGCAGTACCAATAGCGGATTTCTGTGGAAAAAATTCAGAGATTAATATAGAATATAATGCTACTGTAGTCAGAGCTGATCTTCTACATATAAAGATCTGAGTGCAATCTAAATTTAGAGATTTTTCTAAAAATTTGTGTTGAAATTTTGAAAAAAAAAATCCACATTTCTTTTGTCTTTTCCACTTTGAGTTTGTATTGTCTCATTAGTCTGGTCCTGCTAAAATAGTCATTCTCATTTAAAATAGAACATTTTGTAATATTGCAAATCTGAAGAACTCTAATGATATCACTGTAATGCCTCCATGTATATATGGCATAGTCTAACAAATTTTAATAAAAAATTTCTTGGCTCCATTATTGACTAATTCAGTTTAACATATCAAGATAAAATTTGACTACAGCTTCTGGTAAAATGAAGCAATAAAACCAAAAGTATTTAGCAGATTTGGTTCATAATTTTTTTTTATCAAATGTGGCTAAAGTTTCAAAGCAAAATAATTTCAACATTCCATTGATCATTTTGCCAGATCTGATTCCATATCATATATTTTACTTTAGTCACATTGTTAGCAATTCATATTAAAACTCCAATGTGTCAAACTTAAACATATTTAAAACATTGCTGCTATTGGACCAGCGGTCTCAGTTCCAGTCTATAGTATTAATTTTTTTTTTCAAAAGATGTATTATCTTTAGATATGTTGGATATCTGTGAAATTGCTATGACTTATTTGGTAAATTTTGATAAAACTTTATAACTAAAAAGTAAAAGTTATGCTATCCTAAAAACAGTTAGCTTTATTAGAAAATTTTTAAGTAATTATGTAACATTATTACAAAAGTTCTCCTTTCAACACATACACATTTTTGTGAATAAGTAAATAAATAATACTTCTGCAAATAGTATAAATATAATATAAAATAACAATTTGTGTCAATTCTTAATACAGAGTATCTTTAATATAAATAAATAAAATAATAACTAAATACTATTTCCAAGCGCTTTCAACTCTTACGAGTCCTTATCAAGGCAGTGTAAAAAATTCTATTTTCTTTTCATTGTATTGGCTAGGAACAACTAATCGGAAAGCTGGTTAATTTCAAATTCATAGCACAAGATAAATTTTGTACAAGATATGATTCTTTAATCTTGTGTTTTTTACCATTTGTTTCATGCATTAATATTGTAAAATTCTTTGGACTACATATATGGCCTATATTATTTTGGTGAACATAAAAAGCTGAATAAACTGTATCATCTTCTCTTGCTCTATTATATGTATATTTATGTTGTTGAAGGCAATATTTAATATTTGTTTTGGTTTCTCCAACATATATTGCACTACAATTTATTTGTGGGCATCTAATAGAGTATACAACACTGCTTTTATCCTCCTTATTTATTATTTCCTTAGAATTATTTATTAATCTATTAAGGTTAGGTGGAGTTCTCCATGCTAATCGAAAATCTTGACTTAAAACTTTTATTATATTTTTATTAATATTGGGAATAAAAGCTAATGACATCCATGGTTTATTATTGTGAAGTTTTGCTAATCAAAATAATGATGTTTCTTTGAATTTTGAGTCTCCCTAGGAAAAATTAACGATTCTGCAAAAGAGACAAATATGTCATAGTATTAAAAAAAAACACATCTATTTATAATAATATGATTGGTACATTCCAAACTCATTCATCAAAAAACAACAATTTTCAATATCAAATAAGATTATTAAATGAATTTTTTTAAAAATATGCAATATTTTATCTTTTCAATAATAATAGTCCGTTAAAATTATTAATGAAGGCAAATATGATTTAAATTCAAAGATATAAATGATTATATAATATTGCTTAGTGTGATTTAAATTACTGTAAAGTGTCAGACTTTAAGGTTCTTGAATCGATTCCAGCTCTGCTATTTCCGGTACTTGAATTTTTTATAAATTACCTAGCAATAAAGTCCTTCAATTATTATTATCAATTTGATAAACATAAATTTCAGAAAATAAATATTTTTTTTTTCTCATGTGTCATAGCATCAGCCGGGAAGTGAAACCGCTAACCCGGGACAACTGCTTGTAAAGCAGCTGTCGCTGACCTCTCGACCACCAATGCTTGACAGAAAATAAATAATTGTACTCAAGTTTTTCTAGTTGAGGCGCCTTCTGCCAAACATAGTTGAGAAATAATCCTTTTAAATGATTCCCTTTTTTTATACTAATGAGTCTAACTAGATATTGCAATAATGGTATTAAAAAATATTATTTCATTTCATCTTATTTACATATACATATATTCATACACTTACATGCCATATGCACACATACGTACATTCTATGTGGACATTACAAATATAAATATTGTCACTTATCTACCTAAACAATTTTCCCCAATTACTTTATTTAGTATTATATGTATATAGCCATATGCGTGGATTATGCAAAAATTCTCTACTCTTTTTATTCTTACAAGAGTTATAAATTCACCAATTAAGTTTTAAACTAGAATTAGGTTAAATTTTTGTTTTTTAAGCAGTTATAATTTAAAATGGACATATTTTTCGCGCATATTTATATATAAGTTTCATATAGCTTCCCATCGACTGCAAATACATTTTGTGACTATAAATATATTTCGTAAAAATGTGCTAAATTGATTTTTTCAGTCACACTTTTTTTCCTAAAGAAAAAATGAAAAATTAACTGTATTTGTTTCTATGTTTGCTTTCTAAAATAAAGTTAATGATTGTTTTAAACAAACGTTTTGTTGCTTGAGTAATCAGAGCGTGGAATAAATATTATCTATGCTAATAAAGTTTTCAAATGTAACACGTTTTGTTAATATTGAAAAACCATTTTACAAATCTCAAGGAAAACAAAAATTTTCGAATCATGTCTGCCCTCTGACGGATTTTATGCAAAGTAATAAATGTTCTTTACGTTTTATTAACTTGGAGGGTTGGGGAGAGGGATTAATTTCTTAGTAATAAAAGGAAAATATGATAAATAAAAAAAACTTACCACTAACATTTTTTAATTTAATAAAAACATTGTGGTTATAAAATAGTCAGACAGTTGCTAATTTCATTGAAGTTAAAGGCGCACACATTTATATACATATATAAAAAGTTTGGTGGCCTGCCAAGAGTCTCTTGATAGTAAGTGATTGGAGGCAATTATTTATTACATTCCAACTAACCTTTAACCAGAAATTGTTGAAGCTATGACTTTCAAAATTTATTACATAATAATGAACTTCCCCCCTCTTCCAAAAAAAAAAAATTAATATATTTTTACATTAAAACTAAGTATATTAGAAATAAATAAAAAACACATCTAGATATAAGGGAAAGTCAATAATTAAATTATACATGAAAGTAGGCCAGCTATAATAAATTTTATATATGAATAAATAATGTCGAGATAATATAACTTGGTTGTAGTTTAATTAATGTTCAATTGCTGGTTTGAGTAGTTAAGAAGTTGAACATTGTCATGAGTCCTCTACTAACAACAGAATGCTGATGTTTAATTTTAGGGGCAAAAGCATTTTCTGCAATGAATATTTATTTTTTAAAAAAGGTTTTATGATCGTGTTAAATTTTTATGTTTTAAACTCATACTAAACACAATTAATTTAATGATAAAAAGAAAAGTAGGCAATTAGGTGAGATAATGGACAAAGAGTCATCCTTATATTCATTTAGTTTAACCGATAAAGCATTATTAAAGATTATGTCAATTTTTTTATTATTTACTACATTGTTTTTCTTTTAAAACATCACTCAGTTACCTGCAGAAAGACAATATCACACTCAAATCCAGAGTCAACCTTTTATTTTTTTGATCATAAACCCATAATTATCACTTTTTAAAAAATAAACCAATAACGTTTTCCCTACCTTTTTTCTCTCCAATATATCGTTTATAAATCCTTTTTTTTCCCCCCAATTTATTTTTTTCCCAATTGCTTCATAAAAAGAAATGAAAATAAATTACTGATTTAAATCTAGGATAAATTAAGAAAATAATTTCCTAATATAACATTTAAAACTCTTTATATCTTTCATTACATGTTAACTTTTAAGTCTGTATATAACTACACGTAGAAAAATAATTAAGATTTTATAATATACCATGGAGTATCAATAGTCACATTGTATTTATCTGTTGTGCATTGAGTTCAAATATGGGAGTGTGAAACTATGAAAAGAATTTTTGATTGCAATCAGGATTAAAATGTCACTTTCTATTAATGATATTATAGTTAATGCAAATAATAAATATTGATTGATATATCGATATCTGGTATTCTTGACTAAAGAGTAAAATATAGGATTAAAAATTGATCAAATCCTCATTACTACATAATTAATCCTGGTAAATAACATCTTTTTTGTCCTTTTATGAGATATTGATAGAAAGAATTCAACTATGTAATGAATTATTTAAATACAGATTTGTGTTTACCTATAGGATCTAAAATCTTAGACATTGTCATTTTGTTTGATCTAGTTTCCTATAAATCTTATAATGAAGAATTGCAAAATTTTGGAGTGTATAAAAGGGATGGAGTATGGGTTGCTCAACAAGTAGAATATTTACCATCAGTGGTGGTAAATAGTATATAGGTAAATATAGTAGATGAGTTTATAAAACATAGATATGTGGATGAAATTATTGTTATTGGAAATAGTAGAAATATTGATAAGGTTTTTAATGAATTGAATAATAATAGATATGAAATTAGGTTTACAGTCAAGAAAGAGGTACATGAATTAAAATATTTAGATATTTTTATGGAAAAAGGAGTGGTGAATGAAATAGTAAACATTATATTAAAGATAGAAAAATTAAGAGTTTAATCAAACCAAAGTCATATCTACCATGGTGTCAAAATGTATGAGTTTTAAATGGATTTAAGTTAAAAAATAGTAAACTTACACTAAATAAGAAAGAGGCATATGGGCAAAAATTAGAAGTAGAGAATGATTATGTAAAGATAATTAGAATATTTTTGGGAATAAAAATATAAATAGTAGAATAAGTATGATAGGAGTAAATATAAAGATTGTAAGTGGATGTCTATTCTATATTCAAGAGAGGTATATAAAAAGTTAGTAAGAGAAGAATTAGCAGATGGTATAAGAATAGCTTGTGGAAATAATAGGGCTTTGGTTAGATGGTTATGTAATACAAGAAAGATGAATGAGATTAATATTAAAGTAGAGATGGTTTGTAAAATTGGATATGAAAATTATATAGGACAGACAGGAAAAACAATAAGTGTTAGAGGGGAAGAGCATGATAGGTCAGGACCCTATGTACATTATTTAAATACTGGTCATAAAATAGAAAGTAAGAAGAGTTTTCAAATTATAAAATATGTTAAAAATTCATAAAAAATATGCTATGAAACTTTGTATATTCAGGAAAATTTAGATAGATGTGTAAATATAATTAAAAATCCAGCAAAATTAGTTGGAAAATGGGCATTATTGGATAATTGGAAGACTTAAAAATTGTAAAATTATAAAATGGAAATTTATAATGGTGGAAATGGGGGGGGGGTAAATATTTTTTAAAAATTACATTTAAGAAATATTTATTTATTTGTATAGGTATATAAAAAATATATATGAATATATATTTGTTTGGCTTTAAAGTTTATGTATTTTATTTTGTTTATTTATTTATAGGTTTATATATGTAATAATAATATTGTTCAAGGTGAATAATGTCCAATAGGTGGACTGAGTTTAATTAGTTGGTCATGTGGTGTATAAGACTTTATATCTTGAAAAGTTCTCAATAAGAGATGAAAGCCAATTTTATAATTAAATAATTATAATTATAATTAGTTGTTTGTTACAATCTTATTTAGATTGAATATTACATTAATTACAATATATATATATAATTAAAAATAATGAAATAAGATTATTATCCCCTCCCTCTCCATTTCTTTTGTTTCCTCTTCTTTTCATTCTTTTTTCTTCTCTTTCCTTCTTTTCTTTCTCTTTGCTATTTCTCTGATTTCACCTTTTTTTCCTCTATCTTTTGTTTAATTCTTCCTCTCTATGTTTTTTCTCTCCATCTATTTTTTTTTCTCTCTCTCTCTCTACATTTTACTCTCTTACTTTTTTTTCTATTTTTTCTCCTCTTCTGCCCCCTCTCTCTATGTCTCTCACTATCTTTCTTATTCTATCTTTTCTCTTTTTTTCTCCCACCACCACGATCTCTCTCTTTTCATTTTCTCTTTTCCCCCCTTTCTTCCTTCTCTTTTTCTCTCTTTTAATAGTATTTCATTCCTGCTTCAAATGTACTAATTTAAAATTAAAAAAAAAAAAACTAAATAAATTTAATTTAAAAATTAAACATAAAAATGAATTAAATGATATTTAGTTTTTAAAAAAATACTTTTGGTTGGAAGAAAAATAATTTTAGAAAATATTTTATTCTAAGGCAATATGCCATTTGCTTATGCTGAAGGTTTTTCTATACATGTAAATAGAGGAATTTGAACTTAGAATTTTTCAATCTATTCATTCTCTACTCTATCTCAAGCAAGTAATATATTGGTATCTTAATATAAACTGAGCATTGATTATATAGATGTGTGGGAGATTATGATCTTACCCAACTGATAAGTGCTATTCACATGTATCAGTTGCTTGAGATAGACTGAAAACTCCTAACTCCTAAGTTCAAATCCCTCTATTTAAAATTATTTTATATTTATTTAGACCATTTAAATATGGAAATAAATAAATAGAATACAGTAGATAAAAATAAAGAAATAATATTACACTGATGCTATTTAGCAGTAAAAATAAACTATTTATAATAAAATATTGTTTTTTTGGAATCTTATAGGCCTGTGAGTAATTGTGTATGATATAGACAAGTTGATGTAATAAATTATAGTGCTGCTGCTGCTATTGCTACTGTTACTGCTATTATTACAACTATTACTACTACTGCCATCATTATCATCATCATCATTATTATTATTATTATTATTATTATTATTATTATTATTATTATTATTTATTATGGTGATGATGACAGTGTTTCAAAGGAAAACTTTATTGAGCAAAAAACAAGATTATATCAGTAATATATAAATAATACAGTCAGTATTGAATTGCAATTCAAATATATACATAGGTATGCAGCATTACAGATTGATTACATGTATAAGGAAAAAGAAATTCTAAAAGCATAACTGATAATTGCAGTTACATATGTATTTTTTTTTCTTTCAAGCCATGCTAGCCAATTTATGATGGAGAAATTGAAAGGATAATAGTTCTTGTTCTAGGTGACAGTGCCTTAGTCTTATGTAGGAAATTAGTAAATCCAATGAGACCAGTGGCATTGTTTCCCATTCATTTGTGAAGTGAGAAGTTCATTAGTAATGGATCTGGCTATACATTGTGAACACCATATTTTGTGAGAGGGTGTAGTAGACTAATGAATGAAATTGAGTAATTGTATTTAGATGTAAATTAATTATATCCATGGAGGTAATACATCAGATCAATGTCTTAATAGTGACTGTGTGGTCACATATATGTCTGGGTGAGAGTCTGACTCTGAGTTGTTTAAGTTTATTTGAGAATGTATCAGAATGTTTTCTGGTGGTGTTATTAAAGTAAAAGGTGCATTGTATACAGCAACAAGTATATAGAGTAAATGCAATTACACAGATGGGAAGGATGACATGTCCAGTATAAGTTTCAAATATGGTATCAGGTGTGTGAGTGCTCCACCTGTATGTGATCAGTAAAATTTCCTGAGTGCATGCCAGTGCTGAGATATATGGTTATGGGTTTCTTCTTCACAGTGGCATAGATTTCAGAAAGAATTGATTGTATTGTATAATCTGCAGTATTGTAGAAAGTGAGAAATGGGTAGGGCACAAAGATTGAGTCTAAGAATAAAATCACAAAACTTCAGTTCCAGATGATTTTTTTTTTTTTAATTTTTGAAGTAGTTGTCTGTTATTAATGCCAAGAACTAATGAGGGGAGATCAGTGGTCAGATTTGAATGTAGTTAATTGTGTTTATCCTAATAGGTGTATTTTCCTGGGTTTCAAGGTTTATTTTAGAATAGATGTCTTGAAAGTGGCATATGAGCAATGATAGATATCCATATTGAGGGGGGGGGGGTTATAGGGTTATGTTTATGACACATTCTAATGCTAAAAAGTGCTTTGTAATGATAGTAATAATGTTGACACTTTTTTGAATGTGGAAACTATGATAGAATGCAATCCTAACCCATTTTGGATTAGTAGAAAGCTAATTTGCATGGTGGAGACAGACACTGTCTTCCTAAACCATAGAAACTTATTACAATGAAATATAGAAGGTAAAGGATTTTGAAATTTTTATGATAGGCAAATAGTGGGTGATTTTTGTAATTATTACTTGATTGGTTTGAAGATATGATTTGCAGAGTGAGATGATTATTCACTACTCATTTGGGATTTTCTGCCTCATACAAGTAGCACTGAGGTGAAATGGGAAACTTAAGAAAAGTGGAGGATTGACCATGGTAAAGTTGGTATGTGGTATAAAGGAACCATGCAGTTGTTATATATTTGATAGCATATCAGGTATTCTCTGAAGAGTGGGCAGTTGTTTTTTGAAAGTTAGGAAGATAGTGATATCATCAGTTTAGACCAGGCTTGATATTTGAATGTTGGTGTGTGAAATTTTGATTCCTGGATTTTTTTTTTAGATCTTGGTTATGAGAGAGTTAATATATATGATAAATAGTAATGAACAGAGAGGTGAATCTTGGGAAACAAATTGGTAAGGGGTGAATGGCAGTGATAATCTGACATTAAGTGTAACAAATCTCTCAGATAAGCAGTAGATTGGTCAGGGTGTATAGAAGACAAGGAGGTTTAGTGGTGGATGCAAGTATATGAATTAAGGCAGGGATGCCCAACCCGTAGCTCGCGAGTCACATGTGGCTCACGTAACTGTTTAATGTGGCTCGAATTGCACTCTTCAAAAAAATTGATAAAATATTTTATGTTCCTTGATAGCACATGCACACACTAAAAAATAAACATTTTTACAATACAAACAATAACGATATGCAGTGTCAGGTTTCACATTAAATAAAATATATTTTTCCTGTAATTGTAATTTATATGTATGTTACCAAATTTTTAATAAATAAAATGTATTTACATTTTTTTTTCTTTTTAACATATTACACCTTTTTTTTTTTTTGCTGTACACGTTTGGTTTGGTGCTATATATATATATATTGTGTTTAGTGCTCTTGTATATATTGTTGTTTTTATCGAGAAAGATCCTTGTAGACGTTTGGTTTGGTGCTGTATATATATTGTGTTTAGTGCTGGAAATAGTTTTTATCGAGATAGATCCATGTACACGTATATATTTTGCTGTATATATCGATGTTTAGTGCTGTAAACAGTTGTTTTTATCCGTGTACACGTATATATTTTGCTGTATATATATATTGATGTTTAGTGCTGTAAATAGTTGTTTTTATCGAGATAGATTCGTGTACACATATATATTTTGCTGTATATATTGATGTTTTCATCGAGAAAGATCCGTGTACACGTTATTTTGGCCACATTAGAAACAGCGGATTGATACCAATGTGAATAGGCCATCCCCCCCCCACCTATCTCCCTACATTGCAGGTTTAGTACCCAAGTACCATGTTTATAAATGTAATATGAAAAATGTAATATATAATTGTGGCTCCCCTAATTTTTTTAAATTCTCAACTGGCTCGTGTCAAGTTAAAGGTTGGGCACCACTGAATTAAGGTATCTGTTGGAACTGAATCAAAGGCAGTCTCAAACTGAGTCTGGAATCATTTTGAACAAAAATGCCTTTTGGGTTGTAGGTGATCCCTTTTTGGAAAATTGCATGGACAATATTAATGAGAGTGTGTGGTTCAAATTTTTCATTAAGGATTTCCTCCAAACTAATGAGATGGATATTGTAGAGTTTGCTAGATTGCATAGGTAGAGGGAAACAGCTGAAATGTGAAATACCAAACTTGGAAATTCTCTGGGACCCAAGATGACTGTTGGGCAGTATTGTGGCAAGCTTGAATGCAAAGTTAGCAGTGTGAAAAGAGGTATCCAATTCTGATAGGACAAATAAGTCAGCTCTAAATTTAAATACATTGTGTGCCTGTAATTTTGACTTGTGTTTATCTATTGGTTTAATCATATTGTATCCAGCAGTATCACACCCTTAATCTTGAGGGCTAATGGGGATTTTAGTTTGGAGAAGTAGGCTAGAGCCCATTGTATATATCCTCAGATCCAAATGGGTTGTTGCATTAGTCATGTCTTTTTCTTCTTCATCATCATCATCATTATTATTTTAAATTGTGCTTTACACAAAAAATGAAGCTTAGTATTATTAGACAAGTAATTATCCAGCTTAGCATTTTTGGAGAACTTAGGTCTCCATATTCATAGCCTATATTGGGAGTGTTGGATTACATTAAGATTTTACTCAAAGCTTGGCAGTAATTTATGCAAAAATTTATTCCGAGTTTTCTTTCATATAGACCACTTTCTGGAGATTGCAAAGAATAATTCTTTTTGCTTTATTGCATAGTTGTCAGTTACAATAAAACATACCTTTATTTTTGTTTCGCATCATTATGCTCAGTGCACAGTGCCCTTGCCAGAGTGGGTTTGAACCCATGGCCTGTTATTTTTGGTGTTCGAAGAATATGGATTTGTTTTCAATATTATTTAGAGCTCTCCTGTATAAATAGTGATATTGAGATGTTCTGGTGGTGATGTTGGCATGGGTCTCCATGATATGCTGCTCCACATCCACTGGTTGGGCATGAAATTTTATAAACTTCTTGGGCTATTTGATCAGAGGGTAGTTTGTCTTTGGTATTGTTTATCAGTCTGTTTGTTGAAGGTGGTGTGTGGAATCCTAGTTCAAAGGACTCAGCTAATATTTTGTATTTCCTAGAAATTGATGGTATGCGATCAAGTATCCCAAGCAGTTTATAAAATTTCAAGCCCAACCAATGGATATAGAGCAGCATATTATGGAGAGACCCATACCAACATCACCACCAAAACATCTCAACATCACTATATATACAAGAAAGCTCTAAACAATACTGAAAACAAATCCATATTCTTCAAGCACCAAAAAAAAATCCATGTGTTCGAACCCACTTTGGCAAGGGCACTGTGCACTGATGTAAAATGGAAAAATAATGAAGGTGTGCTTTATTGCAAATGACAACTATACAATAAACTGAAAAGAATCATGCTTTGCAATCTCCAGAAAGTGGTCTATATGAAAGAAAACTTTGAATAAATTTTGCATAAATTACTGCCAAGCTTTGCCTAAAATCTTAATGTAAGCCAACTGTAGGCTATGAATATGGAGACCTAAGTTCCCCAAAATCACTAAGCCAGATAATTCCTTTTCTAATAATACTAAGCTTTATTTTTTTTTTTTGCATAGTGCAATTTAAAACTTACCACTCAAAGGTGAAGTAAAAAGGATTTTATTTCAATTATTATTATTATTATGATGATGATGATGATATTTCCAAATCAAACTTTATTGGTCAAAAAAAAAGCTACACTGGTTAAAAAAATACTTTGATAGAAAACAAGATAACTTTCAGAACAATGCAAAATAAATATAGATATTATAGGTACAGTCTGTATAAAAAAATTGTTAATCAGTTGACATGATGAACGGAAACTTGAAAAAATGTGTATTTATATATGATGCTATTTTCATTGTCTGAGGGATTAGTTCATCTGTTTAAAATACTTTGTTTGGTTAAATTTATTGTATCCAATTCAAAAACAGATATAGTATGTTCAACATATTCAATAAAAAAAGCTGATCTTGTTATAGCAAGTCTAGTTCAAGTTTTTAAAAGTGACCATGTAGCAGCAAAAATTTACAGGTGTGCAATTTTGTCATCTCTGGACTTCAGCTGTTGAAGTGTATTAGAGAAGGTGGCTGAGTGCATTCTGGTGTTATTATTCAGCTGAAGATATATCTGGTGCACCAAAAAATATATAAACAAAAAGTCTCCATATAGGCTGCCAGGAATGAGCCTAGGTGATATTGTTTTGCCTATATGTGGTGATCATAATCTCAGGTATGTGCCAGAGCTAGCTGGTACATAATAGGTGTTGTTGCATTTCTTCCTCCTTGTGATATGAGGAACCAAAAGAATTAATATTGGTGTATATTCTGTGGTATCTTAGGAAATGGTAGGGCATGAACACTTAGCCTTAAATAAAAGTAGAAAATTTGCTTTACAATGATTAATTTTGAATCATTACATCTACTGACTATTGCTCATATTTAGCATTGGTGAATGTGTATTAATAGTTAGGTCCAGGTATACCATATTGTAAATGTTCCAAAAGGTATATCTGCCAACCCTCAAAAAAGATATCTGATTGTGGATGATTTGGAGATGATTTATGAGCAGAGACAAATATCCATATGGGGGTATTTTTTGTAAAGAATTTGATTGGAGTGAAGGCCTAGTTCATTTCTGGTTGGCAGGATGCTAAGGTGTTTTATGAAGATGAAAACTTGCTGCAGAGTAAGAAGATGAAGAAAGTGAAAGGTGAAGTTTATAATTGGTGAGTAGTAAGTTTTTTTTTTAGTTACAACCTGCCTAAAAAGGCATACCTTTGGATTGAAGGAAAGATAGATTTTGAAGATTGGTTATGTGCTCTGCATCATCTTTGAATGTAGTCTCATTTGATAAGGCTCTAGGTAGAAAGAAAAACTGACAAAATTTAGTTTGTTTACCATGATAAATTTGTACATATGACTTGCCAGTGTAGAGGAACCATGCTAAGATTTTATTAATGTTGACCTTGAGTTTATAATTGATAGTGTAATCATTGAATATATTTTCCAGAGTAGGTAGTTGCTTTTTGAAAATAAGAAATATGGTAATGTGTTCAATATATGTGATCCATGGTGTATATAATCCAGTGTGTGGGATTTAAATTTTTTGTAATTTTTGTTAGATTTTATTTATGACAGGATTAATGTAAATCATGAGTAATAAGGAACTGAGTGGAGATCCTAGAGATATGGATTGATTAGGAGTTAATGATGGCAATAATCTATCATTAATGGTAATGTGAATTTCTCATCTAAGAAATAGGTTGATTAGTAGGCACAAGAGTGAATAAGGTATTGTGATATCTACAAATGTCTGAATTAAAATTTCAATGAGAACTGAGTCAAAAGCAACCTTGATGTCAATTTGAACAGGCATAGGAACATACTTTTTCTGTTCTCAAACTGAATTTATTCTTGTTTTTGGAAATAAGGTGACTTGGTCTTTTGAGGAGCCCTTTTTTGCATGTTACATAGGTCATAATAGATAGAGGAAATGTAGTTCAATTTTATCTTTTAGAATCTTCTCCAGGATTGTAATACCAAGGGGACCCTTGGAGATTGATCACAGTATAGATAGATTGTATATTGCTTATTTTTGTAGAAAAGAACTAAAGAGATTGGATATAAGAGTTTATGTTAAGCAAGCTTTATGATGGGTAATTTGCTAAATCACATGTGGTGGTGAATTGATTGAGTTGTGAGAATATGAATTAAGGGATTCCAGCTTCAGCCTAAAATCAGTAGCATGGAAAGGTTTATTTAACACCATTTGGCCAAAGAGATTTGCAGTTGGTGTGAAGGCACAATGAGATTGCAGCTTTTGTCTGAAATATTGGTATATTGTTTTTGTCAAGTTATGTCTGGCTTTGATAACACTCTCAGCTTCAAGTGCTTTGTTGAACTTTGACCATGGAAGGGTATCTCAAAGCTCATTGAATGTACTCTTGTGTCCATTTGTGTTA
Source organism: Epiperipatus broadwayi (assembly GCA_028023455.1). Lineage (NCBI taxonomy): Eukaryota > Metazoa > Onychophora > Udeonychophora > Euonychophora > Peripatidae > Epiperipatus > Epiperipatus broadwayi. The sequence goes on along the minus strand of JAQFVV010012400.1, from coordinate 5,176,414 downwards.
TTTTGTTAGACAGCTTTTCTTGTTTTTTGCAACAAGGTACTCTTTTAGCATGTGTCAGATGTTATTACATGCTTGTGTGTGTTTTCAGCACAGATTTGCACATAGTAATATGTTTGTGTAATTTGTCAGTCAAATCTAAATATCTGAAAGGGAGTGGCTTTAATAATGTAATTAATATTTAATGACAGAATGTTGGTAAAAGAAATGTATTCATTGAATAGGGTCAAGTTGCATGGTACTAAGCCTAAATAGCTTGATGTATATTTTGGAGTACAAAAATTCAGCAGTCTGTGCAGGAATAATTGTTTTTATTATTTTATGGAGGTGAATTGTTGATGTTCACATTGCATTCAGATTGAGTTTGAATATTTGGCTAGAGTGATCATAAAATGGTGAGGGATTAAGTGTTAATTTGATTGAGTGATGAAGCATAGGTGAAAATAAACATAAGTCAATGAATGAGATGTGATAATGTTTGTAGAATGAGATTGAGTTGGGTGGTAGAAAATCTTCAGTGCTCTTCAGGGGTAGCACAATTTGATATAACCATTCTAAAATGAAGATGATAGTAGGTTGGTGAAAGTAGTAAGTTGATGGTAAGCAATAAGTGATCTTGAGATCACACAGCTGGTCTTGGAGATATGTAAACAAAAATTACATTGAGTATAATGATATGGTGGTATCAATATTATTATTATTGTTGTTGTCATTATTATTATTATTATTATTATTATTATTACTATTATTATTATATTAATAATAATAATGAAATCAATAATGCTTTGTATGGTTAAATGTAGTGGTAGTATGGCAGAATTTGGAGCCCAATGTTTATGAATCACATTTTAGTTCAGTCACTTCTGGCATTTGAAGTTCTTGTGAATTCCAAAGCAATAAAATCATTTGAAGAATTGTAATTTTAAATATGAGTTTATATAAGCTAATCAAAACATTTTACTAAAAACGATTTTTGATTCCTCTGCTCCATTTTCAGCTATTCTCCACAGAAAAGATCTAAGGTTAACATACACTGAAACTGTTATACCAATATACACTACTTTATTTATGTGCTAGCCAAAAGAAATGGAAATAAGAAAAAAATAAAACATTAAAATTCATAAATTTAATAATTTTACAACATGACAACAGTCATTTTTTTGTCTCAGAGTCCACACAATTCTTTTTATTAATAATCTTTCTTCAGGTTATACTAAAAGCGCATACACTTTTGTCTTTTGGAATTTTGATGTGATACAATATTTTATGTAATAAAATATTTTTTAAGCATTATGCAAAAATTTTTACAAAAGTCAAAAAAATTTATGCATTTTATCTTTTTTAAACAGTAAAATAAAAGTTATTAATTTAATACAGGTAGAAAAAAAATAGTAAAATATTTTTGTATTGTTAAAAAAGCAAAATTTAACTGAAAGTCTAAAATGGGTAATGGCAAGTAGGAATGACTAGAAAAATCAGTCTTCTGATAATAATATTGCAACTATATTTTCATAAGAAAAAAAATATTAAAAAAAATAAACAATATTATCTAGAGTATGTTTAATTGCAATTAAAACCAGTAACGGTATTATACAATAACTGTTTATTTTTTATTTTTTAAGATAATATGGATAAGTGAATACATATATATGTATATATTAATGTGCCCCTCAAATTATTATTAATAATTATATGATTATGTTTTTAAATTTTGTTAATATTATAATCTCTATATATGTCAAGTGCTGTGCTCAGGTTTCCAATGGATTCCACAAATGATAAAATGTAGAATGCCTTTAGATATAAAGTCCAACTATGAATAACAGCTTCTACTGTCTTCTAAAATAGGATATTGGTTCATCATAGGCTAAATATTTTTCCCCATAGAAATAGTCACATCTAACCTTCTTCTTTTTTTGTAACTTATGTTATTATAGGCCTGATCATTCTGAGCCTTTGATGTGATTGGACATCTTATATTAAATGTGACAATAGGATCGTATGTTTCTGTAACAACATTTAATCTTTAATTACAAACACAGATTATAATCCATTTTTTAGCTTAAACCTTTAAGAATTAAAAAAGTAGTGACATTGATCTTAAATGATGACAGTCCTTAGTTTTGATCTTTGCTTTTGTGTGAGCTAGTAGTTTCAACCAGCAAATGTTATATGTTTGAGAAGATCTATTTAGTGATCCTCTGCCTACTATGCAAGCAGAAAATGGAGTCCAAAAATGGCCTGTCTTGTACAGTTTTTCTTTATTGCAGTAAAAATAATAATGATAAATAATAATAATAATAGGTGTAATAGCAATAAAATAAGAGCCGGTAATAATCTAAAAGTAAATATTATGAATCTAATTTGTACTTAATATGGGTACATTAAACTTTATTTGATACAAACCCTTTAAGATCAGCATGAAAAAAGTAATAAATAAAATATCAAAAATTACAACCTATCAGTCATTGATCAGTTCTATATAAAAAAATATTAAGGAAGATAAATTCATCTACAGTGAACTTTAGATTCTAATCAATTAGAAGAATAAGCTGGATTTAAAAATGGTTTTAGCATAGTGGATCATATCCAAGTATTGAGAGAAATTACAGAAAGGTCTGATAAATGTGAGTTGCCATTATGCTTTGCAGTTGTAGATTATGAAAAGGTGTTTGACTCTATAAACATTTCTGCAATAATAAAGCATTGGATCATCTTGATGTAAACCCAGGATATTGTTTTATTCTGATGAATATTTATCAAAATGCAAGAGTAGTGGCTAGATGATTTCATATCTTTAAAATTTCTACTGCAGGTGTTACCAAAAATATTTTATGGATTAAAATTGGAAGTTGAATTTTAAAAAAATGGAGATTGTTTAAGTCATGTATACTTTACAGTTGTTTTTGTAGAACTAATAATAAATACTAAAAATACTAAAATAATATTTAATGGATTTCTTTCAAAAAAGAAAATAAAGATTGTTGATAATCAATTAGAAGGAGTTAACAAATATAAATACCTTGATCAGGATTATTAATACAGATGGCAAACAAAATACATAAAATTAATCATAGAATTAAACTTGAATAAAATATTTTTGGTAGAAATAACAATATTAAAAGGATATGTGCCTAAGTGATTGAAAAGTTTTTTTTTTTAAATAAAAAACTTTTATTAACACAATAATTATTTACAGTTTATACAAGTAATTTAAACAAATGATAAATACGTTATAGTTTTGTATACCAAAACCCAAAGAATTTGATATATTCTACTATTAAAATGAAAGGCTGCACGCAATTAACTAGTTATCTTCAACTCAAGGAGATTGACTTGTATCACTCTAATAAAAGGAAACTCTAAGACATGTACCTTACATAAGCAAAGCATGCAACAAAATGATTGATTAGCACAAGGAATAAGCCACCCATAAGAATTAAACTTTTATTCAAGACAAATGTTTATCTGATAATTTCACATAGAGTTATTAAGGACCATCCCAGATTTGATTCATTATCTTCCTTGGCAAGTATCTCAGACATTGATTGAAATAAGTTTCCCAATCACTATAGAGTTTGCTCAGCCAGTTGAATGTCTTGTTGTCAAATATCATAGTACATCATATATACCATATTGACTTAAGGGTATGCACAGTCACCATTGCATTGTGAGGGTTAAATTTCTCAATGTATTGACTAAGTAGAAGTTTTAAGTTTATGATTGGAAAGTGGAGCACTTTAGCTCTTATCTGCCTAAATGTCAAACATTCTTCGAATAGATGCTGAAAAGTCTCATCACCAGATTTGCACAGCAAACAGACTGGATCTACATTCATATGTAGTCTTTCATTTAGAACGTTAGTTGTTGGGAACAAGCCATTCACTAGTTTGAAAACAAATTTCAAGTAGGATTCGGATGCATATATAGAGTGGAACTTTTTCAACACATTTTTCTTTGATATATCCAACCATGCATTGTCATGACTTTTAAAATGATTCATTAAGTCTTTATATTTAATACCTTCCAAACTGGACACATTCAGATCATCCTGGAGATTCCTATAAGCAATGAACAGGTCAGCTATAAAAGATCTTCCTTTACATCCTATTTCATTAAAGGTGCTGATAAAAAGATTTTAATAGATGTGCTTTACCGACTTGGACACTTAACAGAAAGAAGAAAATAAAATACATGGATAAGAGAACAAAGAAACTATCTCTAATATCATTATAACAATTAAGAGACTGAAATAGGGCTGGGTTGAACATATTTCTAGAAGAGGTAATAGTAGATGGACAGTTGAAATTTTAAGTTGGATAATATAATAGACTTAGAAGAAAACCATATATGTAAGATGGACTGATGAAATAAGAAAGGTTGCTAGTGTATTATGGAGAACAGAAGCTAGGGATCAAAGTAACTGACTTGAACTTAGAAAGGTCTTTATCCTTCAGTGGATCTTTTAACTGTTGATAATAATTTATAATGTTCTTTTATTTTCAGTGATGTTGGAAAAATATTCCATGTTTATTTATCTTTTCTTGATTTGACTAATTAAAATCTTGACAAACTTATTTCATCGGGGAAAAAAAATTTATTTAACAGTAATTCAGCTCCATTTACTGATAGATTTTATTAAAAACAAAACAAAAATTAAAAACATGTCATTAAAAGAGACATCTATTCTTACGGCGATATGCAACGTGTAATGAATTATATTCAGAAAAATAAAACTATGTAAAAATATAGTAATTTTCGCCCTTAAATCCTTTAAGTAGATATATAATAGTGTTTAAATAAGACTCTGTTTATATTTTAGGGTCTGAAGCACTATTAAGTTGCTAAACCCTTAATTAGAGAAATATTCTTAAAAAATTAAAAAAAAATTGTTAATTTAAGTTTGAGATACTTTTCTCATGTGTCATAACATCAGCCGGGAAGCGAACCCGCTAACCCGGGACAACTGCTTGTAAAGCAGCTGTCGTTGACCTCTCGACCACCAATGCTTGACAAACTTACTATTTTTGTACAGCACTCCAGACTTGTGTTTAAATGGTTTTTTTATAAGTATCGTCAATGTATAAAGAAAGGTCTATTTATGTGTGTGCGGGCATGTATATATATTAAGTACACCCACACTGTTGATACTTAACATATAAAATTAGAAACTTAGTAATTTTTATTTATTGATAAATGTTGATAACATTAAAAGCTCAAGCCTCAAAAATAAAGTGCATTAAAGTCTATTAAACCAATTAATTCACAGTAATCAAACTACAATCTTCACTTTATATTGCCTCACAGCTATCCTTGATCTGTCTTCTTATTCTCCAGGCATTTTAATACTTTATGAAAAAAATGAAGAATCTTTTTTGGGTAATAAAATTTTACAGATAACATCTCTTTTCAATTTTTCCATCGCAATAAAAAATATATGTGCGAGTATATTTTTGCTTGCACGTATATATATTGTTACGACTGCTGTTAGTCAACGTTTTATCACTACTTCACCTCTATCGAGAGCCCTCCACTTTCTTTTCTTTTGAGCTGTCAATTCCTCTTGTTTTTTTCTCTTTCTCCTCATCTCTAGCGTCAGTTATTAGTCTATATTTTTTTCTGATGAGTGTTGGTTCAGCACGGTATTGGAGATCATTTTCACGTGTATGTGGTCATATGTATCAGTTGTATAAGATAGAGTGCATAGTTGTATGGAGCTTGAAAGTCTGAGTTCAAGTCTCTTCTAATATATATATGCAAACGTATTATCACATGATTGCCATAGAGATTCTGAATTCTAAATTTATGATAACTCTCTAAATAATATTTACTAAGGCAATAAACCTAAAGCATGTGCGGTTGAAAATGCGAAGGTAGGGACCTCTACAGGTCTTAACCACAAGCTTATGCATTCTCCAAGGTAATATATAGTCAGTCAAAATTTTACATATTTATTTATATAAGTCCTACAGCTTTTTCCTTTTCTCTTAACCTAAAGAAGAAAAAAAATGAATCAGGAGTATATTCATATATAAATTTCTGAGTTTTGCCTTTGTGATGTGATGTGATGTACTGTGACTTCTCCTTAAACGGAATAGTTGATTAGAGCGCCACCTTCAGGTTAATTCACGAATATAATTACCATCTTTATCGTTTAAAACTTAGAAATTTTTTCAAGCTTCGGATAAGTTTGGGATTTTTATTTCAGATAGCTGGCCCACAACCACACTAGCTCTTCATCCATTTCTGATTAGCACTGGATATTTAGCTACTCTTAAGTAGAGAGTAAAACACACAAAACTAAATTTAAAATCTTCATGACTACTCTGCTATATCGCTACAGAATAAATGTTGGAAGTCTGGAATGGGATATTTAAAGGACTTATCATCTTTGCAAAGTTGCAGCAATTAGAAATTTTTTTGAACTTATAAATTTAATGTAGAATAAACACACTGTAAAGCTAGTAACTAATCTCAATGAGAAATTTCTGAGTAATAACCTTTCTAATCTTTTATTATTTAATGAAATGTAAAATAAGTGAAAAATTGGACGATTAAGTTTATTCGTACCTATAAATATAATATATGAGAAAATGGGGGGGGGGGGGGTCATGTTTTAAGAATTGTGTGTACAGTCATGCAAAACTCATTTTTTTGTTGATTTGTCATCCTTCTGGAGTTAAAGATGCTTGTTAATGATGATACAAAAATACTGCATCTTTATTATGTAATGGGGAAAATAGCAAAAAAGTAATTATAATAATGTAGGATAGCTCTTAATAATAGAAAAATAGTTTAGTGTGAGTGTGCATGTGTTGTCTATTGAAATTGATCTTTAAAAGGGGATCTCTTTAAGTTTTTTTTTTTTTTTTGGACTGTAGGGTTTTAGAATGCAGAATCTAAATAGTTAGAAAGGTGGAAGAAAATATAGGTTCAAAATAGTTAATAAGCTATAAAGATAAGATCGGATTTATAGAAAATATAAATAGTTTATTCTTTAATTATTTTTGAAAGGAGAGAAACTGAATGACTAAATTATTCTGGCAGAAGCTGAAAGTTGGTAATAATACCTGCTATATCCATAATTAAATATATCACCAATCCACTTAAACCTGATTTCTTCAAACCATAGCTTATTTGCTCACCTCACTTTAAGTCATCTATTCATTCTATCTGCATGGTTTTATTATAAGTCTTTTACATACTCTTGAGTTCAAATTTAAAAATTTAATTGCTCATCTCACTTCATCTCATCTTGAAAAATGTCCATTTATCTTCAAGATTTAATTATTCCAATGATATTAATTTTTTCATTCATTTATTTTACTTTTCATTTCACTTAATTAATCCCAATGCATATCTTTCTATAATATACTCTGTGAAATTTGTAATTTTAACAATCGTTTTTGTCCCTAATAGTATTAGGGGAAAAGCTTAATTTTAGTGGAATTTCCTGAAAATAATATACCAATAAAATTAGTAATGAAACAATACAATTATCAATGTGTTCCTGAATAAGATTTCACAATGGAGACTTGATTTATTTATTTTTTCTCTATATGTTTCTTTTCATAATTTTTAAATTAACTTTTTTTAAAATTTATAATATTTTATATATTGATATTTTGTATTATGTTCGAGGAATAAAATTATAACTCCCAAATTTTATGAAAATATTGTCAAAAGTTTACGTGATTTTTTCATTGTCAAAAGTTAATTTGGCAACTCCATTAAAATTAAATTTATTGACTACTATCTTTGTGAAAAATGTTGATTCACTTTTTTAAAAAAACATTTTATCAAACTTAAGCTGTTTTAGGCATTCTGATCTTTTCTTATATCAATTAAAAATAAAGTCTTGTTCAGTCATAGGAGAATTGTTCCAATCCACTGAATAAATCATCTAACCATTTCTTTTGGGTTATTGTGACCTGTTATTTACATTTAATGTCATCTGTGGTGCTTATGCCTATATTACAAACCATATATAAGATTAAATATAATATAGAGATTGACGTAATTCTCACAAGCACAAAAGAAATATGGTAATGCAATTGTATCTCTTTGAACTCAGCAGAACAAATTATGTATTAATTTCATTCAGATTATAGATGGTTAGCAATTATTTGCTGACAGTATATTATATCTAGAAATGAATGTTGCTCAATCAAGTTTTTTATATATAATTTAAAAAATAATACAGATAACCCTTTATAACACAGTATTCCTACAACACGATTTCACTTTAACCCAGTTGGAGATTTTGAGAAACTCCCCCTATATCAGTATTCATACAACAAGTTTTGACAGTGAGGTAAATTCTCCTATAACAAGGCATGTGGTGGAAATTTTTCAGATCAAACACCATTTCTGTTGACATTTGTCATTTCGTATATATCAGAACCCTCATTAGATAGTAATTAGTAGTGATGATGAAGAAAACATATTTATATATTAATACTTTTGTTCAATTATTGCTTTAATAAACATATTTCTCTTAGTTATAAAATGAAAATCCTAATCCTGTTTTTTGTACTAGTTCTTTATTCTGTATAACACAAATTCACATAACATGACATTTTTTTAGGAACCTATCAACCATGTTATATAGAAGGCTACCTGTATTTTCATATAAATAAAACAAAAAGTGGTGTTAAACTATATGTATATAATCTCTTAAGTTTTGAACAACAAATTAATTCCTGCATAACAATAACAAAGATATATATCCATATATTGACTATAGAGAAAATTACATTTTTAGAATATAGCTTTCAATTTTGAATTACTGTTTAACCTTTTCTGGTTAGCTATCTCTATATGTATTTGTGCATAAGAGTGAGTACACAGTTTTGCACATATCGACTCATTTGTGCATAGCTAGGGAAACATTTTATAAACTAATAATTGTTTTCACATCTTATTAAGCGTAAAGAAAACTTTTTTTTTAAATCGAATGATAAATATTTTGTCTTTTTTAAAATATATGTTTAAAATGCTGAAATATTAACGAGGTAATCACTTACGTTACACACATCAATTCTCACAAAACTTTTGTTTTTCCATTTATAAATTTTTTAAATTTATTTATGTGAATGGTTTTGTTATTTATTTTATTTACATAAATATTATAAGGTGTGATTTTTTTAAATTTGACTGATAAAAGAAATCATTATCTGGCTTGTTTTCTAATACGATTTTTTTTTTTTTGCTGTTTAACATTTCAGTTATTAATTCATCTTTATCTAAGTAGTTCTTTTTATATAGTAAAACTGTGATATGTGCTGTGAAAATAACTACTTCACTTATATGCTATCCAAAAATATATACATATAAATAATGTAAATAAATAAAAAATAAAAACATTAAAATTTGGAAATGTAATAGATTTTCCAATCTGACAGCATCAAAACACCATAAGTGATCATCCTCAGTAATAATGTTTATGTGAGTTATATCAAAGCACATTTTATGATTCACTTTTTTTTTCTGATTTTCATTGTGGTTCGAGAGGTCAGCACAACTGCCTTACAAGCAGTTGTCCCGGGTTAGTGGGTTCACTTCCCGGAAGATGCTATGACACATGGAAAAAAAAATATTTGTGAAATAAAATGTTTTTTTATCTGTAAAGCTAAAAGTGCACAAAACTTTAAAAAAATCATAGACACTTTCAGGCAACCAAAGGAAAAAACTAGCAATTTAATAATGGCTGAAAAAAGAATTATAAAATGTTCCAGAATCATATCAAAAAGTTTAAAGTTTGAAGAGTTTCATTGAGAATTCAAAATAAGTAAAAGCAAGAAAAAGTAAATGTATAGATTCCAAAATTGATATAGATTTAAAAACATCAAAATAGTCTGTTGATAATAAGACTGCTATAGATTTTCTATGGATTGAAAAAAATTATTGAAGAAAAAGGATATCATCCAGAGAATGTTTAATTGTTATAAAAGGCTAATACTTTATTTTATTTTAAACTTATTGGAAGATGTGGTACAATAAGTTTTTATTTTTGGGTCAGTATGATTACATGAATAAACATAGTAAATATATATTAAAACAGGCAAAACTCACTATACATATTGTCACACACAGCAAGCTAGAGTAATCAATGGTTGCCAGAAGGCTTGGGCATAAAATCCCCATCTAGTACCTACTCATCCAATATCCCCAGACTAGTTTCTGGCTTGTGGCCTTCATCAGTGAGGAGCCTTGGATCTGAGAGCACTGCATCTAGATCTTAGGATCTAATGCAACCTTCCAGCAACCACCTTTTATCTCCATCTAACTACAAAACTATGAGTCTTAAACTGAAAACACCTTAATGTTTTCAATCCAAGCCCTTTAGCTTATATAGTCATATTGGTCTGAACCCAGTTTCAGTACCCATATATTTTGGTGTCATTTTGTTGCTGGAGGGTTTCATTAGATCCTAAGATCTAGGTGCAGTGCTCTCAGATCCAAGGCTCTTTACTGATGAAGGTCACAAGCCAGAAACTAGTCTGGCGATATTAGATGAGTAGGCACTAGATGGGGATTTTATGCACAAGCCTTCTGGCATCCATTGATTACTCTATCTTGCTGTGTGTGGCAATACGTATAGTGAGTTTTGCCTGTTTTAACAATAGTTATACACAAGAATAAGAGGTGGTGGTCATGTGATGTTTATGGAGTAAATATATATGTAAATGGGCTTCCTCAATTTATTATTAATAACTATATTATTATGATTTTAACTTTGTTTATACTCTAATCTTTATTTGTTTATATTTAAGATAATTTGTATCATCTAATAGGAAATATTAGAAAAATTCAACTTTATTTAAATATTACAATTGCATTCAACTCTTAATAATCCATGTCTACCCTTTCTGGTATTTAAATTTCTTATGCACTTCTGAGCAATAAACCTTTTCAGTTATCATTATTACTATACTTTTAAATAAAATTAAAAACATTCCATTATATTATTACACATCATCCATATTTATAGTGGATACATTTACAAATTCTTTTTTAAACCAAACTTTACGTGATATCAATAAGTGTAATCAGTTTAACAGTCGTATATGATCTTCTCCAATAATAGTCCCTAGAGAAATTGAGAAATTTCTATTTTATTTAGAAATATGTTCATATCTTTATATTCAATCAGGAGTTTTAGCTTTTAGCTTATGGACTGGCTGCATGAAAAAGCAACTTCAAATGCCTAAATTAACAATGAAACATAGTATTGATTTTCATGAATTTGGAATTAAATTGCATTACATAGTGTGTTTTAATAATGTAAAAGGCTACAGTATGTTGCAATGTTTTAGATTAAAGTTTATTAAGGAACCCTGATGCTTCTTTAAATTACTTTATCACAGAAAACGCCACCAATGATAAGTGAGTGTCTCGGGCTTTACTCGAGTCCTTTATTATCTAGCTGTTTAATCTATTTTCTAAAATTTAAATATAGTATGTATAAAATTAAATAAAAGAGAAAAAATTAATAATCAGCAAATTTAAGATGGCAGGTTTAAAAATAATGATGAAAGGTCAGTAACATTTTTCAATAATAATATTTTTTTGCAAAATAAAAAAAGAAAGTAAACCATTAATAAATTTAATGTAACTTAAACTGTTTGAAATGTAATTGTAATTTCAAACAATAATAATTTCTTGTACTGAAAGTATTTCTAATTTAATATTAGTTAAGAATATCATAAATTATTTAAGAAAATGGTAACAATAAATTAAAGTGGGTAAGATGACAATCTTAATAAATAAATGGATAAAAATAAGCAAGTACATAAAACAAAAAGTTTAATATAAAATTGAAAGTGAGTGATATTAGAGATAAATGAGAAATAAGACTTTATTGGCATTGAGAATAAAAAAAATAGAGAGCCATAAAAAAAAAAACCCAAAAATAATATAGAAAGATTTTGAAAAGGTATCCTGATAAATATGAGGCTTTGGAAAGTTCTGGGAATAAAAATGTATCTTTAGATAACGTGGTATGCGTTGCTAAGTGTGTGTAAATTGATAACAATAATCCAAAAAGACGAATGTATATATATATATAAACAAAAAACAACCTATACATTACAGAAGCATTAAATAAAAAGGAAAAGAGGAATATTATCTTGATTTTTAAATAAAAATACTTTCTGATATAATGTGTGCAGAAGAGGGATGGCAGATATGTATTACACTCAAATGCCATTCAAAACCTTTTGTTTCAACTAGAATAATTATTAGTTGTCTAAAAATTCCATTAATCATTATTAGTGTCGTATAATCTGGATATAATCAGACTTTTAAAACATTTAATAATGAAAACTTGAAGAATAAAATCGGCTTAAAAGACAACTCATGTTAACGAAATGAAATGGAAACGCCGAGGGATGCAAGAAGTTCAAAGATTAAGATGAAGGAAATATTAAAGTAACCTCAACTGCAAAATAAAAAAAGATTTGTTTTTATTTTATTTAAAAAAAAAAAAAAATTAGAAAAATTATAAAATGTTATAAAACAACTTTTTTTTTTTTTAATACTGTAATTCAGAAATGACAAAATGCTGTTGGTTATGGGTAAAGTGGTTATATAAACCCAGATCTACTTGATATTTCTGTACCATTATTTTCGTGTGGTGACGTTTACATATATATAATTTAGTATGAGCTTGTTCACTTAACATAACAATCTTTGTACAAACGGTGAGGTAATGTAATTTCGTATTTACAAAAAAAAAAAAAATCATCTTTCAGTTTACATTTGATTCTCGGAAAATTATTTTAGTATCAAGAATCTGCCATGTCTGTTAGCTGTGTTCATGAGTGAAATAGAGCTGAAAATTTAATGTTAGTGAAGATCTTCCAGGGTTCAGGAAATTTTCAGTCATTCAACTAGATAGCTAATAAAGATTATAAAATAGCATTTTTAAATGGACCACTGCATGGCAAAAATGTCTTCAGCAGTCCCTTTAAAAAAAGAAAAAGGCATAAAAAGGATCAAAGGAGAACTCATCAGGCTTATAGCTGTTTGAAGATGATGATTTGAACATTTTTCCATCCTTGTTTTATTCTATCACTAACAATAGCTGAATACACTATTTGACAACCAATGTTGGATGTTTAATTGTCTGGCTTATAAACCAGCATTTAAAAAAAATCTAAAATTAAAATTTTCTCAGCCCAGATTCAAACTCACGTCATAGCTATTCAATATTGTTTGATAAATCAATGTTTAATTAGATATTCTTAGCTGGGAAATAAATAAAAAGGAAGCTCATAAAAATTTTCTCAAGCTATATCTTAACTCATCTGCTGAGTAGGTTGTACATTTCCTTTGTTGCACAATCAAGGCAAAGTTCCTAGATAGGCATTTTTCCAGTAGTGAGATAAACTTTCTGCAATAGGAATGACTTCTGTATTGTAGTGTTATAAAAAAATAGAAGTGGACCTGGGGTGATAATATCATGATCATCAACCCTACTTAAAACAATCAGTCAAATTTAAATTTAAATCTACAAATAATATAATGATTATGAAAGGGTTGATCATCAACCCCAAGTCAAAAAACTAGCCTAATTTAAATATAAAATAAATATAATGAATATGAGCATGAGAGATCAGCAAGAATAAAGACTTAACTATAAGTTCACCAGCATTACAAAGATGAAGAATCATTCATGATGATGAATGATCAAAAAAATAAAATCAACAGTCAACCTTGTGACTGGATTTGAAAGTGGTTAACTATAGACCAGGCTAATTATTTAGTCCTTGCCAAACTTGGAGCAAAATATATAAACTATAATTTGAATGCACATACTTAAATACTAATCCATCAGAACATAAAAATTTTAAAAAATAATTCTGGGATACAGTAACATGCTGATCATCATCAATGCCCTGGCCATTTAGTACTATTAATAGACTGTCCAACAATAAACTTAATTTCTAATAATAAAAACTAAATAAAATGTGCATGGACTTTAAAAGATATCTCTTTGCACCAAACAGGATCATCATCATCCTCTGGATGTTCATAACAATAAACATAAACTCCAATCTATATAACGGATTAAATTCAGTGCAATGCACAAGAGCTTTATAACAGTTACTGTGAGCAAGAGATAATACCAAAATATAATATATGGTATTTCAAACCTATTTTAGAATTGAATAAATTCATTGGAACAACTTAAAGAAGTATAAATGTATTAATAAGAATAAAATTAAATTAAGGTCTGCTAAGTATGCTATAAATTCATCATTCTGATTTTGATTAAAATACATACAAAAAATATGCTATTACATTATAATTTACATATATCTCAATATTTTTACATAAAACACACTTATATATAAGCACTCAGATAAGCTATGTAATTTAAAAATAACTTTAAATTATCATAAATTAATAATAAAAATTTTTTTTATAATACATAATTAATTTTAACATATATGTGTTTGATGACTGATTTTAATATATATAAGTATGAACCCATTCAAATGTGTGTGCACACTGATATTTCATTAATTAAAAAAAATAGAATTATTAAAGTTATAATTTTTTACAGGAAAATTAATTTAATGCCAAAAAACATATATACACAAAACTAATGCACATACATGCATATTACTATTATCTTCTTACAAATCAAAGTTATTAATACATTTTAAGTAAAAGTTGTTTTGTTTTTTACCAAAAAGTTGCTAGAGCCAGTTTGAAAAGTTTGTTTAAAATTCAGGTTTTTGTTTCTTCGTTTACGAATAGAAAAATTTCCAAGTTTATCTATTTTTTAATTTTAAAAGTAAAATACAAACTAGAAATCAATCCTTTGTTTTTATACATATAATTCAAACAAAACTTATTTACATTTAAAACTTGTAATTTAAATATTTTAATTGCAAATGTATTTAAAATAATGTCATTTTTCAATAAAATCACTCACCAAATAATAACAGTTCATGAAGTAAATCTTCTATGCACCCTCTATACATATGATATAGTAACTTGTCTGTGCTTCTCTGCCTATAGATAAAACAGTATATGTATAAAATCATAATAACATAATCCTTCAGCAAGCCAGTAAAATCTCTTGGTAAGCTGGTCCATTCTAAAACAGTAGATGGGCTTACTGATATCTTCTGAAAAGATATAAATCAGGTAACTTATGACATTCAGTCAGCTCCATCCAGTCTCTATAGTTTGATAAGCTTTAGGCATACCATCTAGTACATATATATACAGGCTATGAACCTCATAAATGCTGGATTTTTTTTCATGTAAATTCAAACTACCATCATTGCACTAAACAGCTGATTTGTACCCTGCACCTTCAGTAATAACTTGATAATGCTGTATAATTGTAAGTTTCTTGAATGATTCAAATCCATCTTTTTATAGTATATCATGGAATATGAAAACAATAATTAAGCAAATTTTTTTTCTTCTTTATTTTCATTTTTAAAAAAAGTTAATGACTCTTCTCAATTTACCTTAATTAAACCCAATTTTTTTTATCTAAAAAGTATTTTCAATTCTTCCAACAACAGAGTATATTATACTAAATTTTATTACAAATTTTTAATTAAAATTTTTTTAATCTAATTAAAAATAAGTAGTGTAATTTTATAATTACCAGTACACCTATTGTAACATAAAAACATACATGTTTTAATTTTTTTTTAATTTTCAAAATCAAAATAAAACATTAAATGGACCTTTTAAATATTTAACTTTTAATAATTTTTTTTTAAATTCAAAATTATTATTTAATTCTTAAATGTTATTCCAGTGTAATATAGAAAATATCTACAAAAATTTTTGTTTGTGTATATTTCTATTTTTCCTTTCAAACTTTATATTGTAATGGTCCAGGTTTTCCACCAGAAGAGGGCCAACACATCTAACTACAGTCAGACCTATGGTCTTCAGGTAGAATGCTGTAATTGATGTGATGAAATAGCTAACCAATGATCATATCCACTTCCAATCAGCTAGCTCTTAGTTTACTCATTAAATCTAGATACAATTTAGGATGGTTCATTCATACCTCACCCCTCTTTCATATTCCTTTACACCTCAGTATTCAACTGCAGGAAGAATGTTGCCTTTGGCTCTCTTCAGATGTGAATTTACTTTATGTAGCAACTAAGTTTCCATTTATCTAAAATACATGCAACCCTACTGCTGTGTTATTATAATAATATGTATGTGTCAATACATATTTTAATCAATTAAATTAATGAATGAGTGTATAAACAAGTTTGATAAAATAGAGACCAATACGATTTAAAACACATTAACAATTTTCATTTATAACAAAAAAAAAATTCAAATTCTATCAACATAGCAAAAAAATGTGATTACATATGTCCCATATGCATCTTTATCATATCAGTGACTAAAATTATTTGTTATTCCATCCCATATCCATGGTAAATATGCATCAATGGACACTCCCTATTTACAAAGTCAATAAGATTAGCTAAAACAAAACAAAAAATAAAAGAAATTATTATTTTATTGTCATTATTGCAAAGCTAAATAACTACTTATAAAATTATATCACAGTATTTCCAATAGCTCCATCATCCAATTTTGTTGGAGAGGTTCCATCTTCTTTGGAGACCCCCTTCCTTTACCTATATACAAGTTATCTAAAGTGGATAGAAAAAGGTTTTCACACAAGAATATTAGTCATTCATATCAAATACACTAAATGTAACAATTATTAATTAAACATAAACAAATAATGTAAACTCTGTCCTGTATTAGTGAGTGTAAATTAATATGGAAGAGCATCAAAAATTCTTATCTCATCCATATTATGCGATAATGATAATGGTCAAATGTCAAGTCACTATGGAAAGAATCAACCTAAATTTTATTTACCAAAGAAAAAAAAATCTTCTAGCTTAATAAATGTCCCCCATTCAATGTTGCTTTTTATGAAATGGACTCTCCCGATTGCAAACACACTAAAACTTCCAAGTGTTAGAATAAGAAAAGTACAATTTTACAAATGTGTAAAGTAAAAAAAAAAGGAACATGATAATTTTAATTTTGTTCAAATCTCCCTGATTAGAATCTATAATTTAAACATGAGTGTTTTTCATGAATACAGTCCATCCCAATAACTCCTCTATCATTCTGCAGATTCTTTGGTAATATTTGGACAAGGTTGTTTTCATTTTGGATGTCACTCTCTTCCGGGCTCCAATCAGACACTTCAGATTAGGTGTTTGGCATTTTTCTATGCATTATTTATATAAGTGAGTTACAGCATTATGTTTTATGGCAATTAAGACAGTACTTGACCTATGGCACATTTATCTAGCCAGTATATATTGTTTGGTAATTTATAAAAAAAAATTAAATTTCCTTCAGCTTATAAATGATATTGAGTAAATTTATACAAAGAAAGGTTTAGTTGATCATTTATCAGTATGTGCTGGTTATAGAACATTCTTTTTTTCTTGTTCAATTGCACAGTCTTCTGTCTTCAATTATCACTAAGAAATTATTTTAATTTTTTTACTATACTGCTAAAGTTCATTGATTTTTGCCTTTTTAAATGTTGATGATAATTAGCTTCAATTTTCATTGCTTTAAAATCTTATACAGAATAGATAATATCTTCAAACACATCGTCCTTTTTATTCTTTTGTTTTAATGTTCAATATTAAGCTATTTGCTGTTTGCAGTTGTTATATCACTTAATAAACTATAAAATGAATCGGGTTTGTTTTTATACTGGGGCTTAACATCTGCAGCAAACTTGCATTTCAATTTTCTTGTCTATCACTGTAGGTGCCCATTGTTGCATGAATTAATAGTTGTTGTTGATGTTATGTAATAAAATTACATAGTAAAATTCTATTCTCATTTTCCAACACTTGGTTGCTTAGATATTGACTTGACCTCATATCATCACCACATCTACCAAGTTACTGTCTTATATCATAACGTTTACACCTTAACAGACAAGTCATTATTGGTATAGATATATGTATAAGAGGTTTATAAAATTGAGCTTTTATTTTCCATTAAAAAGGAGTAAGTACATCATTTTAACATTATTTTGGTCTTGTACTTATTAACCCTTTTCCCGCGCTCGACGAGACTCCTCGTCGACATCTAAAATCACTCTAACTCAGTTCGTTTTTGTACGATAAAATTCGTTAAATAGGTATTGAATTCGTTTTTAAAAGTTCTGTACGATGGTGACATCTTCCGATTTATTTTAGAAGTAAAAAATAAAAAAAAACGCATTTAAACCTAAACAAAGAAGGAACATTATTTGTGATTGGTTCTTAGCATGCTCTCAGCCGAAAAAGACATTCTGATTGGCTGGAAAGAACAAAGAAACTGCCTGATCAAAGAAAATAAAGAAAAATGCTGAGATTTTCATTTCGAATACGATTTAAATTATTATTAAATAATATTTATGGAAATTAAACATAATTTTCAGAGAGAATAATAAAAAAACAAAATTATTTTCGAAAAATATTGAAGATTTAAGTAAATATATTGAAGATGATCGGAAGAGAAATATTTACTTTTCTATAACGTAAAAGTCGATCTTTTTGTTTACATTATAACTTTTATGTTGCCGATATAGAATATCTTAGAATAAATAAATAGCAATTTATTTTTGAAAGAACTTTCGTTTTCTTCATGACCTGAAAAATTAATTATATACTTTTTATAAACGTATCTGAGTTGAATTTAATATTATAGGCGAATATGTTTTAACAATAGGCTTTGTCTTCAGTTTGTGAGTTGGCCAATTAAAAGATTTGATTTTTATCTGATACAACCAATGATTTAATTAGCGGTTTAAGGGTTAAAACAAACTTCAAGTGTGCATGTGTATTTATATGTATGTTCGCATATGGAAAAATGATATCATGTGCCTAATCTAATATTTCAGTTTTTTATGGGTTTAGTCTAATATTGTGAATATATAAGGGTGGGTTTGAACTGGATTTTAAGCTACCCTTACTATATATATATATATATATATATATGTGTGTGTGTGCGCACTTCTATGTTATTGTATGCCATGAGACACATAATCATCTCAATATATAAATGAGCAATTTGTTGGAATATAAAAAAAATTCTTAAACAACTTAGAATTGCATCTTACATAAACCCAATTGATCATATAGCAGAAATATATATAATATGGTGGTTTAATTAAATGATTTTTTTTGTATATGTTCATAAATTATGCTTTGCAGGATAAAAATATTTCTATAATTTTTATAGAAATATCTATGGATATCATTATATATTATAATGGTAAAAGAACACCAGGGAGTTAATACAAGAGAACCTATGGTTACAATGTTGCATAATTGGGTACTCATTTGTAATAGTATAGAAATAGAGGTTCCACAAGTTGGGTGACATTTGTAATGTTACCACCATTTTTGGGGTGGCAAATCATCATCAACCCCAGTTTAAAGCAATATAAAATTAACTATCAATATTTCATATAAAATAACGAGCATGAGAGATCACTTTAAGAGAGCAGGACAGCTAACTATCTTAAGTATAAGCATAATTAACTAAGTTTACCAGCATTAACAATAAATATAAGTATAACTTATTCATCATCATGAATGATCAACAATAAAATAAATCAATAGTCAATCTGGTGACTGGATTTGAAATGGGTCTACAGTAGGCCAGGCCAGATATTTAGTCTTTGTCATCTTGGGGAAATTAGTTAAACATAGATTGGATATGCAAATGAAATTCTCATCCATCAGAATATATAATAATCAAAGCAATAATGCTGGGATGTTAAAACATGCTGATCATCAGCAATGATCTGGCCACTTAGTATGATTAATAAACTGGCCAACCATAAACTTAATGTCTAATAAAGACTAAATTAAATAAAATATAGTGCATGGACTTTAAAGAATATTTTCTTTGCACCAATCCAGGATAATTATCAACTGAATGCCCATACACTAATATATACCCTTTCTATATAGTTGTTGTGCATAAATCTAGCTCAGGAAGCAAGAACTATAATTTATTACTGTGAGCAATAGAGAAACAAATAAATAAAGTAGCTTATTGAAAATAATCTTAAATAAATCATAGGCTTCACCTACTTATAAATAAATAGTTTTATTGGGATCATCAGAAAAAATCCTAGAATATAAGCTGTCATGATACAAGGTCACACACACTACAATTTATGAAACAGGAATTGGATAAGATAAAGAAACTAAGACTAAAAACACTTTAATTTAAAAAAAAAAACAATTATTTAATTTCTAATTAGTTAACAACAAAAAATGACATGATAGCAGGTAATTTCAAACATTGGCTTTATCAAAATATATATACAGTTTAATAAAATTATATTAACCAATCAATTGATTTTAGTCATGGATTAATTCTAAATTCATTAAGCTATTTTTTAAAAATAGTTAAGATTCTTTTTATTTTTACAATATTTCCAAAATCAAAGATAACAATCTTTGATTCAGATTAGCAATAAAAATTTTATTAACTTTAAATTTTTTTCCTCTTTAAAAACTATTTCACCATTTGTAATAGAAATTTGACTGGGTTTTGGAAAAAACATAAAAAAATAATAGTGTGCACATAAAAAATATCTCTAGCCATAGCTTTCTGGTTTATGGGGAGCCTTTTCAATTGCAATTTTGAGTTTTTCAATTGTGTTTCTCCCTGAAGGCTTCTAAACATGGCCTGGTTAAATTTGTCCTTTTCTGTGTCTGTAGTAATTCCAAGTAAATGAAAAATAGCATATTTTGTCTATTTGTTTCTCTTGAATTTCCAGGTGAAACTGATATAGACAGATGTTCATGCTCTTAGTTGAAGGTAGGTTGCAGATTACTGTAGAGGATGTTTTATTTTTCCTACATTTTTTTCCAGTGAATGTAGGTCATATTGAGGAAGGTGATGCCTAGCTTTTAGTTGAATTTAGCACATGGTTTTTATTGTACAAATCATTTGTGGGCTAAACTTATAGTATGCTAAAAGCTTGATTAAAACTTCTGTTATTCTATTCAAAAGCTTGGTAAATGCTTATACTTCTTTTTTGTTTATTATATCAATTTAAGCTTGGGATGCTCTCTCTCTTCAACAGCTAACTTAGGAATCTCTTACTTCTTACCAGGTGCTAGGATCTTTTCATTTATTGATGCTCCTCTTATATTTTTTCTAGAACAATCTTGCCCACAAGCCAATCGCAATCTGTCTTTCACATGATAATAGCTACAACAACCAATTAAATAAATTTCCATAAGTACAATTGTTCAGTTATCTACCTCTTTAATCAAAGACATTGAAAAATAACTCTAATTAAAAATAAAATTTACAAAAATATTAAAATCTTATTTTTTTTTCTTTAAAACAAAAATACTCTTAAACATAAAACTTAATCTCTTTAAAAAAAAAAAGATTAAAATTAACATTAATTAAATAAAGTAAAAAAACAAAGAAAAAGAATTTGTTTTTCTTAGTACATTTTCATAATTTAAATTAACACTACTAATTAATTATAACTACTATAGAGGGAGTCAAAAAAACTTGTTTACATTCTTTCATAATTCTCTCTCCCCTTTATAATCATTTATGACTTATTAAAATAATTCCCATATTAAAATAATATTACTATTAACAAATTAAATGTTTGATAATTCTCACACTATCATATGGGGACTTAAAAATATTGAGTTAAATAACAACCCTTAAAAAATAGTTCCCTGTTAACTGAAAGAAATGTAGGATAAATTCCTAATATTCATTATTTCTATGACATTATACATATACTAAAGAAATACAGATAATCTTCTTATCAAAATGAATCAATCACTGTGATGAATTTAATGGCGTTTTATCTCTGAATTTAAGACCTCACACAGCATGGTCTTTTCAATCAATTGAGTTTTCTTTAAGCAGGTTGAATGTTTGTGAATGATTTATTTTTAGATAATTGCAATCAGAATAGATTAAACTAAATTTTATTATAACTTATTTCCAAAAGGCTGTAAAATCATCTTGCTAAGATAATTAGAAAGCAAACAATAGTAAGAATCTTATGGCTGTGGATTTGTGTTGATTTACTACAAAAACACAAATATTAAATGCTCAAGTGAAGTGGGATTCATTATAAATAAAAAGTGTATGGATGATATTATGTGTATTGATGGTATGTTAGATAGAGTGACAAAATTAACTTTTCAAATTAATGGAAGATTTCAAATATAGGACGTACAGATTTTAATCTCAATAAGTTCTTATTGTGATAAAGAAATGGAGAAATTTTATATGAATGTACAAAATGTTTTTCATCATGCCAAACATCAATTTTAAAATTGTTATAAGAGACTTTAATGCTAGAATTAGAAAAAGATTGAAAGATTACAATACTGTGGATAAATCGTTTATAGGGATACAAATGAGGCAGGAATTTTCTGAAAAAGAAATCTAAATGGAAAATATGCATGAAACCATCCAAATGAAAGTACTTCAGAACTGAAAAATATTTTGTATAATGAAAAATATTTATTTCTTAATTATAATGGTTTTAATAGATTCAACACAGAAAGTTATAATTAATTAGTGAGATGTAAAACACATATTAGACAAATCTATTAAGTAAGACATTATTAACATTTGTAATTAAATGTTGGACTATTTCCGTTACTACTCTTAATTGATTTGGTTTTCTTTTTTAACTTAACCTTATTTAATGTTTAAAATATATTCAACTCTTAGTAATGCCCTACAGGTTAGTGTTCAATAAAATAATTCAAGTAGCAGTATTCTCTTCTTCAACTGTACCTGGCCTGACCATTGATAATACATAGGAATTAAACCAGAGACTTTTAGATTTGTGAATAATTAATTTAAGGTGATATACTCTAACTAACTTAGCTATTCAATCAAAGAGACCATTCTTAACCTTCAGGAAGTCCAATGAATTTAAATCAGAACTTGGAAGCTATTTCAAATTATTAACAGGTTTTGAAAATGATCCATATGTGATTGAAATCAATAAAATTGATATTTTGCTGCAAACTGCAACAAAAATAGTTAGTACCAAAAGCAGTAATTGACCAGTAAATTTTTAAATGAGGTAAAATAATATGCAAAGGAAGAAGAAATATAAAAATATTTTTAAATGATCAATTAATAATTGAATATGTGGAATTCTGTAAAATGATAACTAAAATAGTTTGTAATAATATGAAGAAATACATTCATGAATTGGCAAGAAAAGCCTTAGAAAAGAGTAGAAATCTCAAAAATATACACACCTTAGTAATGGAATGAAGAAAAAATAGAAACAATATCATAAACTGTGTGAAAGCACTTTATAAAGAATTATATAGTAATATAAGAGAAGAAAACAAAATAAGTAAATAATCAAATGACTTTATTTCTTTGAAATACATAAGAAATTTCAACACTGAAAATAATGTAATTGGATATGATCATGAATTTTAAGTTCCAGAAGTTGTCTTTTTACCATTCCATCAAACTATACAGGATTAAAGTAATTCCAG
This sequence comes from Epiperipatus broadwayi, assembly GCA_028023455.1. Classification (NCBI taxonomy): domain Eukaryota; kingdom Metazoa; phylum Onychophora; class Udeonychophora; order Euonychophora; family Peripatidae; genus Epiperipatus; species Epiperipatus broadwayi. Next base: position 5,152,853 of record JAQFVV010012400.1, on the reverse strand, counting down.
ATTTATCTGGCTTCTATGACTATTACAACTTGATTACATTTCCATTTGTACTCAAACTAACCAAATAACAAAGTAGCTTTAAAAGTGTTTTTAGCCCAAAGGAGCACATTCATGCATTGTGAACCCATAAATGTGATTGGTATTATGCTTTAGATTTATAGGTTGTGAAAAGATATTTGATTTTATAAGCATTTCCACAGTGACTAAAGATTTGAATAATCATCATATAGACCTTGATATTATCACATTTTGAAAAATAGTTAGATTACATGGCTTCATAAGAATATTAATATTATGATGAAGGTTTACGTCAAGGTAATTCCATATCTCAAAACATTTTACAGTAGTTTTACAAAAATATTATGTTAAAAATTTAAAGCTACAAAATTAAAAATAGATGAATATTATTTAAATAATCTAGATTTTAGTGGTGGTGTGATTGTTTGTGAAAAGAATACTCCAGAGCTTCAGAAAATATTTCAATAGTTAATTATTGTATGAAACTAGCAGAGGACTAAAGGTAAATGCTAAAATAGGTAACCTTCAATAAATTTGCACAGAAGAAAATTAGGGTTGATAATCAATAATTTTAAAAAAATTAATACTTACAAATATCTTGGTTAGGCTATTAATGTAGATGGAAATGTAATGTAATATATAAAATTAATTATAATGTAATATTAAATACGCTTAACGTATATAGTGAAATTAACTTCAACGATTATATTAATATTTCTTAAGGCTAAGCGCTTTCAGAGCTTACACTCATATTCATAGCCTTTTAACGTAGTAATTTATGCAAATCTATGCAAGCTTATTTATATTGTCCATCTCTTTGAAATGGAAAAGCATGTGTCTCTCCTGTTTATTGCTTTCATATCTCTTGATATATACCATGCTTCTTTCACCTTCCTCTTGATGTCACTTCTTTCAGTTGCAATTATCCTAGCATTTGCAGGTTCAAAATCGTGATTAGCCTCTTTTTGGTGGTCCACAAATACTGAGCTGCCTTCGTTTGTTCTTAATACTCTTTTGTATAAGTATTTATGCTGAGCCACTCTGTTGTTTATAGTGGCCCGAGTCTCACCATAGTATACTGCACCGCAGTTTGCCTGAGGGCATGCCAACTTATACACCACATGTGGTGTTGATTGTAGGTCAATTTTGTCCTTAGAATTGTTCAAAATCCTGTTGGTGTTTGGAGGGGTTCGAAAACCTACTGCAAATTCATTCTGCAATTTATTGACCAGTTTTCTAGCAATGTTAGGAATATATGGCAGACATATGCGTTGTTTTTTGTCCCTGCTAGGTTTGGTTATGTTTTCATAAAATGTTTTAATTCTTCTGTTGATGGTTATTAAATCATAACCAACCTTCATCAGATCATTAACATATTGGTTAATATTTACCCTTCTTTCTTCTTCATATTTGCACAAATGGTAATTCCTGAACAAAAAAAGCAGAAAGCCCTGCCAATTTGTGGGCTCTCGGTGTTTTCGATTTAGTATGGATGTATCCTCTAATGTTTAAAGGTTTAACTTTCATGTTGTAATTAATGCATCTGTGTGTTCTTGTTATTATTAGGTCCAAATAATTAATTGAATTAAGCTCACTCTCTTCAGTGCAGTTAAATATTAAGTTGGTATGTGCCTGCAGTTCATCTTGAATGGCTTTTATTATAAGTTTAGGTGCTGCAATGAAAATGTCATCTACATACCTACAATAAATTATTCCATGTGTTTGTTCTTGGAACTTTGATATGATCTGGTTTTCAAAATAACCGATTACAATGCTAGATACAATGCCACTCATAGGCAGTCCCATCGGCCATCCATTATTCATCCTATACCATCTATTTTCAAATGTCGCAAATATGTTCTCATCTAACCAATTCATGAAGTCAATGATAAACTCAATTTTCTGTTCAGGACAATGATTATTCTGAAGCTCTTCTTTAATTATCCTGATTGAACCTTTTCTATTAATTGATCCGTAGAGTTCAGATATATCTATGGCTGCTATATTGAAACTGTCATCGATGGCTGCATTTTTAATTAAGTCTACAAACTCGAAAGAAGATTTTATAGTATATTTGCCAAATCCTATTAATTCTATTAACCACGAATTTATTAATTTTGCTGTGTTTGCATAATGTACACCTCCAAAGTCAAGCATTAGTCTTAATGGAGTCCCTTGTTTATGCATTTTAGCATTCGCAAACATTCGTGGTTGTGATGTGGCAGATGGGTATATTCTATAGTATTCAGCTTGATTTATTCCTTTATTTTTATGTTTGCGTAGGATTAAAGAGATAAATTTTTCTCTGTTCATTTTATTATTAACCTCAGCTGACAACTCAAAACCCAATTTCTGAATTTGTATTCTCATCTTATCTTTAAATTCTTGTTCATCCATTATTATGAAGCGATTGCCTTTGTCCTCTTTAAGACAAATAATTTTATTTTCATTAAAGAACTTTTTCGCATTCATGACTTTATTGTTCCAGCCATTATTTTCAGTATTCAATTTCTTATTACTAATGATCCTGTTGATCTCATAAATAACATTATCTCTCATAGGATAATTTATTAAAGCTGCTTCCGTGTCTGCTATTATTTCCATTTTGGGTTGATTCCATCCTCCTCCTACAAATTTAGGTCCAAGATTCAGGATAGATCTAATTTCAGCCGATGGTCTAACGCTAGACAAATTAACATACGTGTCTTCTATTCCCATATCAGTTAAAACAACGTTTTGTTTATTAGCTAGAAATCTCAATTTCTTTAAGAATTTCTTCTCTAATCTTTGTTCAATATTATTGCATTTATTTATGATCCATTGTGGCTCAGGCGTTATAGACGTAATCGTAGACAGACGTTTCTTGTTATTATTTAACGCCTTCCTGCAATTGCCAATAATCCAGCTTAATAATTTACGCTGTAACATATGAGTGACAACATCTACATTATGAATAGACCTATTCACTTTAATTCTACAGCAATTAGGAATAATATTCGCCTGCTTACAATTTTGCAAAAAATAAACACGCTGCTGAAAAGTTCTAATTAACGTGTCCAATTTCAGACAAATTCTTTCGTTATAATGCATATTCAAAATATTGTAATTTCCGATTTTTTCTTCACTATTGATAACAATGTAATATTAAATATGCTTAACGTATATAGTGAAATTAAATTCAACGATTATATTAATATTTCTTAAGGCTAAGCGCTTTCAGAGCTTACACTCATATTCATAGCCTTTAAACGTAGTAATTTATGCAAATCTATGCAAGCTTATTTATATTGTCCATCTCTTTGAAATGGAAAAGCATGTGTCTCTCCTGTTTATTGCTTTCATATCTCTTGATATATACCATGCTTCTTTCACCTTCCTCTTGATGTCACTTCTTTCAGTTGCAATTATCCTAGCATTTGCAGGTTCAAAATCGTGATTAGCCTCTTTTTGGTGGTCCACAAATACTGAGCTGCCTTCGTTTGTTCTTAATACTCTTTTGTATAAGTATTTATGCTGAGCCACTCTGTTGTTTATAGTGGCCCGAGTCTCACCATAGTATACTGCACCGCAGTTTGCCTGAGGGCATGCCAACTTATACACCACATGTGGTGTTGATTGTAGGTCAATTTTGTCCTTAGAATTGTTCAAAATCCTGTTGGTGTTTGGAGGGGTTCGAAAACCTACTGCAAATTCATTCTGCAATTTATTGGCCAGTTTTCTAGCAATGTTAGGAATATATGGCAGACATATGCGTTGTTTTTTGTCCCTGCTAGGTTTGGTTATGTTTTCATAAAATGTTTTCATTCTTCTGTTGATGGTTATTAAATCATAACCAACCTTCATCAGATCATTAACATATTGGTTAATATTTACCCTTCTTTCTTCTTCATATTTGCACAAATGGTAATTCCTGAACAAAAAAAAAAAAAAAAGCAGAAAGCCCTGCCAATTTGTGGGCTCTCGGTGTTTTCGATTTAGTATGGATGTATCCTCTAATGTTTAAAGGTTTAACTTTCATGTTGTAATTAATGCATCTGTGTGTTCTTGTTATTATTAGGTCCAAATAATTAATTGAATTAAGCTCACTCTCTTCAGTGCAGTTAAATATTAAGTTGGTATGTGCCTGCAATTCATCTTGAATGGCTTTTATTATAAGTTTAGGTGCTGCAATGAAAATGTCATCTACATACCTACAATAAATTATTCCATGTGTTTGTTCTTGGAACTTTGATATGATCTGGTTTTCAAAATAACCGATTACAATGCTAGATACAATGCCACTCATAGGCAATCCCATCGGCCATCCATTATTCATCCTATACCATCTATTTTCAAATGTCGCAAATATGTTCTCATCTAACCAATTCATGAAGTCAATGATAAACTCAATTTTCTGTTCAGGACAATGATTATTCTGAAGCTCTTCTTTAATTATCCTGATTGAACCTTTTCTATTAATTGATCCGTAGAGTTCAGATATATCTATGGCTGCTATATTGAAACTGTCATCGATGGCTGCATTTTTAATTAAGTCTACAAACTCGAAAGAAGATTTTATAGTATATTTGCCAAATCCTATTAATTCTATTAACCACGAATTTATTAATTTTGCTGTGTTTGCATAATGTACACCTCCAAAGTCAAGCATTAGTCTTAATGGAGTCCCTTGTTTATGCATTTTAGCATTCGCAAACATTCGTGGTTGTGATGTGGCAGATGGGTATATTCTATAGTATTCAGCTTGATTTATTCCTTTATTTTTATGCTTGCGTAGGATTAAAGAGATAAATTTTTCTCTGTTCATTTTATTATTAACCTCAGCTGACAACTCAAAACCCAATTTCTGAATTTGTATTCTCATCTTATCTTTAAATTCTTGTTCATCCATTATTATGAAGCGATTGCCTTTGTCCTCTTTAAGACAAATAATTTTATTTTCATTAAAGAACTTTTTCGCATTCATGACTTTATTGTTCCAGCCATTATTTTCAGTATTCAATTTCTTATTACTAATGATCCTGTTGATCTCATAAATAACATTATCTCTCATAGGATAATTTATTAAAGCTGCTTCCGTGTCTGCTATTATTTCCATTTTGGGTTGATTCCATCCTCCTCCTACAAATTTAGGTCCAAGATTCAGGATAGATCTAATTTCAGCCGATGGTCTAACGCTAGACAAATTAACATACGTGTCTTCTATTCCCATATCAGTTAAAACAATGTTTTGTTTATTAGCTAGAAATCTCAATTTCTTTAAGAATTTCTTCTCTAATCTTTGTTCAATATTATTGCATTTATTTACGATCCATTGTGGCTCAGGCGTTATAGACGTAATCTTAGACAGACGTTTCTTGTTATTATTTAACGCCTTCCTGCAATTGCCAATAATCCAGCTTAATAATTTACGCTGTAAAATATGAGTGACAACATCTACATTATGAATAGACCTATTCACTTTAATTCTACAGCAATTAGGAATAATATTCGCCTGCTTACAATTTTGCAAAAAATAAACACGCTGCTGAAAAGTTCTAATTAACGTGTCCAATTTCAGACAAATTCTTTCGTTATAATTATAAAATATTGTAATTTCCGATTTTTTCTTCACTATTGATAACAATGTAATATTAAATACGCTTAACGTATATAGTGAAATTAAATTCAACGATTATATTAATATTTCTTAAGGCTAAGCGCTTTCAGAGCTTACACTCATATTCATAGCCTTTTAACGTAGTAATTTATGCAAATCTATGCAAGCTTATTTATATTGTCCATCTCTTTGAAATGGAAAAGCATGTGTCTCTCCTGTTTATTGCTTTCAAATCTCTTGATATATACCATGCTTCTTTCACCTTCCTCTTGATGTCACTTCTTTCAGTTGCAATTATCCTAGCATTTGCAGGTTCAAACTCATGATTAGCCTCTTTTTGGTGGTCCACAAATACTGAGCTGCCTTCGTTTGTTCTTAATACTCTTTTGTATAAGTATTTATGCTGAGCCACTCTGTTGTTTATAGTGGCCCGAGTCTCACCATAGTATACTGCACCGCAGTTTGCCTGAGGGCATGCCAACTTGTACACCACATGTGGTGTTGATTGTAGGTCAATTTTGTCCTTAGAATTGTTCAAAATCCTGTTGGTGTTTGGAGGGGTTCGAAAACCTACTGCAAATTCATTCTGCAATTTACTATGGTGAGTTTTCTAGCAATGTTAGGAATATATGGCAGACATATGCGTTGTTTTTTGTCCCTGCTAGGTTTGGTTATGTTTTCATAAAATGTTTTAATTCTTCTGTTGATGGTTATTAAATCATAACCAACCTTCATCAGATCATTAACATATTGGTTAATATTTACCCTTCTTTCTTCTTCATATTTGCACAAATGGTAATTCCTGAACAAAAAGGCAGAAAGCCCTGCCAATTTGTGGGCCCTCGGTGTTTTCGATTTAGTATGGATGTATCCTCTAATGTTTAAAGGTTTTACTTTCATGTTGTAATTAATGCATCTGTGTGTTCTTGTTATTATTAGGTCCAAATAATTAATTGAATTAAGCTCACTCTCTTCAGTGCAGTTAAATATTAAGTTGGTATGTGCCTGCAGTTCATCTTGAATGGCTTTTATTATAAGTTTAGGTGCTGCAATGAAAATGTCATCTACATACCTACAATAAATTATTCCATGTGTTTGTTCTTGGAACTTTGATATAATCTGGTTTTCAAAATAACCGATTACAATACTAGATACAATGCCACTCATAGGCAGTCCCATCGGCCATCCATTATTCATCCTATACCATCTATTTTCAAATGTCGCAAATATGTTCTCATCCAACCAATTCATGAAGTCAATGATAAAATCAATTTTCTGTTCAGGACAATGATTATTTTGAAGCTCAAAGTGTTCTAGTTATTATTAGGTCCAAATAATTAATTGTATTAAGCTCACCCTCTTCAGTGCAGTTAAATATTAAGTTGGTATGTGCCTGCAGTTCATCTTGAATGGCTTTTATTATAAGTTTAGGTGCTGCAATGAAAATGTCATCTACATACCTACACATGGATTAATTTACTGTAGGTATGTAGATGACATTTTCATTGCAGCACCTAAACTTATAATAAAAGCCATTCAAGATGAACTGCAGGCACATACCAACTTAATATTTAACTGCACTGAAGAGGGTGAGCTTAATACAATTAATTATTTGGACCTAATAATAACTAGAACACACAGATGCATTGATTACAACATGAAAGTAGGGCCCACAAATTGGCAGGGCTTTCTGCCTTTTTGTTCAGGAATTACCATTTGTGCAAATATGAAGAAGAAAGAAGAATTAATATTAACCAATATGTTAATGATCTGATGAAGGTTGGTTATGATTTAATAACCATCAACAGAAGAATTAAAACATTTTATGAAAACATAACCAAACCTAGTAAGGACAAAAAACAACGCATATGTCTGCCATATATTCCTAACATTGCTAGAAAACTGGTCAAAAAATTGCAAAATGAATTTACAGTAGGTTTTCGAACCCCTCCAAACACCAACAGGATTTTGAACAATTCTAAGGACAAAATTGACCTACAATCAACACCACATGTTGTGTACAGGTTGGCATGCCCTCAAGCGGACTGCGGTGCAGTATACTATGGTGAGACTCGGGCCACTATAAACAACAGAGTGGCTCAGCATAAATACTTATATAAAAGAGTATTAAGAACAAACGAAGGCAGCTCAGTATTTGTGGACCACCAGATAGAGGCTAATCATGAATTCGAACCTGCAAATGCTAGGATAATTACAACTGAAAGAAATGACATCAAAAGGAAGGTGAAAGAAGCATGGTATATATCAAGAGATTTAAAAGCAATAAACAGGAGAGACACATGCTTTTCCATTTCAAAGAGATGGACAATATAAATAAGCTTGCATAGATTTGTATAAATTACTACGTTAAAAGGCTATGAATATGAGTGAAAGCTCCGAAAGCGCTTAGCCTTAAGAAATATTAATATAATCGTTGAAGTTAATTTCACTATATACGTTAAGCGTATTTAATATTACATTATTATCAATAGTGAAGAAAAAATCGGAAATTACAATATTATGAATATGCATTATAACGAAAGAATTTGTCTGAAATTGGACACGTTAATTAGAACTTTTCAGCAGCGTGTTTATTTTTTGCAAAATTGTAAGCAGGCGAATATTATTCCTAATTGCTGTAGAATTAAAGTGAATAGATCTATTCATAATGTAGATATTGTCACTCGTGTTTTACAGCGTAAATTATTAAGCTGGATTATTGGCAATTGCAGGAAGGCGTTAAATAATAACAAGAAACGTCTGTCTACGATTACGTCTATTACGCCTGAGCCACAATGGATCGTAAATAAATGCAATAATATTGAGCAAAGATTAGAGAAGAAATTCTTAAAGAAATTGAGATTTCTAGCTAATAAACAAAACGTTGTTTTAACTGATATGGGAATAGAAGACACGTATGTTAATTTGTCTAGCGTTAGACCATCGGCTGAAATTAGATCTATCCTGAATCTTGGACCTAAATTTGTAGGAGGAGGATGGAATCAACCCAAAATGGAAATAATAGCAGACACGGAAGCAGCTTTAATAAATTATCCTATGAGAGATAATGTTATTTATGAGATTAACAGGATCATTAGTAATAAGAAATTGAATACTGTAAATAATGGCTGGAACAATAAAGTCATGAATGCGAAAAAGTTCTTTATTGAAAATAAAATTATTTGTCTTAAAGAGGACAAAGGCAATCGCTTCGTTTTGATGGATGAAGAAGAATATAAAGAAAAGATGAGAATACAAATTCAGAAACTGGGCTTTGAGTTTTCAGCTGAGGTTAATAATAAAATGAACAGAGAAAAATTTATCTCTTTAATCCTGCGCAAGCATAAAAATAAAGGAATAAATCAAGCTGAATATTATAGAATATACCCATCTGCCACATCACAACCACGAATGTTTGCGAATGCTAAAATGCATAAACAAGGGACTCCATTAAGACTAATGCTTGACTTTGGAGGTGTTCATTATGCAAACACAGCAAAATTAATAAATTCATGGTTAATAGAATTAATAGGATTTGGCAAATATACTATAAAATCTTCTTTCGAGTTTGTAGACTTAATTAAAAATGCAGCCATCAATGACAGTTTCAATATAGCAGCCATAGATATATCTGAACTCTACGGATCGATTAATAGAAAAGGTTCAATCAGGATAATTAAAGAAGAGCTTCAAAATAATCATTGTCCTGAACAGAAAATTGATTTTATCATTGACTTCATGAATTGGTTGGATGAGAACATATTTGCGACATTTGAAAATAGATGGTATAGGATGAATAATGGATGGCCGATGGGACTGCCTATGAGTGGCATTGTATCTAGTATTGTAATCGGTTATTTTGAAAGCAAGATTATATCAAAGTTCCAAGAACAAACACATGGATTAATTTACTGTAGGTATGTAGATGACATTTTCATTGCAGCACCTAAACTTATAATAAAAGCCATTCAAGATGAACTGCAGGCACATACCAACTTAATATTTAACTGCACTGAAGAGGGTGAGCTTAATACAATTAATTATTTGGACCTAATAATAACTAGAACACACAGATGCATTGATTACAACATGAAAGTAAAACCATTAAATATTAGAGGATACATCCATACTAAATCGAAAACACCGAGGGCCCACAAATTGGCAGGGCTTTCTGCCTTTTTGTACAGGAATTACCATTTGTGCAAATATGAAGAAGAAAGAAGAATTAATATTAACCAATATGTTAATGATCTGATGAAGGTTGGTTATGATTTAATAACCATCAACAGAAGAATTAAAACATTTTATGAAAACATAACCAAACCTAGTAAGGACAAAAAACAACGCATATGTCTGCCATATATTCCTAACATTGCTAGAAAACTGGTCAAAAAATTGCAAAATGAATTTACAGTAGGTTTTCGAACCCCTCCAAACACCAACAGGATTTTGAACAATTCTAAGGACAAAATTGACCTACAATCAACACCACATGTTGTGTACAGGTTGGCATGCCCTCAAGCGGACTGCGGTGCAGTATACTATGGTGAGACTCGGGCCACTATAAACAACAGAGTGGCTCAGCATAAATACTTATATAAAAGAGTATTAAGAACAAACGAAGGCAGCTCAGTATTTATGGACCACCAGATAGAGGCTAATCATGAATTCGAACCTGCAAATGCTAGGATAATTACAACTGAAAGAAATGACATCAAAAGGAAGGTGAAAGAAGCATGGTATATATCAAGAGATTTAAAAGCAATAAACAGGAGAGACACATGCTTTTCCATTTCAAAGAGATGGACAATATAAATAAGCTTGCATAGATTTGTATAAATTACTACGTTAAAAGGCTATGAATATGAGTGAAAGCTCTGAAAGCGCTTAGCCTTAAGAAATATTAATATAATCGTTGAAGTTAATTTCACTATATACGTTAAGCGTATTTAATATTACATTATTATCAATAGTGAAGAAAAAATCGGAAATTAAAATTAATTATAGAATTGATGAAGTATTCAAAAATAACTTAATATGACAATGAAATTTGCCTGTGTTTGAAAAAAATATTTTTTTAATAAATCTATTATATCAGTTTAAATACCATATAGATATATCACATGAACAAAACAGAAGATAAATAAGAAGATTCAGATTCTTTATTAAAATATAGAAAGGTTATATACTGGAATCAGCAAGAAGAGATACAAAGCAAAATACACTGGTAAAGGAATAATCATATACCAATGAAAGAATTAAGACTCAAAAGATGTTATGCTAGATATATTGTTAGAAATTAGAAAAGATAATAGATATATATTTAAAATTTAAACTGAATTCTGTATTATAAAAAGTGACCATATGGGAGATGGGTGGATGAAATAAAGACATTTTCTGGCTTGGTGTGAAAAATAGATAATATGGATAAGAAAACTGTATTAAACTTAGTGAGGTCTTTGTATTGCCATGGATCTATAAAAGTTGGTGAAATAAGTAGCAGATTTTTATGAACTTTTAAATGTAAATATTAAAATTATATGGAAATTTTGGGGTATTTAGATATATTTTAACTATAATATAATCAGCTAAGCAACCAATTAAAAATTGGCATTTCAAGTCAAATTACATTATCTACTAATATTATTTCCATATGTTCCATGTGGATTTAGTTTTAGTTTAGTATTCTTGATTATAATATAGTTATGTCAGGTATGAGTACTCTTATATGTGTAAAAACTGGAAGAATCACATCTTTCTAGAATTTTTACAAGCCTCTCTTATAAAAAGTTATATATCATAATTACAAGATATTTCTATGTATATATCTAGATATATTTCAGCTGAAACAAGGCAAATAAATAATTTAAAAAACACTGCAAACTAAAATCATGTTATCGAGCAATCATATTTCTATCTGATTCATTTTGAAATCAAAAAAGGATTGTTTTCAAATTAGTACTATAGATGTGATTTTTTCCAGTTTTCACTCATAGAAAGTAAACTAAAAGATCCAACTTTAAATAAAAATGAATCAGATAAAAATATTATTATTATTATTATTATTATTATTATTATTATTATTATTATTATTATTATTATTATTATTATTATTATTATTATTATTATTATTATTATTATTATTATTATTATTATTATTATTATTATTATTATTATTATTATTATTATTATTATTATTATTATTATTATTATTATTATTATTATTATTATTATTATTATTATTATTATTATTATTATTATTATTATTATATAAAATGATTTCATTCTATAATATCAGATATTATTTATTAGTTTGCCTGATTAAATCAAAGTTTGAAGAATATCTAGATAAATATATGGACATTTCCATTATAATTTTGGTATTTATATATGTATAGTGAAATCACATTCAATACTTGACTTATATATTGATCAATTATATAAGCAAATATTTTATCTAGCGCCATGCTTGCAATTATATTTCATTCCAATATCAGCCTTTCAAGCTAATTGAGCATGCACCTTTTGAGTGTTAAATAAATGAATACTCTCTTCTTCAATCCAAGATATAGTATTTATTTAACCCTCAAAAGGTGCGTGCTCAATTAGCTTGAAAGGCTGATATTGGAATGAAATTGATCAAGTATATATATATACATTAAACAAAAATAAAAATGAGAAATTGCAAACAAAGTTCATTTTAAATTTCTAGTTCATCTTATAAGTGCTTGGCACTGTGATCTATGTGTTTGAAATTATAATAATCAATTTAAACGCTTTTATTGTATTATTTGGATTTTATTTATCATTAGTTTTCATCAACTTATTATTTACAAAAGTATAATTATAATCATCAATAAAGCAAGTCATATATTGCATGACATTGCTTTTATATGCTTATATTTACAAATATGTAATATAAGGAGCATACCAATAGCTCAAACAAGCTCTTATTGATAAGTGAGTTAAGAGAAAGATATTTAAAATCTCTATCTAGAATATTCCTATCCCCAGACAATTGGTTTTGAGCTTTAGGTCACCTCAGTGAGGAGCTAGAACATTCAAACACATTCTAGTTTCTCACTGAGGTGAGCCAAAAGCTCGAAATCAATTGTTCTGGGGATAGGAATATTCTAGATAGAGATTTTAAATATCTTTCTCTTACTGCACTTATCAATAAGAGCTTGTTTGAGCTATTAGATGCTCCCCAAATTCCAATTTTTTAAAACCAATTTTTAAAAAACAAAAAAATTATGACTTGCTTTTTTTGATTTTTTAAATTTTGCTTTTGGGGTTTGGTAGTGTGAGGGGTATTTTAATATGGGGGTTTTGAATTTTTTTTTCTCCCTTATATATATTTTATTTATAGATGTTTAATAAAAAAATTTTTTTTTAATAAAATTTTATTTTTTTTTATATATTTATTATATAAATAAATGGGGGTTTTGGGTTGGTTTTTTTTTTTGTGTTTTTGGTTTTGCCCCCCCGGGGGGGAAAAAACAAAAAAAAAAAATAAGAAAAATATAAAAAAAAAAAAATTTTTTTTAATAAGAGCTTGTTTGAGCTATGCTTCCTATATTATGTATATATTGAATTAAATACTTTCTGTGGATTGTTATTCTAATAAAGAACAGAAATAAGGAGATTTTATCCATGTAAACAGAGATAACCATTGCCTTTGATGTTTTCATGAAACTACTAATTGGCAATATCCCTGAGGCTAAATAAGTTTTCTTCATTACCTATAATAGCTGTTTTGTTTGGGTTTATTGTTAAAGCAAAAAGTCCTCTTTTACTCAAATTCAAGTTGTTAAATGGCTTTAAACTCAAAAAGCTATTTTACATAGATGTGACAAAGAATAGCATCTTTTTTTTTCATTCTGCATATTGTGCAACCTGGCTGCACACCTCATTTATTAATACACACACACACATATATATATATATATATATATAAAATGAAACTTTATTAATAGAATGATAGTTTTAGTTGAATATTACATTGATAAATTTTTATATAGTAAGTGATATGTAATAAACAAAAAAAGTATCACTTAATTAAGTGAAATGAAGATCTTATTGTAAAATATGTGTTATATTTCTAAACACAATTATATTTTGTATTCTGTGTATTTTTAAGAAATAGAAAATCTTAAAAATTTGAAATGTATATTATTTCTTTTTTAACTTACCATATTACTTTGAATATAAGCTACCCCTGAATTTAAATCACAGAAGGACTTTAAGCTTGGAAAATTGGAAAAAAAAACATCCAAAAATGATTTTATAATAGGTATGATATTGAAAAATAAGAAACACTTTTATTTACTTAAATAGAAACCAATATAACTTTTTTTTAAATCAGTCTTATTTGTAGACTATTTTACCATCATTAGTAAGTATGGGTAATAAAATATTCAAAATTGAAATATGATATCGACAATCATAATATTATTTGCATGTGTAGCGTAAAGCGAAGACAATTTTTTGGGGGAGTGCAAGATTGGCAGAAATAAGATATTAAAGTATTCACTTTGAATTAGTATGGATAATAAAAAAGTCAAAATTAAATTATGACCAGATACAACCTAATTACCACTATCAAACAGCAGCCGGATTAACTCAGAAAAATGTGAGCAGGAAATCACAAATAAACTGTTATCAACAATTGTAATACTGTGCACATGCATGGAGCATAAAGCAAAGACACAATTATTGGTGAATACAAGATATGCAAAAATAAAATGTTCGCTTTGAATTTAGGCCACACCCTAATTTATGTCTTCAAAATTTGAATAAAAAAATTGTTTATAACTAAAATTCCATAGGGAAAAGTATTTTCAAGCAACATTATAAAGTTGAAAACCATAGAACAAAATTAGCAGATGGTGGTCTAAAGATAATTGTATTTGCAGATTAAATCATAATTTAATTTCTAAATTAATAAAAGATATCTATTTTTTGAAATACAATGGTGAAGAATGAAGATTAGTAGTGTTTATAAAACAGGGTCAAGTAAATTTTATTTCATTCCATTTTCCTGTTGTATAAGGAATTTACCACTAGTAGAACAATTGAGAAAACTTAGGTCATTGTGAGTTTGGAAGCAGTAAAATTGATAATTGGATAGTATCTGAGATTAAACATTAAAAAGTCCTGTTCAACTGCTAAACCCGTGGAAGCCTTAAAATTTAATTTAAAAACATTCAATATGCAGTGCTCAATGTCCAGAGGCATCTCCCATTGTCACTGGTTGCCCTATATGCTGTGTGCTAGTGTTCAGCATAAATATACTTTATTGTTGAATAATCAACCAAGGGCTAAATAGAAGATATTTTTTCTGCTAATTACATTCAAATGGCACAAAAATATTATTCCTCACTCAGAAAGAATGAAGAACTCATCTAACATAGAACCATCTATGAATTAAAGCATCTTAGAACATCAAGGCAGAGAACAGTAAAAATAAAAAGGGTATTAAGAACTGAAGTAACTTTGATAAAATACTAAGTAAAATATCTTATTTGATTAATACATATTAATAAATTAATTAAGGCCTTTCTAAATAGAAAACTGTAAATATTTTTTTATATAATTTGATTTTATTTTTAATTGTATAATATTTTGTCTTTCTTTATAATTATGATAGGCATTTATTCCCCACATTTTTATAATGAGAGTGTTATTCTTACGAATACCAAATAAATTAGTCATGCAATTATAATTTGGATTAAAACATTTAAATGTTCCCAAGAAGCTATAATTTAGTTATCTAATCAATTTTTAGAGTTATGATATTTTTCTTTACTTGGTTTGTTTATTATTGAAAATAATTATAGAGATTGTGTGGGAGAGAAATATTAAATTTTAATTGTATTTGTTATTAAATTTGTTTTGTTTTTTTTAAATCATACAAGTTTTGTTCCGCATTTATTTCTTTGTGCTAATCAGTTTTATATATTGAATAATAGTTTAAGTCAATTGCATATAAGTTATACACAAGAAATTTCAAGTAAGAGTTTTAAAAAAATAATTTGGTATTTGGTAAATGCTGACAGTTATTTTGGGTAAACAATCCTATATCAAGATAATACTGGCTTCTGAATAAAAACTGCTCTTGAATGGGGAGGATTGGATGAGTAGGCACTAGATGGGGATTTTGTGCACAAGCCTTCTGGCATCCATTGATTATTCTAGCTTGCTGTGTGTGGCAATACATATAGTGAGTTTTGCCTGTTTTAACATTATACACAAGCATAAGAAGTGGTGGTCATGTGATGTTTATCTCTCATATATTCAATATTGATTGATTCTGGTGTGGAGGGGTGGAAATTATAGGGAATATAATTATAATTTCTTTATTAAATAATATACTGTGATAATTATTTATTTTATTATAAGAAGTTGCAGTTTGATTATCTTGGAGGTGATAAAACAAAATTTAAGTTAAATTAATATATAGATCATTACTGTTACAATATACAAGGAGAGATCCAAAAATAACCAGAATCTTCTATGGTTTGTGCACCTTCTGTAGTATATGCTTCAGCTGTTACATACTTTTTGCAGAAGCCTTTATGCATCAATCTGCCAAATGGCATCACCATGTGAATTTGTGTAGTCATGTAACATTGTTTTGTAAAGTGGGTTTTGCATTTTTGTCAATTTTTTCACAATGGCTGAAATGTTTGAACAATTAATGCTGTTTTTTTTTTTTACCCAAATAGTATTTTTCTCTCAGATTTAGTTCATAACTCTCACACATTTTATCTGCAAGTTCTGAAACATTTATGTGATGTGGTAAAATATAAACATTCCATTTTGTGCAAAGAAGAGTGAAAACTCCACCCCAACAGTGTCATCTCTCAAAGCCTTGAGAGTGAAACAGTTTTTAATTAAATTCAGCATGACTCAGGTTATCTATTAGTGGTATTTACTCAATCTCACTTTATGCAATTTTTTTTAATCTCTTGAATGAAAAAATGTCTATTTTTTTTTTGCAGACTTAGAACTGAGAGGGGAAATGACAGAAGTATTAAAATGCATCACTCTGCAAGTGTTTTCAGACTAGTTCAAAAAGTGACAAACTGGTTTAGACCAGTACATTGCATTAAATAGACTATACTTTTTAAAGTGATTAAATTTACAACACCTAAAAATGAATATACAAATTTTTATTACAAAATGTCCGGTTATTTTAGGGTCCCTTTATGTATATATATATTGCAACATCTCTGGCATAATTTACTCCATAATTTTTAAAAAAAAATAATACAAAAAGTGATTATATATTTTAAAACTTAGTAAAAAATATTTATTTATTTTAAATCAAATAACATATTAACAAGATGAAAAATGAAATAATTTATCAGAAATAAAAAAATAAGTATTCCTTGGTATTTTAAAATAATAATTCTAAAGTAAAGTTAATTATTTTTACAATATTAAGTTGCCTTGGGAATTTGGAAAGTTATCATCAATGAAGAAAAAAAACAGAATATCATCTGCTTTGTAAAACTTGGAGGGAATTCAATTAAATTCTTCCATGCACTTTTTATACAATTAAAGCCAGGAAAATTATTTTGATTCTTACATATTCACATATATATGTGATCATGGGATAGAACTTTAATTAGAGTGCTCAAATTTTTATTTCCAGAAGTGTATATTATTTATGAGTGATGATGTCTTAACACTGAATAATACCTGAGTATATCAACCCTCACTGAAACTTATTGTGAACATTATAACACAATTTGACAATTTAATATTATAAGAAAATGTATCAGTTAACTAAGTATTATAAAAAGAAATTGTCCAGGGAGAGAATAATTTTATGCATATTCAGCATATCTAATTCCCTGAATTATAAGGCACAACAATTAATAAGAAACTTATTTTACAGAAAAATAATTGAGTGAAGTAATTTATAAATTTCAGTATAAACCTATGATTGTCATGGTTAGAGATCTCAATTTTCAATTAGTTTTACTATTTAAGAAAGGTTGAGCTCAACAGAAAACTGAAATAAGGTAAACTGGGTAAGACTTTTCCAATGACTTTTACTGAATAAATAATGACTAAAAACATTTTCTGTCATGTATGTTCCTATTTTATTACATTAATTATGTAAATATAAAACAATTATATTGTTTTTATTCTATTGTGATAAATAAAATTGTTTTAGTTAATTTTATTTCTTATAAATTTTCTCATCTGAATTACAAGTATATTATTTTCTATTACAATCAGAATAATACAATAAATATGTAGATGATGAAGATCAGGAAATATGGTTGGATGTGTATAAAGACTTGTATTTAATGTAAGTTCCAGTCTGATCATTATCCATGATTATTATCGAATTAGATTAATAAAAAATTGTATAATCACTCCACCATGTACACAGTCACCTGTTGGCAATCATATTCTCCTAGATTGAAATAATTTGTACATATTTCATTTCTTTCTACTTATCTTGGTGGGTGAAGTATAAGAATTTTTTTAATGTTACATCTCTAAAAATATTATTGATATTTAGATGAATGTTAAAAATTTCTTTTTATTAACTTCTTCATAGTTTTTTGTCCCTAAAAGCAATTAAAATATCCATAGGAGTGTACAAATATCCTAAGGAGCAGTGCTTTTTGTTTCAATTCTTAAAATCAATATTTATAAAGTGAAGAGGTGGAATTTGGCAGTCTATTGTTTATGATAACCACAGTCTTCTTTTTTTTTAATGTTTTACTTTTTTTTTTAATCAAAAATGTTTATTATCTATGTATACAGTGATCATTCAAGGAAAAAAAATTCTACATCTATTTTGTAAAACAATATGATTTTAAATCAGGTAAAGTCTAAATCTTATTGAGTTGCCTCGTGTTTTAAAAGTCCTGTGTTGCCTTTGTGCAGTCCGCAAAACTATCATTGTTTGTTTTGTTGTATGCTTTTAATATCTGCATCAATGTTCTTCCATATCAATTCCATATCTATATCCTGATAATGTTTTTAGTGCTGGTACATGTTCATTGCTGTTTTTACTTTGTCCTCTTTTTTGTGTTGCATTGCTCCTTGTGCTTGTTTGTCCTTTTATTTACTGTTCTGTATCACTAGTTGTTTCAGTGTTAGGGTTTGTTAGCCCCAAATCTATTGACATTTGCAGTTTTATTAGACCCCATGGGTTCTCATGAGAAAATTGGGGGCTATCCACTGGTCTCTATTTTTTGTAGCTATTATTTTTCTTAGTAGGATTTGTTGTCGATTTCTATTGCATTGGTTAAATACCATTTTGCATCTTATGAACCAGAGACAGTACAGCAGAAAAGTTGCACTTCTCACTGTCGCAAACTCTCCCACTGCTAATCAACACAGCAAACTTATTTTGTCAATTTTTTATTTTAATTATAAATAAAATATTTTTTAATAATTAAATCTATTAAAAGAAATTTCAAAAATGTATAAGTACAATGTGCTGTATAATGCTTAAGTGTATATAATGTTCATCTAAAATTTTATTAAGTATTAAAAATGTGTCTACTGGAATATTTAAAGTAAAATATGTTATAAGTGGATGTATATGATGTCTATATTATATATATATTAAAAAATGTAAAAAATAAAATTTAATTAGATAAACCAAGTTAATCATGGTCATCAAACAAAAAAACCCAGAACTAGACCTCCTTTTGTGCTCCTATAAGCACTATTGGATTCTGATTTATTACCTTTATTTTGCATAATAAACTAAGCCTCTTTAATTCTTCATTTTCTATCATTCCTTTCCTCATACATTACTTTAACAATACCAGGATCAAAATCATGCCCATATTCCTTTTAATGAATATAAAACATGTTAAAGCAGTTTTAGTTTATATATATATACATTAATGAATGCTGTTCATTCTTGACCTCAAATTTTCTTTCATTTCACTGCAGTATATATAAGAACAATCTGAGTGGCAGTACCCCACTAGATAAACAATATTGGACCCAATTTATCTGTTTTATTCTTACTATTATATACTAATCTGTTCAAATTAATGGGTGTCCTAAATTCAACATTGAACTTATCTGCATATATATTATACCCTGCCAACAGGATGATGACCCATAGAAAACATTACAAAGTCCATAAATTAAGCTATATTTTATTTTCTTTAGATACAATTTTATACTTTAATTATTTCTAAATCAATTTAAATTTATACTGCAATTATGAGACCCAAATATCCTATTAGACAAGATCACAAATCCTTTAACATTAAACAAATACAAAGTATCTGATCAATGGCATAAGAATACCAAGATGGTTAAGCATTAGTAGTTGAGAGGTCAGCACAGCTGCCTTACAAGCAGTTGTCCCGGGTTAGCGGGTTCGCTTCCTGACCGATGCTATGACACATGAGAAAAAAAAAGAATACCGATTTATTTCTCTTTATTAAGCATCTGGATATTCCCATAACTAACAGTAATACTTAAATAAATATAATAAAATATCTATAATCATTAACTTTAATGTGAATTAATTAAAAAGTTTATACTATCACTTTACTATGTATTATTTTCAATCATTATTATTTTATAGAGCAATAATTAATAGTAATAATGATGATGATGATGATGATTAGAACTGATTTTTTATTAACTATTTATTCAACCGAAAAATATAAAGATAGGTTTTACTTAATTCCATAGGTAATATAATAATTAAAAAAAACTGTTAATTATCGTAATTATAAATAAAATCATCTTACTGTTTTATGTTTTTATGATCTATAATATTTTAATAATAACCAACCACTTTTATTTCAATTATAATAATAATATATAATTTTAACAATAAAATAATTAATAATCTAATTTTCCAACAAATAAACATACTTTGCCACATTTAGAATATATACTTCATTAATAACCTATCATAGTACATTGTAATAGACTAATATATCTTTTAAAATATATTAGTTTTACATAATTACTATTCATTATCTTATTATTAAATTGATTCTTATTTAAGCTTTAAATTTTATACTTTAATTAATGTATATAGTACAATTAGCACTCTGTGAAGATGGTGTAGTGATGATGATTTAGGCCAAAGAAATACAACTCTAAAGACTTAATCCTACTTATAAACATTAACTTCATTAACATATTATTTACAAAAGTTTTAATAATTATATTTGAACTAATAGAATAACAATATAAAGAAAATTATATAATAATATAACACAATAAAATTATTTACACATTCAAACATTTTTATTTTCCTTTATTTACAATTGTCAAGAACTAAAATTAAATATCTTCTTTTAATAATATATGGTTTTATTTTAATAGCTTGACATTGTTTTCTTACCCAATAAAATTATGTATACTTATTATGTTATAGCATCAGATTAATGATAAATCATTTTCTATGTTTACTATTTATAATCATTATTGTTTAAAGCTTCTGTTAACAAATATAATTTACTCCAATCTTGACAACTATAAATTGATAAGAAAATAAAAAAATATGTATTTTTTAAAACAAAATAATCTTACTTTAATATTCTAAATATTCATATTCTTTTTTTATTATCTCTTATGATATTTACCACTTTTGACCTCTTTCAATCTAGGCCAATAAAATTATAATTACTACTTATTGAACTATTGATTTTCAACATCCTACTCAATTTTTCTAATAACCTTACTATTCCGCTCTTTGATAAATAAAAATAAAATATTATATTGTATACTTTAAAACTATGAAACCTCTCATATCTTGAAATAACTTAATTTTATATTTCATTCTACTTTCATGAATATTAATATATTTTTGGTACATCATAAAGTAAAAAATATCTTTATTTAGTTTATCTAGTACAACTTAAATACTAATCCTCTATTTTCAATTTTAATAATGCAATTTTCCTGGTTTTCATATCCAAACTATACTTGTTTCTTATATCTATTACCAATAATAAACTATACCGAATTATAAGTCAGGAGTAAATATAAATACACTATAATTATATCGAATTAAATACGAGATCAAAACTGAAATATCACTTTATATACTTTTACCCTTATATTTTTACACACATATATTTTATCCTCTTTAAATTAATCTATGTTATTACCTTTATATTTATAACTACTTAGATCCTTATTTACCCCCATTTATTATAGTCATTTAATAACACTTAAAATAAAAATGTAACCAAAATTACACACATAAATAAATTAAATTAATTTTTATATATATTTAGTTAACCCCCATAACTGTATAATAATTATTTAAATTATAAAACTTAAAAACTATTCAAAGACAATGATAATAATTTTAAATATATATATTTTTAAAACATAATACTATTTTACCAAATTTCATCCTTTAGGAGTTTTAATTTCTATAATAACCAAATTGTTTCAAACGTTGTACAATAAGTTTGGCGTCCCCCCATCTCTGCTCTTATTGTTTTCTTATTAATACAATAAAATATAAAATTTCTACGTAAACAATTATTTATAATTTGACATTTTTTTACTTGACAATCAAAATTATATCCCACTTTATTATATATCTGTTTTTTATTTTATTTTATTATAGACTCCTTTCTTTTTATATAATATTAAATGGTTATAAATCCAACATTATTTTTCATTATTCTCTTTATCCCATGGGTATTCCTTGCTAGTATTATCCTTTAAGTCTAATATTTTCTACACCATTCCTTTTTAGTCAAGATCAATATTATCCTCAACATACGTGATATACATTTTAAATACTACAATATTTATTTCATAAGTTTATTCAAGCATTTCCATCAAAATTCATATTTATTCCTTTCTATTTATCATCATAGCTTATTTAATTTTCTTCCACTCGTTGTGTTTTTAATCTCACTTTACTAATAAATAGTTCACTTATCTTCACAGTAAATAGTTACAGTCGTCAAAAATGTAGATAAAATATTCCTTTAACTATTTCTTTTTTAATTCATTACGATAGAATGACAGCCTGTTAAGCTAAATTGCGCAGACGCTGTGAGAATGTTGTTAATAAATGAATACCTTCGAACAACCACATGATATAGTATTTATATAAGAGTTTTAATTCATACAATATCAACACTCCCGTCTAATTTTATATCGTTCATCTACAATGTAAAATTCTTCTCTAAAGTTCATCATAACTGTTTTACTAAAATAATAAACCATCTTCTAATATATTTTATATGATTTAAATTATTAGGCAGATACATTTCTGCTTGCTCTCTTCTGGTATTAGATATATGTTTCCTTAGACAAATACTTCCATTATCATTATTTGCTGATTCATATCAACTTATAGTCTTTATAATCCACTTTGTTATAAATATTTTTCTTTTGGTTTATCCACAAATTCTATACCAGTTCTTTATATTTTTTATTCTAGACACGATGTATAATTACTTCAGCTTGCTTAATAATTAACCTATTATGTATTAATATAATACTCACTATTTTCACATTGAACTCTTTTGCTATTTTATACCATGTTTGTATAAATTCACCATTTTTTCCTTACATTGTATTGGTATTTTTAGCAATATAATGATTTCTAAAATATTTTTCAGATTATTGAATATTGATTTCCCTCCAGTAGAAATTTAAAACTTCTTCACTCCATCATTTTTAAAGAAAAAATTTTATAAAACTGTTTTAGAGTATTAAATAGATTTTTAAACAAGGATGTGATGTGATATGATGTGATGTATTATGGCTTCTTCTTAAACGAAGTCAAGAATATCTCAGCAAATATGCCCAGATAAACCTGTTAGCCACTTTATTTTACAAGGGTCCAAAGCTCCTCACTGACAAAGGCCACAAGCCAGAAACTAGTCTGGGGATATTGGATGAGTAGGCTTTAGATAGGGATTTTATGCACAAGCCTTCTGGCATCCATTTATTACTCTTGTTGGCACAAGGTGGCACTACTGTATGGAGAGTTTTGCCTTGTTTAAATACAATTATGTGCTAGTATAAGAGATGGTGATCATGTGATGTTTAGTGGTTTATTAAATAGATAGTAATTAGTCTCCTAAAAATAATAATATATAGAAAAATTTAAACTAAATTTTATGGAAAACTAATTTACTTCCTTCCTACCTGCAAAATTTTCAACCAACTCTCCAAAAAAACATTGCCTGCTTATTTTTAATACATTTCAAATCATGATATCTCATTAGTTAATTATTCTAATCTCTTGATAATGAATATTTGATTAGTTATAAACAGCTTGAATAATTTTTTAAACTCAATATTATTCTTAGAAATATTTATTAATAAAAAAAATAATATTTTTAATAAACTTAATAAAAAATAATAATCAACTTTCAATTAATTTAAATATTTTTAATTTTATCTGGTACAAACTAAATCCTAAATTGATTCCATAAACTTTTTTATCACAAAATAATAGAATAAATATTATCTTAATCGTTTTCTTTAAATAAATTTACTGGAAATAACTATTACTTTATAATATCATATGCACACAGACATGATTATATTTAAACTTCATTACAATTTTAAATATTATTTTAAAAAATTAACTATTAATAAATATTAAGTTATATTTTATTCTTTTATCTCTTATATGCTTTTAAAATAAAAGCTTTAATGAAGTTTTTGAGAATTTATACTAATTCAAGTTAATTAACCTTAGGTTCAAACAACCAAATATCTTGATTTTATAAAATTTTAAATTATTCCCCTAAAATTTACTTCCAATTTAATTTATGATGGGATATACGAATATAAAAGAGTATAATATATGTATATTATGTGTGCTTTTATTTATGGAAATAGTAAGTATCACAAATCAAGTATTATAAACAAATCATGAGTTATTATTCCCTAATTCATATAATCCATTAGAAGTCAGTCTTTGAAACAAAATATGTCAAATGTAGCAGGACTCATTAATTTGGTCTCTATCTATCTCAAATTAAATTTTTTAAGGCAATTTCTAATTTATTTAACCATATTATGTTAGCAAAGCTTCAATCTGCTGTTTACTTTTTCTTTTTAATAAATAATCAATCTTTCTATTTTTTAAATTCTTTAACTGTTATAACAGCATTTCTAATTTCAATTTCAATTTAAAACATTTAAAATTTTTATAAATATTCAACAGCAATTATTTTTATAGACTCTTTATTAATAATTATTTATGGGCTAAAGCTTACTGTATTACTTTTAGTCCAAATTTTAATTTTTTTGAATATCAATTATCACTTCTTATAAATACATCTATATGGTATTATTAATTTAACTTTATTGCTTTTTCCTACACATGTGAAACATGGTCAATAAACCTTTTTTTATTAAATGCAACTATATGGTGTTATTAATTCTTTCTACTTCCTTTTCTCTATACATGTGAAATATCTAAAGACACATTCTGAAACCAATATTTTATTTTCATACTTCAGATAAATAAATGAAAACGTTATATATGGCTTTCAAAATATATTTTTTGTCTGAACTAACACTTTTTAATTGTCCTAGCTCATAAATATCTTTCAAATATCAACATCAACATTCATTATCATCTATCATGTGCTGTAATATTTAATTTACAATTACCACAGGTTCTGTAAGCAATTTTTAATGCTTCTTTCTGTTTTTATTGTTTTATTTTTGAATGCAAATGCAGTATTTTACAACTATTAGCCAAAAGAGCTTAAAAATTTTGACCTGAGGTGTATAAATTTTCTACTAAAAAGCAGATATTAACTTTTCAAAAGTTTTTTTTAGGGGGGGGGGCAAAATCATTTTGGCTAAGCATGGTTGAATTTGCATTTAGTCTAACTCTTAACAAAAATTATATGAGTACTAATATTCAGTTTTTATTCTAAAACAACAATAGTCCATTCCATTTCCTGGAAAGCATTATGTATATGGCACATATGGGTAAGTGAAACAGTGTTTCATCCCAATGAAAAGCAATACTTATAGCATCATGTATAAAGTTACAATGAATTTGAAGATAAAACTCTCCAAACAGTAGTAGTTCTATTTTAACAATCTGTGTAAATATAGGAAATGGTGGTCATGTGATGAATTTGAAGGTATTATTTAACTTACTGATTAACTGCTTATAATAAATGTTATTTATATTTATTTGTTTTTTATCATGATTACCAATTAAATGACTATACTGGCTAATGACCAGCTACTTGGATAAAATCCTAAACTTTTTGGAAGTTTTTTACAACTTTCTTTTTATCTATTTGTTTTTTTGTTACAAAGATTAATAAAATCTGTTCTAATTACCAAAATTTGATGAACGAATATGAATATGTTCAAATAACTAGGTAACAGAGTCCTATAAGAATGGTAACTCTTATCCATTACCAATTCATCACTCTATTCATTCAATGTATTCTATCAAATTCATATTTAGAGCTGACATCATAATGTTTAAGGAACTCCTAGAACTTATTTCATTATCATCATATATAGTTGTATTAATAATTTGCAAGGACATAATTTTGTTGCACCTAGAGTTTCTGAAAACAAACAGGGTAATCTACAATAATAATAATAATAATAATAATAATAATAATAATAATAATAATAATAATAATAATAATAATAATAATAATAATAATAATAATAATAATAATAATAATAATAATAATAATAATAATAATAATAATAATAATAATAATAATAATAATAATAATAATAATAATAATAATAATAATAATAATAATAATAATAATAATAATAATAATAATAATAATAATAATAATAATAATAATAATAATAATAATAATAATAATAATAATAATAATAATAATAATAATAATAATAATAATAATAATAATTGATTATCATTGATAGTTTTTTTTTTATTTTTAGAAAACCTATTATTAAAACTATAATCCTGATGGCACATGATATAATATATACAATTTGTCTAGTTTGTTATCAGAACTATATTCAAGCAATGTCAAATCATCATTTGCAAGTCATTATTGACTCCCAGAAGAATGAAAGTCTTTCCAAGTTTAACTGAATTTTTTCTATTCAAATTGGCTCTTTTTTACATCATTCTGAAAACTTCCTTATCACTTCTTTTTATCTCACATTTTGTAGATCTTTTGCAATCTCTTAGCATCTATTTTAAAACTTTGATTTCTCACATATTGTAATCATTTCTAGTGTTATTATCTGATCCAATTTCTTTTTAATCCTTTATTTCAGTGATGCAGTGATGCTTGATCATACTTTTACCCAGTTACTTCATTTTTCATCCTCCACATTACTTCCAACATATATCTTCCTTTATTTTGTTGTGTGGGTCAAAGCCTCTGCAGAAATGAGTTTTCTATTAACTCTAAAAAGGCAGATCTTTTCAGATTTTTTTTTTTAAGTTTTAAAGAAACTGAATGGAACGTGGGTATTCTTCCCATCAACCTGGATCTTATAACATGTCACACCATTTCCAACCTTCTTAAATATTTCAATAATACTATTTTTTACATCAAAAACTTTATTCTTACAGTTTTGAATGACCTGTAGTCATCATATCTAAAATATATAATTATACAATTAATAAATCTAATACATATATTTATATACCTAATTATTTATGTAAGTATGTGTATAAAATTTATTAATTGTCTCCTGATGATGATTTCAGGACAGTCAAAACTGTAAGAATAAAGTTTTTAATATAAAAAATAGTATTGTTGAAGTGTTTAAGAAGGTTGGAAATGGTATGATATGTAAATACAGAACTCAATAAGTAAGAAAAAGAAGATTATATCTAATAACATGGTGAACTCATTGGCTTTTTAATTCTAAGTTTAAGACCAAGAAATTCCATAATTTTTCTTCTGAGTTGCCTGATAGCTTTTAATTAAAACAACATCAATCAGATTTTTTTAAAGTAAAATATGTGAATAAGTGACTGAATAATCATTTTTATATTAATTCCAAATACATATATTAAAACATTTCTGGTAGCATACAATCTATTTAAAATAATTTTTTAAAGTTTGATATAATTTCATTTTTTTTAATTTGAGCTATATACTGATAATATCTGATAGTTATAAAAATAAAAGAAAGGGTGACGCAGGTCTTCAAGTTCTGGCAAATTCACCCATCGTTATGAAAAGGACATATTAATTTTATTTGAAATTCAATATTAAATACTGTTCTAAATGTTGCTCATAAGAAATTGCAATCTATTTTCCAAATTGTACCTCTTCCAGTAAATTTAGATAAGGAGCTCATAATATGCATTACATACTATTTCCATGACAGAGAATGCCAACCTGAACTAGATTAACTTTGGAAATTTTTCAGGTTGCAAGCGGGGGCGGGGGGAGTAAACGTATAGCAAGCTAGATAGCCATATTAATCAAGCGGCCTGACCATAACGTACTATAACTAAACGAGTTTATTATATAAAGTGTGTAATTACTTATAATTTTCTTTTCTTTATTTTTTATAATTAGAAATTATATTGGTTGCTTAAATTTGCTTAACTGATTATACGCCTCTGAGAATTTTTTTTTTTTTGAGACAGCATCGTCCTTTTTACATAATCTTCTACTTGTTATATATATTAATACGTATGCGAATGTATCAATCATATGGGTTTTTTTTTATTAACTCAAATTATCGTAGCAACTAATGTTTTAAAATCTACATCAAAAAGTAATATACGGCATGCATGCATACACATACATTCTTTTTTAAAAAAAAAAACATTCTAGGTAATATATGTGCGTTAGGCACAATTTATGATTATAGTATTTTAATAACATGTCTTGTATTCTACAATTGTTCTTTTTTTTCTTTTTTGCAAAATCAGAAACAATGCGCCCTTTGCGGATTTTCTTAGAACTAAATAAAATGTTTATCTTTGAAAACAAAATTGTTAGAGACTAATGCAATGTTATAAATTAATAAAATAATAATAATGTACTAAAAAATTAAAATTATACATCATCACTATTAATAAAATACATTATTCGTTAGTACGTAAATATTCTGTTGCTGAATAAAAATCTCTTCAAATGTTTTCACTGATCTTTGCTTCTCTTCTGCTCTTTTCTATCATCTGGTCTTTAAATGATAAAATTTCCAATGTGAATTTTAACATTTTTTTTTCCCAGAAAACTTTTCTTTCTTTTTTATTTCTGTAAATAATTTTACGACTTCCTTTTTAAAATGACATCCAATATGTTTCTTTT
The DNA here is from genome assembly GCA_028023455.1 of Epiperipatus broadwayi. Classification (NCBI taxonomy): domain Eukaryota; kingdom Metazoa; phylum Onychophora; class Udeonychophora; order Euonychophora; family Peripatidae; genus Epiperipatus; species Epiperipatus broadwayi. Next base: position 5,123,990 of record JAQFVV010012400.1, on the reverse strand, counting down.
TATGTCTTTTCACTCCACTCTTTTTACTTTTTTTTTTTCTGTGAGCACCATAAGGTAGTGTGGGATTATACATAAAGGACTTGTTTTTGGTTTTGGTTTTTTATAATTTCACAGGAGATAGATACCAATAATGAAATTATGAAAATTTTCTGTCTATTTTTTAGACTGCATCAGAAAAGATATTTGAAGTATGGATATCTGTAATAAGTACCATACAAATAAAAACTACCAATTTTTGTGTGAGTAATGTCTGACTGAGTGAATAATATCTCCAGCTGTTTGGCGTATAAAAGAGCATTATTTTAAAATTCTGAAAGAAAACTGTAAAATGCATTCTCCACAAACTTACCCTGAGGAAATTATATGTAAATTTTCCAACATGGATAAAATGAGTTTGGTTAAGCAATGGGACTATCCAATTAATAAAAAAAATAATTGGATGACTGTTTGCTCAGAAGTCAATTATTGATCATCATAAGTAGTAGGTTGATTTTCAATTCAGATGTCTTTAGTTTTTGAGTCTATGTACTAAATCACACAGAGATATCTAATTATTGATTAAATTTTTAACTTAGTATATAAATTAATGGACATGAAAAAATACAACAGTAGTATAAGATATAATTTTTTGTGTTTGATATTGTTTCCCATGCTTCTTTCTTAATATTAGACAGGAAAACAAACTAAAGATATTATATTTTTAATTTACTTCAATCATTTAAAAGCTTGGTGTATGATGACCTTATAAGTTATATTTCTTTAGTAAAAGCACCAAGCAAATGAATTATGAGAACATTATGCTTTGGAATATACTTTCTTAATTGTTTAATTTTACAAAAGGGATGTGTTATTGCAATTACTGTTGTGTCTCTATTTAATAATATATTTTTACAATTGGTTATTTTATTATGAGAAACTTCTGTTTGATTATCTAATAAGTCAGAAAAAAACAAAATTATTGTTAGATCAGCTTTAGATCTATGTCAAATACCCCAATTGCCATTTTAATAGTTAATTATATATCATCTTTAAAGCATTTTTTTTTTGCAATTAGCTTCTAAGATAGTGAAAACATCTAAAATTCAGAAATATTATTTTTAGATCTATGCAGAACTGGAGAAAGACATCGTAAGTTTAAAATCTTAAAAATTTTACATTTTTATTTGATTAGCTTAGATTTTGCATAAAATGTAATACCATTAGATGTAATGCAATTTTTGATCTAGAAATAGTTCCTATCTGAATATAAGTTGATTACCTAAAAATTCATTGAGTGTATTCTGGATCTACTGGTGCCAAAATTTAATGATTTATTAAAAAATAGATAGATTTTTTCAGATCACCATAAAAAATATAAATAGTATTTGATAATAAATAGCTAACTGTATTATTAAAAATACAACAGAATTATAATAAGATTTATGAAAGCAAAAGTGAATTATAGTTAAAATATTTAAATGAGATCAACGAAATCAAATCATGCTTTAAAAAAAAAAAAAGGAAAAAAAATAACTATTTAAATTATAAAAAATATATTCAGTGAAAAAAAAACCAGAAAATTAATAATGCATATTCCAATTTAATATGGCCAAGTCGTCTGCCTGGCAATTATCTTCTGGTAAGAACATTCCTGGCCCATTTACAGCAAAGCTGCAGAAGTTCTTAGGTTTCTCTATATTTGAATCCACTATGGCCATGAGGAGGTCTGTCCAAGATAAACTACTTCAATCTACACAGAAAATTACATTCTCCCTTTCCAAGGTATATATGGACATGTTTGCCAAGTCCTCCCTCATCAATATACTTATATTCCCTAAAATATCCTATTTTACCCCAGTGATCAACTTCACTAAAGCCTTCATCAGGAAAGTACATAAACTGCACAGATACTCTTAGTGTGAGAGGCCTACAGAAACACACAGAGCTCAATGGGCTGACCTTACACTTCATAAATACCTTTATATTTTAATGCTCCTACAACACCATCTACAGACTATTTCTGTAATATCCCAACTTCTCATTCTTTAAAGATATATCTCCCACAGACAAGCCTTTCCCTGTTAGCACCAGCTGGCTGGAAACCCTCATATCCCATATCTCTAAGTTCACTGCTATTCCTAATAAGCTATTCTCTACAAAAATTAATTTCTGGGAAGCATATTATATCCTATAACCTGATGATTCAGCAGGATCAACTCTTCTTTGGCTCAACAACCATCTGCTAATCAATGCCTAAATTCTTTGACTTCCTGTTGAAAATTTAACATGAATACCTTGCTTACTAAAAAAAAGATACCTTGCCTATTAAACATTTCCTAGTATAATGCCAAGATTTCTCAAGCATTGATTCCACTTGCTCCCTATACCTTAGAGAGAAAGAAACTTCACTACATCTTCTCTACCACTGCCTTTCCCTTCAACCCTACAGAGTTCTTATAGCCTTGATGCTAAAAAAAACCTACATTATCAACACTTATTGACAACATACTACATAGATCTGTCCTGGAAATTCATTAATCAACATTCATATTATTTTCGCTATGGTTCACCTGTTGCTGGCTCACCTTTAATCATGTCCTGGACCATCCGCTAGATTTATATATAAAAAAAAAATTTTAAAAAATTTGGAAAAAGAGACCAGAATTTGTCATCCCCCCCATCTTTGAAGCCACATGGAAGTTGATTGTTATGCCTCCCTAAGGTTAGTCCTTTTTATATCTAGATAGAAACTGCCTATACTGGAAACAATTAAAAACTGGATTAAGTACATCCATTTGGAATTGACTATTAATTGCCCCATCCTCAAAGCCTATGCCTTAGACCCTGGATATGAGGACATTGACATCCATTATATAAGGGTCTGATTTACTTATGTGATGCCATGATTTTTGCATGGAAAAAATTTTGATGTCATCTTTGTACATTTTGAATCATGCAAGCTTAGTCACTTATCTCCAAGATACCAAACTCCGGGCCCTTCCCATTGCTTCTATGGATCACAGTAGTCCTCTTAGGTTATATAATGCAGGATATGTCTTCATTGAACTTTTTTCTTCTTTGGATATCATTTAATGTATCCTACTTCTAACCTTATCATATGTGTTGTAACCAAATTACAGAATAAAATTTCCTATATTTTATTAAAAAAAGAAAATAAAATGGACACTCAGGTTGAGATTATGAAATTATCAAAAAAATCATCATCATTTTCAATCATTATAAATCCACTGCAGAATGATCTGCCCAAGTTCAATATATCATGTTCAATCTCTAGCCTCTTGTCTCCACATCATCCTAGCACATTTCTTTATTCCAATCTCATGTGTAGTCTCTTTCTAGATCTTTTACAATCTCTTGGAATCCATTTTAAGATTTCAACTGTCCACCTATTATCATCCCTACTATGTCCAGCCCAACTCCATTTCAGTCTCTTGATTTTTTTCAATAATATCAATAACACCTGTTTGTTTTCTCATCTATAATATTTTGTTTTTTTATTGCTTCTTGTTATTTTTAATATGGATTTCTTCATACTTTGTTGAGTAATCTGAAGTCTCTGCATTGCTCTTCTGTTAAATGTCCAGGTTTCAGATCCATAAGTAAGGACTAGTAAAATACTATTATTAAAACATTTTTTAATCACATAAAAAAAAAATTACCAAGTAAACTTTTGATTACTAATTCTTTTTGATGAAAAATTTTATGGATTTGAACATAATCATTTAAATAAAAGGTAAAAAGGAAACATGCTTTTAAAATGTTAAAAAGATTATCAATTTAAAAAATAAAGAATATTAAGTTAATAAAATTAAATGTAATTTATGAGTGCAACCTAAGTGTAATTTTTAATCTGAAGTTATTAAACTTAATTTATTAGTGATTTTTGTTTAAAATTATTAATTTTAACAAAAAATAAATTGGAAAAGATTAAATGTAATTATTAGTATAAATTCGTTATAATTTATTGCTATAATTTATTAAAAGTGATTTATTAGTGAATATTAAAAAAAGATTTTTTTAAAATAAAATTAAATAAAATACATTTAAATTCATTTCTTGCATATTTTTGTTTTATTATGAAAAAGTTTTGCATTGCATATAAGGCAGAAAATGTAAAAATAGACATCTGTCTTCTCATTTATTACAATGTATTATTTTATTCATTGTAGCTTTAGTGCTTACGTGATTGAATATTAAACAATTTAACAACATTGTTCTTATATTGACATTTTTTTTTTTGAAGATTATACTAACTTTTTGATTTTTTTTTTTTTTATATATAAATAAGTGAGAATCAGTAATATATAAAGTCATATCTAAGGTTCCTCACTGCTGAAGGTCACAGTCTAGAAACTAGTCTGGAAATATTGCACGAGTCGGCAGTAGATAGGGATTTTGAGACACAGATCTTCTAGATCCATTGATTATTATGATTTTCACTAGGTTGCTACTGTTTTATAAATTGTTTACTTTGCATATATTTCATTGTAATGAATAGGTATCAAAGTCATCATCTTTGTTTTTTGCTGTTCTTGTTGTTGTCACTTGTTTTGATAAATAAAATAAAAACATTGTAAACTTATATGCCTTATATTTTGAACCCAGATGAGAATCACTACATATTAAAAGTATTCCCTTAGCTTGCAGATAAACATGATTGTGTTCACTTTCTAACAATTTAACCTTTTTATAAATGAGTATACAGACAAAAATTATATTCCTTTTGTATATTTTTGCTATGCCATGGTCACTGGTCTAAAAACGTTTAAATATTAAAAATTGTCAATTTGTATATTGCACAAAAATGACATGCAATTTGTAACAAATTAAAAGCTTAGAAAAATATATGTGAAGATAGTAGTGAAGATAGTTATAATGTAAAATGTTGTTGAATATATATATATATTTATCAAACAGATTTATTATCAATAAGTGAAACAGAATTTTTTTTTAAAAAGTGTATCAATTAAACAGAAAAGCCTCTTGTATACACACACACAGAAGATTTAAATGTTTACCAAAATAAATACAACAAAGTACGTAAACAAAACAAAAAACGATGAAAGATTAAAAATTGCTTTATGTTATCTGTACCAAACTTATCTTTAATTGTTTTTTTTTCCTCTATTTCATCTTCTTGTCCTATTGCTAGGATAGCTACACTAGTTTATAAATATATAATAATGTGTGTAATAATAAACTAAAGTAATACTTATTATAATAAATAATGAATGAAAGATTGTTCCTAAACCTGTACAAAGCCAGTTCCTCATGTTAGAGAAAAGAAGGTTGTAGAAGCCTGTTTGTGATACTATCTAATGTCTATTCATTTATTTAATGCTTATATATTTTCACTTTGAAGATACATATTCGATGTTACTGTATAATTAATATAAATTTAGATATTATATGATGTTTAATAATAGTATTTATCACAGTAATGTGATGTGATGTAATGTATTTTGGCTTCTCCTTAAACGAAGTCAAGAATATCTCGGCAATTATGCCTAGATAAACCTATTAGCCACATTATTTTCCATTCTCCACTCTAAGTCTTCCCATATTCTGCCCCATCCCACTTCCACAACATAATCTTTGTCAACTCTATGGTCTTTATATCTAAATCCTCCTTATTTTTTCGCAACCCCAGCATAAAAACCAATAACTCACTTTCTGTATAATCACTTTGTTCATATCTATTCTCCCATAACTTCATTATTTGTACCCTTTCTGCTTTCAAGCATTGACATTCAATCAACAAATGCCTAATATTTTCTATACCTTCCTTACACAATTTACACACTAAATCGCCCATAGTTTTAGATTTACATGTATATTCTCTTGTTGCTAAGGATCCCATTTGAGCCTTAAACAATAAACTACTTTTCTTACTATTATCATAAATTAACTCACATCCAATGTTCCATTTACTTCTATATATATATTTAAACTCTTCTTACCCTCCATACTAGTTTTCCATCTCTCCAACTCACTATTTTTTATTAATGCTTCTATTGTTTTATCCCATTCCTTACCACTATAACACTCAACAATCCTCCTAACACAATCATCCCACCTTTTATACAAGTATACTGATATAAATTTTTTATCCAAATCTTTTGCATACCGCATTACCTTTCTCACCCATCTTGTTACCTGCCCTTTACTCATAACCTAATTAAACACTATTTTGGCTATTCTTTTACTATCCATAAACTGCAACCTACCAAACATTTTCATTTTACTTTTAGCAAACTCTCCATACAGTAGTGTCACCAAGTGCAAGACTTAGAAATCAATGGATGCAAGAAAGTTTGTATGGAGAATCTGATACATTTTGTATGGAATGTTTGCTACTGTTATTAACAGCCTGTGTAAGTATATAAAATGATGACCACGTGGTGTTTACATGGTTTTAATAGAATTTATCCTTTTTTTGGTCATATCTGAAACAAGCTTATTATTGAAAATACTAACACAATTGCTGGCTATTTTGTATAGATTCAATCAACATAGCTTGTGGTTAACATACTAAAGTGTTTAGGGTTTTTGTATTTTTGAATAACAGGATAAATCTAAAAAGTACTTATTTAATAAAAATCAATGTTTTGTATCCCAGGAAGGTCAATTAATTAGAAACAGATCATTGGAAATAAAATGTACACAAAATAATTGCATATACAAGTGATAGATTACTTTTAAAAAAAAAAAAATTCAAGAATAATTCTCCTCACCCTATTCCAGAGTGATCTGATGTCAAATTATGAAATCACTAGCCCCTAGATGGCAGTGCTCTTATATCTATTTCTGATTTTATAAATATATTAAATAATCTTCATACTTCCACACATTCTTTAAAAGTCATATAAATAAATATATAATAAAAGAAAATGATTCCCCAGGATGCATTTCATGCTGAAGCAGCACTCATCAGTTGGCTCCGGTCATTATTTCTCATATATATATATATAGTATTTATCAATAGTAAATTGTTATATTTTGATATTACACATGGAAAAGAGAAATATGAATAATTCCGTCTACGTATATTTATTTTAAAAAAAAAACATATATTAATTTTTTAACTGCAGTTTAAAGTTTATATCTGTGTTAGAGACAATCTCTAGTTTAGTAAATGATTAGTGTTAATCTTTACTGTATTTATCTGAAGTGGAAGATGTGTGAGTGGAGTGAGACTGACACTTATAAATCAAAATATATCAATCTATTTCTGACTTTTTGTCTTTGTGGAGTGGAGAGAACTGTTATTGGAAACACACATTAATAAACTGAAACTAAAATGTGCTGATTATCTCTTAATAAAAAAAATCCTGGGTTATGATTGAAAAACAAAAAGTTTTACGTCAAAATCATACTTTTTTAAAAAAGTAATTAATTTTTAAAATGCTGCTAAGAAAATAATATGCTAAGAGTATATCTAGTGATGGACATTGATAATGAGAAAGTTTGAATTATTACAAAGAGAGTAAACTAACTGAATTTTATCCAGTTACTTAAATTTAGAAAATCAGAAGAATGTTATGCAATTCACATAATATATATGAAATGGAACGATTATTGTTTTGCCGAATCTTTACAAGAAAAGAATTTCTATTGAAGAAAACTATACCAAATATATGCATACTGTGCTAAAATAAAATTTTCACAGATTAAAGGTATTTTTCTGATTAATCTATGAGTGCAGTTTCTTGGTATTAGTATATCGTAACGATAATTATTTGCATATATATAATCAAAATATTCTAGAATAAATACTAAAAAATTTAATATGCCTATATAAAATAAAAGTATAATCATCGCTACTGCCAGCTTACGGCATTTAACGCCATCTTGAGTAGCTGGCTATTGGGAAGATTTTATATAAGCATATTAAATTTTTTAGTATTTATTCTAGAATATTTTGATTTTTATATTTATATCGTTTAATATTATATATATGTATGTGTAATATATTTAATTATGGAATCGATAACATTTTTTCTACGCTATTTTTAACTAGAGGATGAAACAATAATTGAGAACAAATCTTCACTTTGCAATTAGTTAAAATGCTTTTGCTTCCACTGAATTATTTTGAAGGGTTAATAAAGCAGATAGAAAAACTTTTGTTCAACAGTGAGCTATTTAAAAAATGTTTTACTTATATATGTATTTACAGTATCCTCAAATTAGATCTAGCGGTATTAAGTAGGCTGACAAAGATTCAATTTTAGAAAGAAAAAAAAATTTGTAGCTGATAATAACAAGCCAAATTTTAAAGCAGTTTCATTTTTCTTTTTTTTAAAACTTAAATTCTAAAAATGTTTTAGTTAGTTTTGAATACAGTTGCCATTTATGTGGAGAAAAATTAATGAATCTCAGCATTCTAATAACAGAATATGTTTATATATTTCTATTTTGTTTTGGAAACACAAAGAAAAATGCGAATTTAGTTTAAATTTTCTATACTTTCGTGTGTGTGTGTGTGTGCATTTTTTAAAATTAAGTATGATTCCTTTATCATTTTAAGATTCATCTGCCAACTTCTCTCTATGTCATCATTTAGCTATCCATTTATTATTCCAACAGGCAAAACTCACTATACATATATTGCCACTCAGTGCAAGCCAAAGTAATCAAAAGATGCCAGAAGACTTGTGCATAAAATCCCCATCTAGTGCCTACTCATCCAATATCCCCAGACTAGTTTCTGGTTTGTGGCCATCATCAGTGAGGAGCTTTGGATCTGAGAGCATTGCAGCAGATCTTAGGGTCCAATGCAACCCTCCAGCAGCTACCTTTTATCTCTACTTAACTACAAAACTATGAGACTTAAATTGAAAATATTATATTTTCAATCCAAGCTCATCAGCTTATATTGATTACTCTGGCTTGCACTGAATGGCAATACGTATAGTGAGTTTTGTCTGTTTTAATAACAGTTAAGAGCAAGCATAAGAAATAGTGATCATGTGATGTTTATTCACTTATTATTCCCTCAGTCATTTATTTATTTTTAAAACTATAGTTTTAAAAAAACATATACAGATATTTCTATTTTCCCAATAATCATAGCCATGTTTTATTATGCATGATTTCAGTAAATTACTGTTTGAAGAAATATTAAATTAAAAAGTCATAGATTTGAATTGTATGTCCACCTGGCTGAGCACTGTCAAGTGACCAGTTTCATGTTTTATGCTTTCATTTAATTATGCATTACTTTCTCTCATTTTCCCTAAAATTATTATTGTAATGCCTTTTTCGTAAATGTGTTATTTTATTTTGTGTGGGTATTAATTATTTGTATAAATTGTTTTGTAGATGTGACTATATGTTTTAAACAGGCAAAACTCTCCATACAGTAGTGGCCCTGTGCCAAGCAGAATAATCAATGGATGCCAGAAGGCTTGTGCATAAAATCCCCATCTAGTGCCTACTCATCCAATATCCCCAGTCTAGTTTCTGTCTTGTGGCCTTCATCAGTGAGAAACCTTGGATCTGAGAGCACTGCACCTAGATCTTATGATCTAATGCAAACCTCCAGCAGCCACCTTTTATATCTACTTAACTACAAAACTATGAGAATGAAATTGAAATCACAACAATAATATTTTCAATCTAATCTCAATAACTTATATAGTCCTCATATGGGTCTACCCATACATTTTGGTGTCTACATAGAGTTCACATATTATACATGATTTCAGTTATTCACAGAAAATCTTGGAACCAAATAATAGTGAAAATAGTAAGACCCTTGTACATACCTATCAGCATTAAAATATGTTGTGACTTGGCAGTCTACAATATGATAAAATAGTAATGAAATGTTTTATTAATAATTTTCAAGTATTTTTATCGAATTCTTAATATGTTTACGATCATCTACTTTAGATATTACATTATGCATATGTAAGCTTACTCTGATCAATTATATAAATTGGGTGATTTTTTTGGCATTTTGAAATGCAAAAAAAAAAAGGATTCATTTAAATTGTTCCTGGAACTTTTTAATGTCAATAGACAAATGGAGCAAGTGAACGTTGAATATCTATTACTGATGCAGCTTGGAAGTTTTCATGCAGCTAAAAAATAGTTGAGTAGCAACAGTTTTAATGTCATTATTATGTGATGTTTTGTGATACAATATCAATCATGCACAATGGGATGATGGTGAATATGGTTATCAATGAACCAGACACCAAAATGTATAGATTTTGAACTTGGTTCAGGTCTGTATGACTATACAAGTGAATGAGCTTGAATTGAAACTTATTGTTTTATTTTGGACTCGTAGCTTTGTAGGTAACTAAATAGGTCAAAGATAGCTGCTGAATGGTTGATATAAGTGCAGTGCTCTCAAATCCAAAGCTCCTCACTGATGAAAGCCACAAGCTAGAAACTAGTCTGGAGATATTACATGCACAAACTTTTTTTCATCCATTGATCACTCAGGCTTGCATTAGGTGACACTACATAGAAAGTTTTGCCTCTTTTTTAACACTATTAATGTTATGATGAAATGTTAATGAAGTGGTTATGTGAATTTTGATATAATTCTATGATTAATAATGCAAAAATTAATACACGAGAAGCATCTCAATGCTAAATCATAGACAAATTTCTTCAGTGCTTTCTTTACTTTGAAACTGTTAATTTTTAGTAAGGTTTTGGTGGTTCATCTATCTGCTGTGTAAAACTCAAGTCAGTTATGTAGAACTTCTATGATACCTTTAGTCAAATATAAATTATTTATTAAAAATATGAAACAATATATGTCTAAGTTAAGAGAATTGAAGTCTCTTTAGCTTGTTTTTCCATTCCACTATTTTAATGTCTGACCTTTTTACTATCTATTTATACTTTTGTTTGTAAATCTATATCTAAACTTATCTATATAAGCTGTTAATGGTAAGAAAACAGTCAAAGTAAATTAATGTAGGCCTTGTGCTTTCAAGGTTTTGTCCCTCATATTCATAGCCAAAACAGATTTTAAATCATTGTTGTGATATTGATAAATGGTAATGTATGGAAATGCATATGTAAATTAACTTGTCTATTTTCTGGAGATAGCAAAACATGTGTCGCGTCTATTTATCATGTTGTTATCATTGATGATAAAATACCCTTTTTTTATTTTACTTTTGCAATCATTAGCCTCAGCACACACTATTTCAGGATTGGAAGATTTGAACATATGACAGCCCGCTTCTCACATTCAAAAAATATTGAGATGTTATCATTGTTCTTTGTTGCTCTATGTTTTAATTAATGTATTTATCATCAACATTTTTTTTTTAAGATATACATTTGTTTTCTGCTAAATGTTTACTGATTTCTTTTTATTTTTCATCATTTTTAATGTAGTTATTCTTTTAGTTTTTTAATTTGTGCAACGTATATTGATTTTATACTATCTGTTCTTATTTATAATAATAGTAGAGAGCTTTACATTGATTAATGTAACTGCATATATGTACATGTGCAGAGAAACGCTTTAACAAAAAGTAATTTTAAGCAATTAGATTTAGCTAGCTTTTGACTAATACCAGTCATAGATCGAGCAACACCTGTAAAAGAGAATGTGTGTATATATAGGTGATTTGTATTAATTTACATAAATTTACATATGAATGCTATGTATTGCAAATAGGCTATTTATTCAAAATGGGAATGCAAGATTCTGTCCTATTAATAATGTGCTTGTCACTTTATATATGACACATCTACTTAATTTTTCACTTTGCATCATTGTGCTTGGTGCAAATAGTATCAATGGAGGTGGGAACAAAAGGATGGCACAATTGCAGAGAAATGTTCAAAAAATATAGAATATGTTTCTATGTTTGTACCAACTTTATTGTACAGATAAACATGTTAAGCTATGTGTGTGAATAAGTTTGCCCAAGATTTATCATAATAGACAGTGGAGCAGGCAGTATCATGGCATTTGATCTTGGTAAATGATTTGGAAGTGATGGTCGGAAGATAAGGCATTCTTAGAGTTGTTCAGTAGATGATGGAGGAAGGATGCAATGTACAGAGGTATTTCTTTTGTTTTTTTTGTTTAATTGTAGATTATTTTTATTCTATTACTTTTAGTAGTAGTAGTAATATTTACTAAAGCTGTAACCTCAAGAATGTGTGCATAAAATTGCGATAGTAGGGACCTCTACAGGTCTTAACCACAAGCTTACATTTTGTAAGAAAAGAGGGGAAGTAGTAGTAATAGCAGCAGCAATAGTATATGCAATAACTCTTCTAATAATAGTGATTTTGATTTTCGTAATAAAACTGATAATTTTGTATTCAAGAATTTGCTAATTCCAATTATAGAAATACCTATTTTTATAATTCATCTTTGCTTGAGAAAAATGATATAAACCATTCCTTTTCTGATTCTAAGCCCCCCCCCCCCATGTCATAGCATCAGCTGGGACGTGAACCTGCTAACCCAGGACAACTGCTTGTAAAGCAGCTATTGCTGACCTCTTGACCATCAAAGTCAAAAATCACAAAGTTATAATGGAAAGGATTTGGTTTATCTCAACTCCTGTAAGACATGGAGTGTGTATTCACAAATGCCTCTCTTTATGAAGAAAAAGTTTCTCTTAATATATTTTCTCCAAAGCCTATGAATTCTACGATGCATAATTGTCCAATTATTGCTCAGTGATCACATGATTTTCAATGCACAAAATTTAACAGTAACACATATAGGAAAAATAATTTGGGATATTCTTTTTTAACTTCTAGTAAAAAAAAAAAAGGAGCATATCTCATTTTTCAGTGACAAAAAAGTCAATGTATCTGCTAGAATAAATCATTCTTATTTTACTGAATTCTTTTCTAAAAATTATTTTAATATCAATACAAAACCCAATAGATATTTTCTTTCTAATATGCCAGTGAATCTTAATTCATATGATGTTAAATTATTCCTTGAAAATATTTTAAGAACTAACATTGTTTGTCATAAAATTAATATGAATAATTTGAAATCTTTTTGCTTTTATATTTCTGTTCCTACTCATAAAGACAGTGAATTACTATCTCCGAATTTATGTCCTAGCAAGTGCTTCCATTTTGTCTTCTTATCTCTTTGTCTATTGCTGTATTTTTCTTTACTCCCCACCCTCTTTTTTCCTCTTTATTTGATTTGCTTTATCAAATTTTCTGCTTAACTTGGCAGGTCTTTCTTGTTTTTATGTGAATGTTAGAGGGATGGGAAAAAATGTGCTGAAATTAAACCATTTTTTAAAATGGAATATTTTAATTTTTTTTTATATTTTCTTACAGAAACTTGGTTAAATCAACAATTTCTTGATTGTTCTTTCATTGATAATAAATTTAATATTTGGGACAGATGTATAGAAGATGTTACTCTAGAAGGTGGAATTCTTATTACTATGCATAAAGATGTTTTACATAAAGAACTTTATTTTACTCCTATTCTTTGTGAATCTACATGGTGTGAAATTACCTTAAATCACAATTTTAAATGTATCTTATGAAATATATATCTCAAATCATGTATGCTTGAAAATGCGAAGATATGGACCTCTACAGGTCTTAACCACAAGCTCACACCTTGGAAAAAAAGAGGGGCATAAGCTTGTGGTTAAGATCTGTAGAGGACCCTATCTTCACATTTTCAAGTGTACATGATTTGAGGTTTATTGCCTTCGTAAATATTACTTATGTAATCAATGTACGTTAAATAAATTTATAATTATGACTTGAAATATATATCTTAAATCAACTTTCTCACTTTTAGAACTTGACTATTTTTTGTCCTCACTTGAAGCTTTTTGATTAGCTATAGTAATGTTATTATTACTGATGATTTAAACATTCCAGATTTATTTTAGGGTAGAATTATTACACACTTTTCTTTTCTTTTGTCTCCTAATGCTTTTAGAATGTTATGGTTTTGTAAATTTTGCGGGTTTAAACAATGTAACCCCAATTGTTAATGCTTTTCAGTATACTTTAGATTATGTTCCATGTAATTCATCAATAATTAGTAATTTTCATTTCATCTCTATAACTTTTCATATTGATGCTCATCATCCATCTCGAGTTTTATATTAAGATATGTCATTCAAGCATTACTTATTTTAATATTTTAAAAACAGATTATAGGAAAGATAATTATGTTGATTTTTGTAAGAATTTTTCTAAAGTTAATTGGAATAACTATATTTTTATAATGTCATGAAGCATTGCTTAGATTATTTTTGATAATTCTTAATAGTTTTATTGATGTATATATTCCCAGCAAATTTTCTTTCTATAAGGATTTTCCCCCTTGGTTTTTATTTCCCCCTTGGTTTTCATACAATCTCATTAAAATTATTAATCTAACCATCATAGACTCTATTTTACAACACAAAATCTTTTACATAATAATTTTATTAATATCAGAAGATTGGCCAAACATGTTTACAAAAGAGATTTACAAAATTACATTAAGAAAATTGAATTTAATATTTATTCTAATCCTAAAGAATTTTGAATTTTATTAATAACTCAGGCTTGGATAAAAAAAGTGTTCAAGATATTCATAGTTTCCCATTAAATGCAAATGATTTTTACAAACATTTTGTGACTTATATTTCTCATAACATATAATATCTTCAAAAATTACATTACCTTGCAATTCACCTATTGTTCTCTTCATGGTTGTTCATATCTCTAGGGAAGATGTTATTGTAGCCAAATTGATTAAAACTCATTCTAGTTTAAAATATGATAATATTCTTTCTTTGTTTATAAAAAGTCTAGCAAGATTTATTGTAGCACCTATGCTAAAATGATTTCAATTTTTAAAAATGACTCCCATGACTGTGTTAATAATTTCTGTTTCACATACTAGTACTTGAATTTTTGAGAGGTGTGTTTATAATATAACTATTTCATATCTTAGTAAAATCATTTCTTTTTTACAACATGCTTTTATTTTTATCACATCAATTGAAAGTAATTATCTTACAATTTATGATCATATAGCACATGTGATTGAGGAGCAGCAGAGACTTCATGTTACTTATTTTGATTTATCAAAAGCTTTTGATAAAGTAGACCACATCATTCTCTTTCACAAATTACATAAAATGAGTTTTTCCACTAAACTTATTTATTGTGTTTCAATCCTTTCTTTTTAGTCATATAGCATATATCAATAATAATATTTCATCTAATTTGAATGCAATTTAGATGTTCTTCAGGGTAGTATTTTAACATTCTTGCTGTTTAATATTTATATTAATGATTTAAAGGATTGCCTAAAATATTCTTATCTTTTGTGCTATGCTGTTTTTAAAAATATATTTATTGACATAATAAAATTGTACAGATGAATAATAAATGCACTTTGTTAATGTTAGCTCATCCATTGCTGGCATTGGTCTGGAAGATGTATACCAGAGCCATTCTCTGCACTAGCAGGTTGATAAATAAGTACATACATTCCACTTTGTTGGTATTGACCACCCCTTTTGAGGTTGGCCCAATAATGCTAACTTATCAGCTGGGATACATGTAGTATGAAATCAATGTCTCTCTAGTAGATTCTGGCATGTTGCATCATAGACCACTTCATTTATGATACACTACAATGTGGATATATCAGGTCCAATATTTATGTAGAGTCTGTGGGCCATACTAGTAGTTCCATGAATTAATTAATGAAAATCTGTGGAAAATATCTTATCCTTGTTTTGAAGAGCTTTGAGCTTATCGCAAAATATATCATTGGGGTCCAGTGTTGGTTGTGTGAACTTTGTCCTGCATCTTGTGTACCAAAAAGCATATGTCAGGAAGATAAATAACCTGATAACTGTAAAGTCTCCAGAGAAGAGACAACCCCTGATGTCTAGGATTTATCCAGTGCTACATTGCAGTGTTGAGAGATGACACTTCTAACACTGTTATAGCCTGGACATATATTTAGCAGATGATTAAAGGTCTCCTCTCCTCTAGAACAAGCATGACAAATTGGGTCTATTTTATTTAGAAACCACTTGTAGTGCAAGAATGTATTAGTTGGCATGGAGCCCATATTCACCTTGATTAGATAATCCAAAAGTTTGGGCTTGAGTAGCAGATATTTAAATATTGTGGTGATTTTATGATTGCTGCACCCTAAGTGAGTATAAATAGCTGTATTTTCAGGATTCAGCAGGTGATGTGCCTGCCAGATGCTGATTTTATTGTTAAACTACTGTTGAGTGTCCGATGTATAGAAATTGTTGTTTTATAATGGTCAAGCCATGTGTCTTTACTGGGGGGAGGTCTGTCAGTAGGTATTACAGTCTCTATAATATCTGATAGAGAGTATTTTTTCCCCAGGTTTACTAAAAGTGAATGCCCTTTTTGGAAATTGATTGTCTGTATTGAATGGAGACCCATACCGTTCTGTCTCCTGTGAAACTGAAGTCTGCAGATGCTAATTGCAGTGGTCCGTCCTCTCCATAAGAGCTGACCACAGAGTTTCTGAATTTGTAAGCTGAATGATTTGGTAACTGTAATAATTGGCAGGTAGTAATTTATGTTCACCATGATCTTCATATTAATCAGAGCAATCGTCCCTTGTAAGGATAGGTATGTCCTTGACAGCGATTGAACCACCTTAGAAGCATTGCTTATGATGGATTTTTGTAGGCAGACAGACATAGCAGTCTGTGACTTGAAGATAGGGAACCCAGAGAAAACACTGAGGTTCCACTAAAAAATGGGATAGTATTTTCCTACCAGTGTTGATGCACCAGGATGATGACTTGTGAGGATTGATGGATAATTTATAATTTTTAGTATAATTGGTAATGATGGAGTGAAGTGTCTTCAGATGTTTACGGGATGGAGGAATCACAGGTATGTCATCCATGTATGTGAAAACCTTGATGTTTTTCTTAAGCCGGGGTACATATATCCCTGAAAGCTGATCTAGCTCTTTAATCAGAGGGTCAATGTGCTTTATGAACAATAGACCACTCAACAGTTATCCTTGTTGTATGGATCTTGAAGGGGCAAATCCGTCTGAGTAATGACCATTTGTGGAAATATGAATTTGCCTATTATTCAGGAGATTGTCCAATATCTGAATTATCTGCTTTGATATGTCCAACTGAGATAGCGATTCAAGAAGAATGTTGACATCTACGGTATCAAAAGCATTGGACACATCTAGCTGAACTACCACAGGCCGGGATTTTCTGTTAGATCTAATGTGATCAAGCAGATTTTCACTTCACCAATTGCAGTCAGCGCTGATGATCCCTTCTTTTCATATTGAGAGGCTGATATATCCTGTAGAATGGCATCCTGAAGTTTTTCCTTTACTACACCCTCCATGACTTTGAACAAAATTGGTGTCATCGATATCGGCCTGATACTGCTAAGAGAGGTAGGATCCCAGTTCTTTTTTATAAATGGGATCGTGGCTATTGGGTATAGGTTAGGGATTATTCTTCTTTCAATGGCGAGGTAGTTTAACATGTTTAATATAATCCTCGCAGTAAAAAAATTTGAGTGAACATAAACTTCAGGATAGCATGAATCCCAGGATGAATGTTATCAGGGAGACCCTGCAACCTATTGCTGATGACCTGGAGTGTAATACCATGATCTGCCTCTCCAGCTGTGCCCACCCACTCCATGGCAGGGTTTGTCTGGTGACCTAAGAGTAGGTATTGATAGTGGCTCTCTATGTGTAGAATCATATTCGCACCAGTAATGCTGCCACCACTGATGAGCAATGAAGTAGGAACCTCCTGTTTCTTTCTGGCCCCCAGAGCCCACCTGAGATAGCCTTGGGTTCAGCAATGTTGAGCTGGCAGGAAATTCTTTGCATTTTTTGTAGCTATTATCTCTGCTACTGCTGACTGTTTCGATTTGTATGAAGCTTTTAGTTCAAGTAAGTAGTCAATGTCATTATCCTGACCAATGAAGTTTTTAAATTTTCCCATTCAGACTGTCCAATTCATGCATCGGTGTGGTTGTCTCCTTAAGCTTGAAGGTGTATTGGATAATAAGTGATTGAATAATGCCTATAAATGTAGTCCAGGCCTCGACTGGGTGTAGGTATTATGAGGTTCACCTTGTGAAAAAGAATGTAGGCCTCTGAGAAAAATGCCTCAGTGGCGTTGGTTTTAGTGAACATTCTGAGACTCCGGTTGACTTTAATTTGTTGAAAATTGTTCAGCTCTAGGGATGCCATAATCGCAAAATGATCCGAAAAAACTGTCAGTTGCAGTCTCACATCTATCCCATAGTGCAATTGAGCCAAATAGAACATTAGATCTATGAGCGTGAGACTGTTTTTCGTATAGAAAGAAAATGCATCAGGTGTAAAGAATCCCCTTCCATTGAGAAATACTTTATTGAGTAGTAAGTATTTCTTTGCAAAAGACTCGTAGGAGATGTTAAAGTCACCGAGGAGAATGGTAGGTGCATTGTTATTATTAGTAATTAGGTTAATTGTGTGGACTATTTTCAGCAGTGTTGCATGAACATTGGTGCTATATACATAAAATCACATTAAAAGTATTCAAGGAGAAGGTAAACTCCATGGTGATTAGGTAAACTCCATGGTGATTAGGTTCTGATCTAGATAAATTATTCTGAAGGAGGTTGGAGCCAGAAGATTATTTATTATTACCTCAACTCCTCCCCTAGCAGCATGATCTGTAGATAAATGGGTGAATCCTATTTTACTAAGTTCTGATTTTATGTAGTAGTTTGAGTTTAGGTGAAATTTCATTTCCCCTATGAACAACATATGTGGTGAATTTTGCTTAAAGAAATGCCTGATAGCATTAATACGACCAAGGGAATTAATTCCTTGGACATTGACAGCAGAGATTAAACATTTATTGTTATACATTGCAAGATGGCCCACTAGATTCCACCACAGGCGGTTTCCTTGAATTATCAGCATACTCTTTTTTTTATTAATTTCCATGCAGATGTTTGGAGGGATGTTTAAATCCGAAGTGGGGAGATCCACAGGCAAACCATTGGTAGGATAACTAGTTACCAAATCAGATGGAAGATTGATCTTGCATTTCTTTTCTGTAGCTCCTTTATGCTTATTGTTAATTGCATTTGACATTGTGGGATTGGAGTTTTGCCTCAGTGGTAATGTCATTTCTTCTTCTCCTGAGCTAGGACTAGATACAACCCATGGTTTTCTTTTATAACTGGTGTTATGAGTGATGAATGGTCTCCATCTCATCTGCAGATCAGGAAGCGGCAGCATCTATCGGTGTTTGGTAAGGAGTGATAGATTCATTAGTCACAGCTATCAGTGTGTCACTAGGACTTGGTGAGATGTTATATTTACCTTGGATGGAGTTAGGTTCAGGTATTTCCATCTTTTTTAGGTTGGTTTGATCTTGGTCTATATTGTTTTTACTAGCCCTATTACCAGATGCTGTGACTGAGCTGAAACCTAGGCCTTCATGCAAATTTCTAGATTCATTATTGTGGGAATCTTTTGGTTTTGATTCCAACGGCCTTTGATTACTGTTTTGGTTTTTGTGACTATTGTTATTATGTTTGAAATCCTGATGAATGTTAATTAAGGAGGGCTGATTTCTTTCATGTATTAGGATACTTTTGGAATTTTTATTTGTTTGCTTTAAGTTGAGTTCATCATGCTGTTCTACATTATTGTGTTGTGCACTTGGTTGATGTGAAGCATGTTGCACCTTCGGAACTGAAGGAGAAGTCTGTTGTTGCCTACATCTGTAAGTTCAACCTTTTTTTGACCACAAGATGTACATATACGATTCATACATTTCTTAATCAGGTGTGTTCTTTGTACACAGTAGAAGCACTGTGGCCTAACCTCTGCAAAAGATAGTATCATGGGACAGCCTCTAGCCGACAACACTGTTGGAATATCTGTTGGCACTATTTCATTTTTTAGGAGCAGTCTAAATGTTGCTTTGTTTGAGAGAATGTTGTTAAATGTTTTGTCAATTGGAAGGTAGGTGAAACTTGTCACCTTGCCAAAGGGTTCCAATATCTCTTGTAAAAGACTCATTTATTCTTGTAATGCAATCTTTTATTGACACATTTAGAAAAAATGATCTATTTATATCTACAGTTACTATGATCTTATCATCCAATACTTTTAATTTGCTTTTAAAGTTATTCCTGCTAGCCCAGGTCTTGAATTTGACTGCTATATAGTGGTCATTCGGATCTGTTGAGATCCTATGTATTTCATTTGCAATATTTGCTCTTTTAATTAACTTAATTAAGGCATTCATTGGGAATTTAAACAGAGAACCATTTACCGCATAGTCAGGTTAAAATTAGTGATAATAGTTTCAATTTGCTCCACTGAAAGTTGATTTAGTGTAATGTTACTTTCAATTGGATCCACTTGAACCATATCATCTGCATGATGTGGTTGCTGTTCTATTAGCTCAAGAATGTTTATTCCCATAGTTTTTTGATTTGCATTGCTGCCTTTGTGGTCAATATTGTGATCTGCAGGAAGATAGGGTTGGCCATTGCTAGAGTGGTTAACCGATCCAGCTTGTGTTATTCCAGCCCAAGCTGCACTAAAATATGACATAGTAAGTGTGATACCTTTAGTTTCATCAGCAGGGTTAATTTGTAGTTTAGTGAAATTTGCATTATTTGAGGGTGTGTGATTTAACAAATTATGATCAAGTTCATCTTGTTTTCCCATTAATAAGGTATGTTTTGGAGTGACAGGAGGGGAGACATTATTGTGACAAGTGTTGAGTGGTGGATGACCAGCTATGGTATGAGATTCTAACGGATATTCAAACAATTGGGTTTGCAAATTATTTTTGTTTCTATTTGGATAGTGTATTTCCTTGAGCCATCCTGCATTATTTCTAGTGCTGTTATGAAAAACTAAACTGGGAAATGATTCACTATCTATTTGACTATGATTAGATAGTAATTTTGTCCTTGGTTTTTTTATTTCTTTATTCTTAGGTTGACCTGTTTTTCTTTTATTGTCAGTGGGGGTAGTCGGAGAACTGGTAAGTAATGTTTCCATTATTTGTAATGATGTTTTGTTGATAATGTGTTAATATTTTTTACTTTCATTTGAGAATTAATTGTTTGAGAAGGTGATGACTTGTCTCCCATAATCTTAGTTAACTCAATGGATTTGAGTAGTTGGTTGTCTTGTGAATGAGAGGTTGTTTGAGTGCAGTCATCTAGATAAGCTTGTTTTGAAGAATCATTGTTTGGCTCTTGATTAGTAGTTGTTTATTTTGATTGTTGGTATTGCTGTTAAGGCCAACCTTCAATTGTTGACTCTTCATATCTAATTGCATATCAGATGTCTTTGTTGTTAATTTTTTTTGTTTGCGAGTATGGGCTGGAAAAATGTTCTCAATTACTGTTGGCATAACATTGTGGTTTCAAATCTGTGTGTGAATACTATTAGGATCACTATTCGCTGAACTTACAGCCTGAATTGAAAACTGTTTGTTGCTATTGGTATCGATCTATTCTATAGATAGACTTGCTTAAATAAGTTAGTTTTTTCAAATGGCTGCATCATTTTTTTGGAAGTCATTAAGTGAATATCAAAGAAATTGTTTTTAAGCACTCCTATGATGCAGCTTTGATAATTTTTATCAACTGTTATAAGTGCAAATTCAACCAATGTTTTGGCCAGTGTTTCAAATGTGTTTTTGCCAGCTTTCAAAAAATTGAATTGCCAGGTATCTAGGATTTGGGTACCCAGCAGTACTTTGCATGGAATCCCAAAGCCTGCTTGTTAATTGTTTCATGTAACAACTAATATGAGAAGCCATACAAAGTTATATTTTTCTTTGTAGCAGATATTACAATAAATCTGGGGTGAAAAAACAGGTAAAATTCTGCATACAGTAGTGCCACTCAGTGCAAACCAGAGTCATCAATTGATGCCAGAAGGCTTGTACATAAAATCCCTATCTAGTGCCTAGCTTTGTATGCCAGAAGGCTTGTATATAAAATCCCTATCTAGTGTCTACTCATCCAATATCCCCATACTAGTTTCTAGCTGTGGCTATGCACAAGCCTTCTGGCATCCATTGATCACTCTGGCTTGCACTGAGTGGCACTACTGTATGGAGAGTTTTGCCTGTTTTAATAACAGTTATTGCCAGGTATCTAGGATTTGGGTACCCAGCAGTACTTTGCATGGAATCCCAAAGCCCATGCTTGTTAATTGTTTCATGTAACAACTAATATGGGAAGCCATACAAAATTATATTTTTCTCTGTAGCAGATATTACAATAAATCTGGGGTGAAAAAACAGGTAAAACTCTGCATACAGAAGTGCCACTCAGTGCAAACCAGAGTCATCAATGGATGCCAGAAGGCTTGTACATAAAATCCCTATCTAGTGCCTATTCATCCAATATCCCCAGACTAGCTTTGGATGCCAGAAGGCTTGTATATAAAATCCCTATCTAGTGTCTACTCATCCAATATCCCCATACTAGTTTCTAGCTGTGGCTATGCACAAGCCTTCTGGCATCCATTGATCACTCTGGCTTGCACTGAGTGGCACTACTGTATGGAGAGTTTTGCCTGTTTTAATAACAGTTATTGCCAGGTATCTAGGATTTGGGTACCCAGCAGTACTTTGCATGGAATCCCAAAGCCCATGCTTGTTAATTGTTTTATGTAACAACTAATATGGGTAGCCATACAAAATTATATTTTTCTCTGTAGGAGATATTACAATAAATCTGGGGTGAAAAAACAGGTAAAACTCTGCATACAGAAGTGCCACTCAGTGCAAACCAGAGTCATCAATGGATGCCAGAAGGCTTGTACATAAAATCCCTATCTAGTGCCTATTCATCCAATATCCCCAGACTAGCTTTGGATGCCAGAAGGCTCGTCCAATATCCCCATACTAGTTTCTAGGTGTGGCTATGCACAAGCCTTCTGGCATCCATTGATCACTCTGGCTTGCACTGAGTGGCACTACTGTATGGAGAGTTTTGTCTGTTTTAATAACAGTTATGAGCAAGCATAAAAAAGGGTGGTCATGTAGTGTTTAGTAGTTTAAATCTGGAGTGAAAAATCTTTTAAATGATATGAATAAGGCTCCAGGTATCAAATTAATAAACTTTTCATTAATAACTTCAAGCATTTCTCTGATCCAGTTAGCAGTGAGGGCAGTGTCTGATTTTCTTGAGTTGTAGTGAGATCTAATCTTTTAATATCATCTGCATTTATCTATCTAAAACTTCTAGTACTGAAAAATTATTAATTTTGGCATTTGCACTTTACTGTTGATTTTTTTTGTTGATTACTAATAACTTCTGCATAAGTTGTATGTATTTTAAACTTAGCATAATCGAATCATTAATATTAATGCCAATCACTGAATCACATGATTGACTGATCACCATTTTCCTTTGTCAAAATCACTCTTTCCTTTATTTTGCTCTAATATCTTATAAATACAATTTATCCAAACCCCTTTAAACACTTTTTAGGATTTTGCTAAAAAGTGTTCAAAGTCGTTCGGATAAATTGCATTTTCCTTTGTTTTTATCATTGATCAAGTTATTAAATTTAAAATGATGATTTAAACAATAAGTTAATTTCAAAGTGAAAAACCATATATGTACTGAATAGTTTTGTTTTGAATTTTACTTTGCTATTTCAAACTTTAATATTAATTAATGAGTTTAAGATAAGATAGTATCTTTCAAGTTGCTTAGATCTGCAGCTTGTTTTTTTATTATTACTATTAATTAGTTATATTATATAGTATTATATGTACTGCCTTTGAGTACAAATGGTATACCATGAAAAATGGTTGGCCAATGGATTTCCCCCTCAGCGGAATCGTCACTAGCATTTTCTTGAATCATTTTGAAAAATTAATCATATCTAAATATCAAGTTGACTACCCTCACATTATATACATGTGATATGTAGATGATATATTTATCACAACCACTCAACACATTACAGATTGTATTATACAAGACTTCCTACAACACACTTATTTACCCATCAACTCCCCAACTGAAGTTGCCTCCCAGAGTCTAACATACTTTGACCTTCAGCTAACTCATAAAGAGAGAACCATAAATTACTCCATAATTATAAAGCCTCCTGAAATCAGAGGCTTTATACATCCGCACTCCAATTCCCCAAGCTCTCACAAATTTGCAGGTCTCTATGTGTTCTTATATAGAAATATGCAAATTTGAACCGGAGAGAAAAGGCAACAAATATCTCTACACTAAAGACTTATTACAAGCAGGCTTCAAACTCAATACCATTAATCACAAAATTAAACAATTCTATAAAAAAAATAAGATTATTAGAAATTTTGTTTTCCTTGATAAATGAAGGGTAAGCCTTCAAAAATGTTCGGAGAAGTAATAATTTGTTGATATTTATCTCTATATCATATTTTGTTGAGTTATAATTTGTAATCAATGTGTGTATGGTTTATTCTAACAGAATTAAATTTTACAATAATAAAGATCTTAAGCTTCCATATATTACTCTCCCACACATACCTAAAATCTCCAACCAATTGATTAAGGTCTTGTCTAACAAATTTAAAATCAGCTTTCATACACCTCCCTGTACCAATCAGCTTATCAATAATTCTACAGACAAATTTGACCCTTCTCAGAGCCCCCAGGTCATTTATAGCATCTCATGCCCTCAACCCAGATGCCATGCCATTTATTGTGGTGAGACCAAAGCTGGCATAACCAACAGATATACACTTACAATATAGCTAAAAAAAATAATGACAATTCATCAACATTTTTGGAACACTCTAAGAAGATTGGACATATATTAGATAGTTTGCATTGAGAAAAACGACATCAAATGGAAAATTAGGGAGGCATACTTCATTACTGATAACAATAACTCTATCAATAGATGCAGTACCTGCTTCGATATCTCCAAACGCTGGGCTATCTAAATAATTTACATATATTTTGCTTATCGCCATTATCTCACTGTTCTGCACTGCTCAATATTGCTATGAATGTGAGGCAACCCACCTCCAAAGGCTAAGTGTTTAATATTTGTGCATTCGTTATAGCTTACACACGCTTTTTATTTTGTTTATTATAGTTTTATATAATAAATGTAATTTTAAATTTTATTATTTATTTATTTATCGTTATTTTTTCTGATTTTTTTTTTCTTATTCTGTTGATTGCTTTATGCATTTATATATGTATTCAGCTTCTATTCAACTAATTTTATATAGATTGTTATTTGACAAATTTATTGTACAAAAGTGAAAAATGAATCTCTTAATGACATAATATATAATCACTGGGAAAGGGGGGGGGTCATTTAATAATGCTCCATGATAATCAGAAAAGAACATCATTATCTACATTTTCCGGTTTGCTGGATGTGAAAATATTGAATCTACATTTGTAAATGCATTACTATTGGTTTGGGCACCCGAGGAAAATGGAATAGATTTCCTACTACTATAGTATAAAGATTTCATGCAAAAATTATAAAGAAATGCAATATTAATTGCTCTTATTACCAGAATATAACGGAAGATTGAATGGATAACTACCATTAGACATGTTCTTAAAGTCTTATTAAAAGAGATTAACGACAGCATCGCAAAATGATAAATAAACAAACTAAAGAACCAGTATATAATCTATGCTTCATATTTGTATTTTACAGATAAGATATAAAATTTCATCTCTTCGTCTCTATCTTTTGTTTATTGGAGTTAGAGTGCGTTATACTCATTTATCAGTAGCTGCTAATGATATATTACATATATATAGTGTGAGTATTTATAAACGCTGTATATATTTTTTTGTTTATTTATTCACTTGATTATCCGTCTTTTATTAATTCATGATTTTTCTCTTACTAGTGTTAATCAGTTACCAATATTTTGTATTAATAAAATAGTATATTATTTCCAATTTGATTGTTTTTTCTTTTTTAAAAACTTTATTGACCACAATGTAACTTTTGTTTAATTGCGAATTAAAAAAAAGATATTTTATATTCGAGGTCCTAGTTGATATTCTAGATGTGATAAATAGAACCAGTAATGTACATGGAGAATGAACTTCTCCGCAATTCAAACGCAATTATTTCCAGGATTCCATTTCATGACTGCCATCATTAGATAAAGAAATGAGATAGATTCAAAAAAAAAATTATATGACCTCTTCCTATCAGAATTTAAATTGGAGATTTCTTTTAAGAATTATTACTAGTTTACTTTTTTTTTGTAAATCAGCTTTGTCCTCTTTTAATTTCTTTTATATATATATGTTTTACTTGAGGTAGAATTGTCTCAATAGCTATCAAAAAATATGTCTGTTTCAAGACCAAGTGAACTATCATCAGATATTTAATCTATTTTGTTTTCTCTTAGGTTTATATATATATATTGGTTTAGCTTGGAGATAGAATTGGTTCAATGACAACCAAACATATGTGTTTCAAAGCCAAACGAACAATCATCAGATATTAGATGCACTTGAGATAAAATTAGATGCATATTTTTATAAATAAAAGAAAGTTCTCACAAAGATCCAACTGTAGATTAAAAATTAGGCATTATGTAACAGATTAAAACAATGGCATGATGCAGGCCTATCAACATAAGAGATTCTAATTTTGGAAAAAAAGAAAAATTACATTTAAAATGCTTCTCTTTTTTATATACTGAACATGATTTTTCAAGTACAATCAAACATTTTGAAATAATAAAGTTGTATAGAATTATAAGATGTCATATTGATTATTAAGTTTTACATCATTATTTTATTCTTGTAATATATATATAAGGAATTAATCGAAAGTACTGCGGAACGAAAAACTGTATTGCTAATTACCGTTATATTGATTATTTTTATTGTTATATGTATAATGGGCACAAAAGTTTCATGATTCTGTGGCAGCACACCCGTATGCTATACTCATAATGATGATCCGAATGAAGATTTTATGACTTCGCTTTTCAAAAATCAGCTCATAACAAACTCAATTAACTACCCAGTATTGGTCAGTAAATGGATATCTTGCCATTGTTATCTTGATATTAAAACAAGAGAAGAAAACTTCTTACCACCCAACAATAGACATGACTGATGAAATTGATGAATCGTGCCTTCTTCGTTGTTCATCTTTGCCTTCTCCGCCCTGCAGTGGATTTTTTAAAAAATATTTTAACTTTTCATCTTTATAAAAGAGAATATGTAGAATTTTGTTCCTGGGTCTCGAATTTAAAGATACTCATTTAAAATATAGATTCCATAAAACTGAAACAACTGAAACACACAGGCTAAAACTGAAATTTGTATTTTTTTTAAAAAAATATATATAGTGGCAAATAAGGTTATGTGACATTTACACTTCAAAGTGATAGAACTTTTTATACATAATGAAAAAATAGCATAATTTGCACCAAACTAAATCCAAACTGAATATTCAATATTTGACATCAAAAAAATGTATAT
This sequence comes from Epiperipatus broadwayi, assembly GCA_028023455.1. Classification (NCBI taxonomy): domain Eukaryota; kingdom Metazoa; phylum Onychophora; class Udeonychophora; order Euonychophora; family Peripatidae; genus Epiperipatus; species Epiperipatus broadwayi. Next base: position 5,096,492 of record JAQFVV010012400.1, on the reverse strand, counting down.
TTTAAATTACACTTAAACGTTTTAATACTTAGTCACTCCACAGATTTTCATCCTTTTTGTAAATTTTAAAGAGTCCTTAAAAAATTACTTACAACTGAAAACGAGCCTGGATGACAAACATTTTGATTAATATTGATAAGTCTTTTGATAAAGATTATGTAAATAAATAATATTTAACAACAATTTGTGTACATGCAGAATTTATTAAACAATTAATCAACAAATGTATGTATAAGGAAATATAATAGATGCAGTTGATCATAGATTAAATTTGGCTTGGGTCTTTTTAATACAAATAACTTGATATAATGAAATATGCCTAAATACTTCTAAAGAAATGTTGTTATAAATATTTTTAACCAGTGCTTATTTACGAATTTGAAATTTCAACATTTTATGCAAGAACAATTTAAAAATTTTGGACCATACTGCAGGGTATAGAAGAATGTACATTGGAAATAGCAAATTAGAAATCAAAAGCAAAATACATAATACCTGTTAGTAATTACAATAATAGTCGGTTTATTTCTCATAGTTTATATGAAGTCAGAGCACAAAAAACTGATGGGGCTGAACTGTGTTTATTGATTTAGGTCTATAGTCCATTACTCTATCACTATATTAGATTATTCAGGGTACTTATATATTCTCAGTCATAAGTGGCATTATTGAGGCCACATGGAAACTGAATCAGACATTCTCTAGAATAGATAATATATTAATGGAGATCTTGAATTGGACCCTAAGACATAGTAAGAGATGTAGAAAAAGGTCACATGTGAAGTGGTTAGATGAAATAACAAAGTTTGATAAAATAATGCGGAAAAGAGAAACTACGCATTAAAGAGATTGGCTTAAAGTCAGAGAGATCTTTACCCTATAATGAATCAATAACAGTCAATAATATATATATATATATATATATTGTAATGGTATATAATATGCCGTTACATTATTTTAAAATTAAAATAAAAAGATCATAAATAAAAATTGATTTATTAATAAGAAAAAAAAAAACTTAACTTAAAAACTGAAAATTAAAAGTTGTTTAATGTATATATATTGTAACATTTAATTATATACGTTGCAAATATATTGGCATTTGGTAAAAGCTAAAAAATAAAAGTAAATTTAGATTTTTTTTTGATTTTTTTTTTTAAAAAAAATAATGTACAATGAAAGTTAAATTATTCTTTCGTATTTTTTTAATGTAATTAGAAATAAAAGTAGAATTGGAGAGTACAAAAGAATTCCAAAAGTAAAAAAAAGATAAGAGAAAGTGAAAATATTTTGGCTAATTAAAGATGGCCAAAAAACTTGATAAGAAAAGAGAACTTTATACCATAAATTTTATAAAGAATCTACAAGATTATGAACCAAAAAATGCCATGATAATAGCATGCACAGAAGTTGGAAAACTGGGCCTCTAGTATAAAAGGCAGAGGTCAGTTTGAAGAATGTCTTGTTTGTTTGTTTCTCTAGTTGGTCTTGGATAACAATAATATATTCAAGATCGCTCTACGCTGAAGTACTTTGGCATGTCGGAGTGAACCGGAGCTTCTGCGGACATCGTGCCTGAAGATGTACACCAGAAAAGCTTTCGTGACCAACTAGGAGAATGGACCGCAAGATCAACTAATAATCAAAGGCCGTGAGCTCATTTTAACCCTGAAAAATTATGCATAGTTATCTACAACCATCGTGAATTCACTAAAACTTACCAGTAAGTTATGCTTCATTATCCTGATTGTGACAAAGTTAACCATTTTACAAACTATTCATAAAAATAAGCTTATAATAGGATCCTGATAGAGACTTTAATTTAATTGATCAAGAGACTCTTATTTAACCAAGAACTTTGTAATTAATTATTCAGCAGTTATTTTATTATTAATGTTTCACGTCTGAATTATTGTGTGTTCTATCCAATTTATTTGATAAATAATTTACTTCAAACATTTTTTTAAGCTATTAGAATAAAAATATTTCTAATACCAATTTTCATTTTTACGTTATTAATAATAATTATCATTTTTTATTATTAAATTTATTATTAGTTTAATAAGATTTAAAATGTAATTTACTTTTGCCAATATGTTTCAATAAGCCCAGGAATAATAATCTTAAAAAAATAATTCTCGTTACGGTATGATGTAATACCGATTAGTTTAAAAGTATTTTTCTTTTTTTATTCGTGAGATGTTATTTGACTATTTCAGCGGTCTCTTTAGAATAAAAGGATCTGGCACCCATATTAAATAAATTAAAAGCTGATTTCATCAATAGCATAATTCTCAACTATTAATAGGCCGAGTTGATCAGGAAATATAGCTATGTTTTTAGAATAGAAATACAACTTTCTTCTTTTTTGACATAGCTTGATCAACTCGCGTGCAGTTTATATTAGCGTGTAAAGGCCTAGCAAAACGGAAAACGTTATAATATATATCGCACAGATGGAAACTTTAAAAACTATTTTAAAAATAAAAGTATTTGAAAGTATTTTTTTTGTAAAAAAAGTAAATATGTAAAGATTTGATATTTTTGAAAATAGAAAGTGTTGATTTCTATAATCTTAGAAAATGAAAATGATTGTTTTATTAATTAAATGATTGTTCTAAAGCACACTAGCCCTTGGTGCACTCAAATAATTAAATGATCAGATAAGAGAATAAAAAGAAATTAAATGACCAATGCAAGCATGAAATGATAGCATGGACTGTAAGTGAAACATGAGAGGATTAGTGATGTCTTGCTTGTTCAATCCAAAGATTTGATGATAAGAGGCTAATAAAAGTATAAAACCCCAAATTTTTGAATTGAGCAGGATGATTATAATTGTTGTTATCTTAGAGCTGACTATTAATATACCATTATAACTAGCTATATTGCAGATTTCACGATGTAGAAGTCTGCAATAAATTTAATTTCCGGACAACCAGCTGAGGCCTCCAGATGACAGTTCTTGACCAAAAGCATGGCAAGTAGCGGTTTCATTTCAAAGAAGGGCAAACAATCTATGAAAGTGATCATGAAGATGGACCTCTAAATCTTCTCAATCCATAAAGTATGAACTCTTGTGTTTATCTAATAGGAACTTTTCCTAAATTTGCAATTAATAGCTGAAAATAAGAACTATTATCTGGCCTAAAGAATTCAAAATCAATTATTAGTAAATTTTTTTATGCATCTGTTTAAGCAATCATTTCCATTTTTCTCTTTTTTTTGTGTTATGTGTTAATTAAAATGTCTCAAATTAAAGTTGGGTGTAGATAGATGCATGGATAAAAATTAATAACTGTTTAAATTCATTTATGTTTATTTTAAAGGGTTAATTTCAGGCTATTTGTTTCGTAGTTAGGACGATGTTTGTGGAGGGATATATGGGTGTTTATATCAATGTAATGTGAAGCATGTTTAGCATACAGGGAAATGTGGACAAATGAATGCATGACCCCAAAGAGGCAGTCATATCATTACAATGTCACAGACATATTTCCTGTGCCATTGACCCCTTCTAGCTCTATGGACAGGGACTATAAGTCAGCAGATAGATCGCTCTCTCCCATACATAGCACTCTTCTTTAATTAATTTATATACATGATTTCTTCACCAGACAGATGCACATTCATGTACTGGATGAGGATCATGTCCTTCAAATAATATCACCCTGTCAGATGCACATTCCTGTCAGTGTGGTTTTATGCTAGCATCTTCATATTGCATTGGTTGCGACTATATATCTGGAAGCAGGCGTTGGTTTGGCTATGAGATTTTAGTCTGAGATTGAATGAGTGTTTTGATAAGTTTTTTTTTAAGTGAGAAATCTATGTAGTCTATCTATACTCAACATGCTAAAGTAAAATATTATTAAAATGTCCATCTGTGCAGTCTATTTAAAATAGTAATTTAAATTTAAAAATTAATGTTAAAATTTAAATATAAATTTTATTCCTCAATTTTAAATGTGCGTTACTAAAGCCTGTTGTGTTATTAGTATTGGCAGTGATCTAGTTTATTTTTTTATTCTTTATTAAAAATATATTTTAATAATTGTTCTAAAACCTCTGCTACTCCATGAGTTAGTGACAAGGGCTGACAGTCTTAATAAATAAAAGTATCTGCCTATTCTTTAAATTTTCTAGATTCAAATGGCCTAATGGCACCCTGTATGACAGATATGGTAAGACTGCTAACTCTAATCTTCACCCAGACCATTATAATATACATTGTAATGGTCAGATTTAGCATATTTCATGATTTATATTTTATCTTTATTTACTCATTAATTTACCTAGATGCCACTTGACTTTGCTTATCAAAAAATAAACCAATATATGTATATTTAAAATAATATTTATTTTATATAACCATCATGAAGAAACAAGTTATTTCTGATAAATGAAGATAAACCATACAATCTTACATTTAAAGAAGTTGACAAATCAGTTAACAATACTTTGATTACAAAATATAGTTATTAATTAATATATAATTTATTTTCTTTTTTAAAAAAAGGCTTTTTAATCTGTATACATTATTCTCTTGTTCCATATGCATGCAGAAAGGCAATTATTACATATAAATGGCTATGGTATCATTTTGAATCCAACATCAATAAACTTAAAACATAATTCTACATATATATGAATTCATAAATATAAAATATACATTCTATATGGGATAGACATCAACACTATCTTTATATAATAAATAATTATAAGGAATGGCCTTTTTATCCTAATTCTTAATTCAATAGAACATAACTGCTATCTTTATATAACAATAATTATAAGGGTGATCTTTTAGGTCCTAACCTTAATTCAATAAAATATAATGGCTATATTTATATAGCAATAACTGTAAGGAGTGGTTATTTTGGATCCTAATTCTAATTCAATATAATTATGATTTATACAGGATGGCTTGTTCTGAGATTGATCTCTAATTTATCAACTAGATATAAATGTATTTTCCCATATGGATATGAATATATGTAAATTATTTAACAGTGAACAAACAATTGCATATAAATAATATAAATTCATCTACATGTAATCTAATCCTCAGTAATCAAATGTAGAATTGGATTAACTATGAGTGAATGAACTCAATTGATACAATTACATCCTTAATTATAATTATTTAATACATGGACAATTTATGCAGGAATATGCATTGCACATTAATATAATTATTATTTACTCTTTCCTTTTAAATTGATAATTTATGTTGTAATGAATATATAAATATATGTAAATAATATTTGTTTTAAATTGCATGTCATTATTAAATTAGTAATGATTTGAAAGGTGTGTTATCTGAGATACTTTTATGTTAAGAATATTCAGAGAAAAATAAATGTATTATTTTTATTATTAATAATAAATAAGACTGTTAGTTAATAAATAGAATAAAAATAGTTTAGAATAGATCAAAAGTCAATTAAGAAGCAAACAAAAGGAAAAATAAAATTCCATATCTGAGTCTCAAGTTAGAATAAAAGAAAAAATAAAAGGGAAAAATATAATTATAGTAAAATGAAGTGTAAGAATTTTATTTAAATTTGCTATTTAATGGAAATGACTTGTCTTTTCTTTTAAATAAAGGTATTAATTCAAAAATGTTATGAGGTATAATAAAAATAAAAGAAAACTACTTGTGTAAAGGTAACTTAAGGATTACAAAGTTACTTGGTGAAATAATTTAAACTAAAAATATTAATTGTAAAAAAAAAAGAATAAGAAAATTATAATGTAAATAATTGTGCAGAATTATTGTTTAAAATTATTTGATTACAGAAAAATATCTAATCAAAGATTAAAATATTTTTTGTAAATTGTCCAATCAAAAAGGGATTATGTTTTACTGAAAACAGTAATGTATCCAACTGATTAGATTAATCAATACTGTAATTAATGTTGTAATTAAAATTTTAAAAAGATTAACACTAGAAAAAAGAAGATTGAAACTGATTAATGACATGGGTGAGCTTAGATAATGGTTTGTCAATGGTATAAAGGTTATTAAATTTTCATTAGAATTATTCTGTTCTTTTCTACCGTTATTTATTTTGCTGTTATTTTTATTCTGATTCTTTTAATTGATTCAGATGCTGGTAACTATATTGATTTCTGCTGATTTATCACCTGCTGGATTTTGTGGACTCTTACACTATGAACATATAGTTTGTCCTTCAGAAATGTATAACTATTTATCCAGATCCTATGACATCACCATGCACTAGAAAACTTGAAATGGGGTGTTCATTTGGTATTTATCATCCAGTTCCTGAGCATTTCATAGCCTGAGATGTGATAAATATCTTTGAATTCCCATTGCTAAGACATCTACCTGTCATTAACAAGATCTCAAAGATATATGCTGCCCAGAAAAGAAGTGACAAGCCATTAAAAGAAACTGAAAAATCTGTTCAAGAATGCCAGCCATAAACTAAAATAAACTGTCAAGGATACTGGGATGATCTCTCCAGTAAAACTATAAAAAAAACCTAAGTTAAATAAGAAAATAATTCAAAGTCTAGATGTAAAATAATATACTGAGGTAAGATTTCATTCTTTTAATAAATTTTTGTAAAATTAGAAATTACAAATTCTTACTACCTAGTTAAAGTAGACTTAACTAATACCAAAAAACTTTGTAACTAATTTGATTTAATTTTATTTTTATTATTATTCTTATGTGTTTTTTGTAAGTAAATATATCATTTTAATGTTAATTTTATCTAAATTCTCTCTATATATACCTCTCCATATGAAATTTAATTAAGATAAAATTTGTCATTTATATTGTTTGTGTTTAAGTATGCATTCTCTGATAGCCTAAGTTCGGTAAGTTTCTTATTCATTTGAACTAGTTGTGGAATCAAGTACTTGAAGAATTTAAAATCTTCTTTTGTGGATATTCCAATCAAATTGACTGAATGGTACTCTAGGGGATTTATCCCCAGTATAAATAAGTTTCCACAGGAGAAATATTTTGCTTCTAGCAGTTATTGAGCAAGTGCACCAATCTTGAAAGGTAGCCATGGTGTATGTATTTGTAGACAATCTTGATCTGACTAATATGTAAAAATATTGGCCACATACTAAATTATGATTACACTTAATGTGGGTCTCAAACATTCCATTCTAATTGATATCACATATGAGTATTCAATCACGCAATTGACTAATTGCCACCCTAAATTGACCTCAGATATCAGATAAAGTAAAAATAATAACAATAAAAATTAAATAAAGTTTAATAATTTGGTGAGAGATACAAGAGTGGAGAAAACAGTCAACACTAAAATAATAATTAATTTAAAAATTATATATGTGAGTGTAGTTAAATGAAAAGATAAGACTGAAATAAATAAATAATTGTAGATAGATTTATAAAAGTAGATATATAAAAACAGCAATGGTAGAAGTAATAAATAAGCAGGCAGATAATGTTATGGGGCGTTGTGGTGTGGAAGATTAGGTGAACGCACCAATTAAATGAAAAAATGAAATTAAAAATATATAATACATTAATTAAAAAAAGAGATAATAAAATGATAGTCATATTGAAAATAAATAAATATAATAAAATTAAAGAGTATAAATTCTTACTATAATAAGAGCAAAAATAAAATGTCAAGATAAAGAATTAAAAAATGTTCCCAACAAGGATCAACAGCAAAATAAAAATAAGCAAGAAAATAATGACATCATCCGATGATGGATAAAATATTCAAAGAACTTAAAAAACAAAATAAGGAAACAGCCGATGAATTTTAAAATCAAAATAATGAGTCAAATATAAACTTGAAAAAATGGGAATCAAAATAATGAAACAAATATAAAATTTAGAAAATCAAGCTCAAAAAAAAGGTAAATTGTTATGAAAGAATTAAATATTATTCGTATTTTAATATACTTTCAATATTAAATTAATAATGAAAGATATAATATTATTGTGTTAAATCAAAAATATATGATATAAATGCCAATGTGCACATACATTTCTTTGTGCACAAACATATATGTTAATTACATGTTATAAAAAATTAATGTTATTCTTTATTTTGACAAATTTAAATATGTTATGTTAATACCTTAATACATCGCACATCTGTGCAGATTATATATATGTGTGTGTTTTAAGTAAACCTAGCATAAGATCTTTGTATTATTAAAAAATAACTTAAAGCATAAAATTTACAAATTTTAATCATATCAATGAGTGTCAAGAAATACATATGTAAAATGTAATCATTTTTTATTAAATGTCAATTCAAATATGTTCAGAAATTATTAAGCTATGTGTCTGTATGCTGATGGATTTAATTAAACCTATTAGAACATATGTAAACTACAATGTAGTGACTGAAACACCCAGGCTTATTATATACCTATGTTTATGTTTATATATGTGTTCAAGTGTATCAGTGTTATGAGATAGTGTGGAAAGTGGTTGGAAAGTCTGTGCTCATATACCCTATATAATGTAGTAACTTGAATTTTGTATATTAATCAAGTAAAGACATATGTAAAATTTAATCCTCTTTTTATTTTTATTAAATATCAATTGAAATGTATTCTTGTATATTATAAAACATGGGTCTGTGCACATATCTATGTATATATGTATGTAAATCAATTAAGAGGTATTGTAAATCAACATAATAACTTTAATTTTGTATTAATCATGTAAATCACAATGTGATAGTTTTTATTGTATATTAACCAAAATCAAAAGGCTTCTAAGTGTATAGCCATGTTTTAAAGATCTTAATTTCAATTTATTTTTTATTGTAGTTAATAAACTTGTATTCAGTTGTCAAAATTATTCCAATGAACTTACTTCTAAAGTTTTAAAACATTATAGGTTGCATCATTTCTTGGTCACAATACAGTAATAGAACTTATGTTCTCTAAGCTAAATTCATGCATAATGGTCTAATATATAAAAAGGGATGTATATTAGTGCAGGGGCATTCCAGTTGACATTGCTCTGGTTTGGCACAAAAAGAATACTCTTTAAAGCCCATGCACTACATTTTACTTTAGTTTAGTCTCTATTAGAATTTAAGTTTATAATTGGCCACTACATTAAAAGTACTAAGTGGCCAGAGTATTGATGATGATCAGCATGTTTGAATATCCCAGCATTATTGTTTTTATTATTATGTATTCTGATGGATGAGCACTTAATTGGTGCATCCAGGTTATGTTTAAATAATTGTCCCAAGCTGGCAAAGGCTAAATAGTTGGCCTGGTCTACAATAGACCCATTTCAAATCCAGTCACCAGATTGCCTGTTGATTTATTTTTATTGTTGATTATTCCTTCATGGTGTATGATTTTTATTTATTGATAATGCTGATGGATTTATAATAGTACTTATAGTTACTCCAAGGAGTTACTTGGGCTGATCTCAGAAATCTCATGTTCTCTTTAAATATTCTCTCTTATATATTTTATCATTACTTCAATATTTTACTTATATCTTAAATATTATATTTTGGAATGCTGAAGATTTGCCATCATCCCACCTTCATTCAAAGCTCCATCCTGTTATAATATATATTCAAGCTACTTTATATAAATGACATTTAAAAATACTATAAATATACTGCTGTTTTACAAAGATTCTATGACATAGTAGTTAAGGAATTAGTCTGACATATTCAGAATCTCTAATTCAGATTAAGATATTTTTCAAATAATTGAGGATTTTTTTTTTTTTTGGAAGATTGGATTTAATTTAGAAGTTATCAATATCCAAACTATCTACCTATCCAGTATGGCAATTGAGCAGCTATTTTTACAAAACTCTTTAAAATAGTCAATTTATACCAAATTTTCTCCCATAAAATAGTGAGGAAAAAGGCATTAATCACCTTTTTGTCTGATTGAAGAAAGCTTTATTTTTAATTAATGATCACAGATCCATTTGGACACCAATTATTGGATGATTAGCTAAATTAGGAAAGGTTATCTGAAAAAAAAATATTAAACTTGCTTATAAATCTTTGACTACCCTGAAAAAGTTCGCAATCCCATACAAAGTGAACCTAGGACAATGAGAATAACAAGAAAATGTATTGCTTACTACACCACATCTCTCATCTGGTACATGCTTATTTCCGTGATTTGGGTCTTGAACATAAAGTAAAATTCTGAGATAGTATAAGTTAGTCAAATAAATGATGATGGACTGAATAAGAACAAAATGGCGGAGCTTCAAATATTTACAGAATTATATTTGCCCCAAAATGAAATGTTCTGAGCAATTGTGTTTGATAGTAATATTCATATATCTATAAAAAGGCATAATAATTTTCACTTATATGCTTACAAAAGCTTTTCTATTCACCCTATCTCAGAGCCATAGATTGCAACTGGATGATAATGCTACACAATATCACCATTCGAATTTTTTCTTCATGAATAGATTTTAGTTTTGAATCCTAATATATTTATGCATTTTGCAGTACTAGTAACTTTTATATTATTGAGTTAATATCATGAAAATTTAAACAACTCTATAGTTTATATTTAATTGTGTACTTAAATAGATCTGACATCATATTAGTAACTGTATATTTTAGTAATCTCAACTTTAAACTAACTGTAGACCCCATAAGCCATATTTTACAAGAGTAGTTCTTTTTATTTTATTCCAGTGATATCAGCTGTAAGCTTGAGAAATCAATGGACATTTATATAGTGGTGTTATATAATATCCCAAATTGGGTTCTGGCTTTTGTTGTTATGATTGAATATTAAGGATTCAAACCTGAAACTAGTCCATTTAAAAGCCATCTTTAATTTTTTTATACTATTCGAGATAAACAGAGTTAAATTCAAATATTGTTTTATATTAGATCATGTAATAAATTCTATGCTATATTGACAACTCACATGGTGTATAAAACTCTATAACTATAGGCTTTGGATAATAAAGCTCATTAGAAAGAAATTTTTTTTTTCTAATAAATTTTAACGTTTTATTTAAAAAGTTGACTGCTAAAATGTAATGGCAATCAATTAGAATGTCCAAGTGAGATGAAATCATCTTTTTCAATATTTCTATCAATCCATTGACATATGCTACTGCTACTAACCATGGTTAAGAGATTGTGTGTGAGATATGACTATATACTGACTGGTATGAATAATTATAGTAGATGAGTGTTTTAAATATTTAGTGAAAACATAAAGGAATATTACAATGCCTCATCCCCTACCCCCATTTTGATATAAGATATAAAAGAACATTTAAATTTTTTTTATTTATTTTTTTTGGTCTTTTGTTTTCTTGCTTGTTATTTTTAGAAATATATATTTGAATGTATATATGTGTACAGAATTAAATCAATATATATATTATTTGTTAAGGTGTAAAAAGCATGAGTTAAAATATGATCTGTCTGGCTGATATTTTATTTGTTGTGTAATATCACTGATCAGTATTGTAATATTTATTTTTAAACAAGGCAGAACTCTCCCCATACAGTAGTGCCACCCAGTGCCAATCAGAGTAATCAATGGATGATTGGCACTGGGTGGCACTACTGTATGGAGAGAGTTTTGTTTTGTTTAATAACAATTATGTGCTAGTATGAGATAGTGATCATGTGATGTTTAGTGGTTTAATATTTGTTTTGTTTGTTAGTTTATATATGTATGTATTTATAAACCCATAATCTGCTGTACTGGGTTATACATTAAAAAACGAATAGAATTGCTAAGTAAAGTATCGTGGATTGGATTTTTTTTCTTTTGTATTATCATTATTATAATTGTTTTTTGTTTATTTATTTTATTTTTTAATTAAGATTAATAAAATAAGTTTTTTATTGCATTTAGTCAATAATTGTTGTTCAATGTTTTACTCATCTTACTCCATAGTTAATATGAATATGTGTATTTATTGTAATATAGGCTATTCATCTTGAGAATTATTGTAATAGAACTAGCATATGGAATAACCTGAAAGGAATGTTAGGTGTATCTCTCAATAAGGATCTTGTAAGGTATTTTTCAATGAAAGTGGCACTTAACGTTCTGGGGGCTTTATAAAATGCTTTACCTTGGCTAAGTTTGGTTAACTCTGGTGAAGGTCCAAATAGGGTGATTAGGGAATATAACCAATGGCTGTCAGTTTAATCTCCTCTTTAACAATATAATTAGTGAAAATAATTATTTCACTTTGCCTGATCTTCTATTTGAGTTGCAGGGTGTGATCTCAGTAGTGATGGATAGAGTAGTTCCCATTACAGTAATAAATGGGACACATTGTGTTTGGGAATGAAAATAAAGGGTAATTAGTGCAATAAATAGGGAAATAAATAAGTGGAGTCAGTAATAAATGGCACACAACATTTTGGATATGAAAATAAAAAATTGCTGTTACAATAAATAAGAAAATTAAATGAATAAATGCAGGAAAGTAGAGTGAACAAAGTTTGAATATAGTTACAAATATTTATAGTTTTATTTATTAATTTAAGATACATAGCATCAGATATATATATATAAAGTATGTACACTAATGATAAAAACAGATTAAAGAGGAGAAGAGATTGACATGAAAACAATACAATAAATAAGGTATTAGGTAGCTAAAAAAATAGAATAGGTAAAGACTTTAATATCAATAGGTAGATTTTTTTTTTTTTTTTTTAAAGTTATAGAGAATGCAAACAAGGTATAATGTGATATAGTCTCATGGTGAAACAAAAGAGAGGGTTTGATGTACTGCTTTAATAATACAAAATTGAAAATAATAATAAAGAATATTAAAGATTTAGAATAAAGGTAGACTATAACAATTAACCCACAAAAGGTAAGAATTCAATTTCACAAATTCATTATAAATGAATAACAGAGCTAATATAAAATAGTAACATTTTTGGATATATCAAATGTTAAAAAGAGCTCAGTCTAAAATAATGGAGAAAAATCAGCAAGTAGAGATACAAGAGTCTGTACAGCCAAGGTTATCAGAACAAAAAGGTAAAGAGCTAGATCAGACAATGTAACAAGTGGCAGATGAGATGCCAAGCCCGTTCAACATAAAAATGCTGTGTGAATTGATTAAAAATATCCAGCAAAATATTAAGCCATATATAAATGACATGAAGAATGAGCTAATTCAACATATGGAACAAAAGATAGATACAATGTTCCAAAGTATAAATAGATATTTTCTAAATAGGAATATTCATTTCCATGAATTTGAACAAAATAGGAAAACATTCCAAAATGTAGGTATAATGTCTGAAAATATCACAGAAAGCAAGAAAGTATTGACATAAAATTGAAAAAGGTGGAGGAAAATCAACAAAGCTTAGATGTTAAAATTGAGATTGTTGAAAAGCAACAAAGATTAGGTGTAGAAATCTTAATTGTTGAACAGCTGCCAAAATTAGAAATAGAGCATCTGAGTATTGAAAAAGTACAACAAAATTTTAAAAAGCTAATAGATGTGCAGCAAAGCATTTAGCTACAAAATGTGAATAAGATGCTGCAGAAAAATGATAAGGTTCATAATATGGAAAACCCATTTATAAAATTACAGAGTTAAGTTAGTAAGAGTAAAGCAAATAGAATTTATAAACTTAAAAATACAGGAGATTGAATGTGAAATGATAAGAAAAATTCTTAAAACAATAAAAAGAAAGAATGGAATGAAGAATAACCAGTTAAAAATATTACTAAAGCAAAAGCAAAGAAAAAAATAAAGTTATAAAGAAAAGAACTGAATATTCTTTCCAATGGGAGAAAGTGAATAGTAATCATATAATGGACAATTAAATTTTCTTGTCATCCCAAATGATGATTTCTAATAATAAAAAAAAATACCTGAAAGATAGATGGACTCAAGAGATGAAAGGTCCTGAAATGAAGCTCACTTCTGTGCTTCTTGGGCTCAAATGGCAGGTGATTTTCCATGCAGGTGAACCATTCAATTATTAGTAATATTTCAAAACTTCATCCCCATTTTTCCCACATACTACTACTTCTCTTTTGTTTTAGCAAGTTTTAATTCCTTTTTTTTTTTTTTTACTTTTTATTATTCTATTACTGTACATATTCCAGAGAAATCTGCCATTTTTTTCCCCAATCAGTCTCTGTAAATGCCATCTATGTATATATACACATATGTGTTATATATGTGTGTGTTATATAGTAATTTATGCTTGCAAGTGATTATCTCTCGAAAATAATATACTTGGAAGTACTTACCGATTGGCAATACATTTATACAATAGTGGGTGTTCGTGTATAAATATTTTTCATGTGGATATAGAACTAATTATTATTATTAAAAAAAATTTCCTTAAACTATCCATGAAGTTTACTTTATTATTTAAATGAAACATACCAATTGTTACACGCGAGTGTACGGGCTATATATAGTAAGTTGTCATTCATTTCCTGATCTCATGCATTTAACTGGGTTTTGGTTACAAAGATGATAATAGTATAAGGAACGCTGAGATGGTTTATTTCTCTACGGAAACGATCAATGTGAATTCAGATAGTGATGCCGGGAAATTAATAAAAGCTGATTCCAGGGGAGATAATTAAATAAAATATCCAAGTCATTATTTGATGGGGGGGGGGGAGGTCTTTATAGATGATGATTGAGATTTGGATGGCTGTTTACGTAAATCTATCTCCTACTTTGAAAATCGCTATCTGTTATATAATTTGATACTCCAATGTGAGTGTAATCATCATCATCAGAGCTGGTGCAATATTTTATTTAATTAACTATAATGATTATTCGATCCAATGTGTAAAGGTTTATTGATAATTACCTAATTGGATCATCATTGTGGAGATGCAACCAACTGTCATAATCATTATTCGTTACATTATTAGTACTACTAAATGTGGCTAGATATATATGTTTTACCACTTCTTTGATTTCTCTATTACTCATTTTTTAGCTCTGCTCACAACCTCTCAGCCATTATAGATGAGTATTACAAGATGGTGCTATTTATATATTTGTATTCATAAAAATCATTCGATGATTATTTAACTTCTAACGCCACGCCACAATTACAAGCAAATCATGATTTTTAAATTTACGATTATTTTTTTATGTTATTTTTAATTCGAAAATTTTTTTAATATTGCTCATATAGGTAGATATATAAGTAGACTGTATATATATATGCGTGTATGATAGTGTTGATATACATAAGTGTGAGCGCAAGCGTAGTTTAATTATCAAAGGATGTATTTAAAATATTTTTACACAAACGAATAAGGTACATTTCACAAGTAAAAATAAATTATCTTTTTTTTCTATCATTTACTTTATTTCATAGAATTCCCAAAGAAATTGAAATGTCGCAGCCTCTGGCGGAATTTTGGTGAACTAAAAAAATCTCTGTCTAAATGGTATAGACTAAAATTAATCTGTTATTATCGCTGATATTAGAATTATTGGTAGCATAATTAAAATAACATATTTCATTTCTTAACGAAAATAATTCTGATCATTTTGTAAGATATTTGATAAAGTATCGATCAATTACATAACAAATGATAGCGTTTCTTTTATTTATTCCCAAAATTCAAATAATTAAATTCGGTGAAATTAACATTGTGATTGTTCCTCGTCATTTCAGAGCTATAGAAACATTCAAAAATGGCTTAGCTTTTCTCATAAAGTTGACATGTAATGTAATGTTGATATTACCTTTATTTTTTTTACCTAGAGGAAATAGAAAGCAAATAAAATACTTTCCCTATATGATTTGGTTCCCAGTTATGATATCATTAATTCAATTCAGAGTAGGGACTTGCATATGAAAAGATTATATATAAAATTTTGAGACTAGAAAAGCTACATTGAAACCAAAATTTGCAATATTGATGTATTGAAAAAAAAAGAGAGAGAGAGAGATTTGAGTGAGAAATTTATGACCCAGAAAAGAAAGTCAATTGGACATTATTAGTCAGAGAGTTTGTGAAAGTTCTGTTAAAATAGTGTGAAGGATTAAAAAAGAGAAGTAAAAAAAGAAATAAAGTAACTAATTATTTCAAATAATTAGAGATGTGTGTTTGAAGGTTAAAACAATAGATAAAAAGGCTCAGAGTTGTTTATGAAATTCATATAATAATAATGAAAATTTATGAAATAAATAATTGAAAATTTGTAACCTTATTATATAACAATTATTATTATCTTTCTTTTTCTCTGTTGGTTTGTGAGTCAATTTAGATTTACTTTTTAACATAATATTAAATAAAAAGCATGCTTTTGAAATGTCATGATAATTTCAGTGCATTTAAAGCTCTTCATAAGAGTATGTTTCAACTCGCAGAATACTCTATCAGTTTGATACACCTATAGACTGATGGATTTGAAGCTAATAATTTCAGGTCAATTCTTAGCTGCAAATAAATGTGTCTGCTTGGTCAATTGAATGGAATTATTTTAATCAATTCTACAGCTCACTGTTCAAATGTCACATACCTACTGAGAAACTAATCATATAATTATTATATGTCTCAGAATCATAATGTTATGGAAGAAACAAAAAAATGTAATCATAATATGGAAATAAAAATTTAATGGTGAACAAAAACTAGGTATGAGCAAACATTGCTTGTGTCCTTTGATGGAGGTGGCTTGTTCTATATTAACATATCTCGATATGTCAGCAGAACATATAGATGGTGATCAGCATACATCATAAATTTGATCTTAAATCTTATTTGACAAACTGCATTCATCAGTGCTTCTCATCTCATTAAATTCGCCTTTTTTTTTTCTGATCATATATTTATTTTTATTTCCATAAATCAGAGTTCCGAGCATTTTAAGGACTGAATAAAAAATATTTAAGAAAAAGTAATAATAACTGCTTCTAAAAGCCAGTTTATTAATTTACATAAAATATTTCTATATTACCCTTCTTTGATCTTTAAAAATGTATTGATTTTTTTTTTTTAAGAAATCCCAATATTTTTACTATAAATTGTACAAAAAAAAAAACAAATTTTTAATCATTTTTAAAAAGAAAAACGCTACTTGGTTTTAAATATAAGAAGTCTTGATTTGATGTATTATGTAATAATGGCAAAATATTTAATAAACAGTTCAAAGAGAAAATAAATATCCAAAATTTTGTGCACTAAAGAATTGAATGCAACATTCAAAATTTAAAAATGGGTAACATTTATAAGATCTCAGTAGACCTCAAAACTTTTCCCCTAATGGAAGATTTTCATTAACTGTGATACCGCTCTCAGGAACACGATGATGCATATGGAGAGAAAACTGAAATAATCCCTCTGATGAGACACATAATATCACTACCATAGGTAAATCTGATAGATTAAAACAATTTAATGGTTCCATTGCTAAAAGTGTGCCTTTGGAAAATATCAATAGTTCTAAAATTATCAAAAAAAAAAAGCATAAGCCCTCATTAATCCATACTAAATGATGTAAATAATTTCTGAAAAATATAATATAATTTTCACCATCTGAATGATATATTATAAGTTATAGTAAATAATAATATACACCAGATGACAATGCTTATTAAATATATACCCTGTGATGTCCTATCCAATATATATTAGTTTCAAGTTTATGGATTTCATCAGTGAGGAACTTTGAATCTTGGACTAGTGCATCTGTACCTTTAAGATCTATTATACTTTCCTTCCAACACCCATTGTTTAACTCTTTGTTATATTATCAAGGTTTCAGCCCAAATTAAAAAAAAAACATATGTCTCCAATCTAAACTAACATGCTTTCATAATCATATAGATCTGAAGCCAGTTCAGTTTCTATATATTATGGTAAAAATTATATTGAAGTATTAAAATTTCTTACCACTTCTTCTTATTTGCATTGATTAATTATATATATATATATATATATATATATATATATATATATATATATATATATATATATATATATATATATACCATATATTCCTTAATTAACACTTTACAATGCAATTTTAACATATGATTTATTTCTTCTTGCTTACAGTTTTACCATAATTTTTTAGGGAAATGATGTAGATCTAATAAAGTTTAAAAAGCTCAGCTGATGACTGCAGGGCAGTTGAAATTGTAAGCAAGAAGTAATAAATCATATGTTAAAATTGTATTGTAAACTGTCAATTAAGGAATATATGGTATGTTATATAAAAATTATGTTGTTACAACATCAATATGTAAGCTAGTCATGTGATGGAGTCAGGTGATATTTTATTTATCTGAAAAATATTAAATATTTACCTATACAAAATTTGTAATATTCTAAAATTCCCATTCTGTGAATATTGACAATGCATGAATGGATCTATATATCATTTTGAAAAAGTTAATACTTTTATTTTCCAAATTTCTCATTTAATAAAAAAATATTAATTTTTTCCATGTTGTTATGAGAAGGGGCAAACTCATAAATTAAAAATCTATCATTTTGAAGCTTTGATATCACATGACATATTGAGATTTACAATTTGTTTGTTATTGTTACTATTATACAGGTGACATCCTGTAAGGATTGTTTAATGTGCATTTGTGCTTCAAAGAAAAAATCTAATTTCTATAATTATACATCACCAATATAAAATTTCAGTATTAAATATTTATTATACATTGTGCATTTTATAGGGCATGAGCAATTCTTTCATATCAGTGTGCACACATAAATAATACATTATTAATTATCACTGTCATTACACATTATTGCATTCCAATATGTTCCAATTTTGTTATTCAGTAAATATGTTTCAGCTAAGTCACATAATGCATGGGAATTATATATCATCACTATTGTTTCAGATTGTTGTAATTTACATACCACATGCTGGTGAGGCATATAGTCCAGTGTTTCAGGCTTTTATTTATGCAAAATTTTTGGCATTAATGATAACTTTTTTTTTCTAGTGTCATTTCTTTAAAATATTTGTAGAAAGTTTTATAAGATAGTGTGAATTCACTCAAACTATTGAGTGTTGTTAAAATTTGCTCTTTTGGAGATAAGTAATAATAAATAAATCTACAACTAAATTCATAAAATTTACATTTGGCTCTTTTATACTCTACTTATTTTTGTTTGTCAAAAAAAATTGTATTTAATTCAAATTATTCATTTTGAATTACTGGTCTGATTTATGTTTTCAATTTGTATATATGTTTATTATATCTTTCCTTAATTTTATATATATTGAAATGATATTTAATAGGAATATATTTCGTTGATATATATAAAGTATATCTGTGGAAAAAAAATTTTATTTAATGATTTAAAAATATATCATTGAGTGTGTTTAAAGTATTTTATTATTATCATTAATTAAACACTTTATGCACTTTTTATTTATATATATAAAAAAGTTAATTTTATTAAACTATAATTTAAAAGAAAGCCACTGTCTTTACAATTGTACAAAATATTCTTTTTAATGAAATCAATTCTGTTGTATGTAAAAGTTAAAACTGTAAAGAGCTGATATTATTTTTATTAAATATTTTTAATTAAACTGCAAAATGATTTACTGTTCTGTTAGCACTTTGCCAAGAATAACTTAAACAAGGCAAAACTCTCTCCATACAGTAGTGTCACTCAAAGCAAGACAGAGTAATCAATGGATGCCAGAAGGCTTGTGCATAAAATTCCTATCTAGTGCCTACTCATCCAATATTCCCAGACTAGTTTCTGGCTTATAGCCTTTATCAGTGAGGAGCCTTGGATCTGAGAGCTAGTCTGGGGATATTGGATGAGTAGGCACTAGATAGGGATTTTATGTACAAGCCTTCTGGCATCCATTGATTACTCTGGTTGGCACAGGGTAGCACTACTATATGGAGGGAGTTTTGCCTTGTTTAATAACAATTATGTGCTAGTATAAGAGATAGTGATCATGTGATGTTTAGTGGTTTAACACCAAGAATAACTTCTTGTAATCTTCATTAATCACATGGGAGATTGGATATTTGTTCTTTAAAAGAAAAGGATTAAATTTTAAGTTCATAAAAATGAATTTATAAGTACATAGTTTTTAATCTGAAAAAGGTGGACACAAATTCAAATGACTGATCTATTTTCCATCTCTTCATCCCAAATGAATAGGAATACATTTTAAGCTGTTAATTGTTGCAAAAATTGTTATCTACTCTTCAACTTCATACAGGCCTGTATTTAAAATAGAATGCCATAATGGAAAAATCATCTGTTAGGATCTTCAAAATTGCAAAAGGGAAATAGAAATTTACTGGTAAATAAATTGCAGTAAATAAAAACAGTTTATAAATCTTTATTGAGTATTTTTTTATAAAAACAATAATAATAAACTATTTCTCATATAAACAATTTTATACTAATATTATCAATTCTTATGCATTGTCTAAATTAATATATTTATTGACAAACATATATTCATATTCATATTTTAAGATGTCTTATTGAAATGTTCATAAAATAATACACATGGTAAATAATAATTCATTTTTAAATACATATTGACACCATGTTTTAGTACAGATTATAAAATATATAATCTGTGTTATTTAAAGTTAATTATTTACAATTTTGATTTTTTTTAGTGATGTTTAATCTGCTAATGATTATTATATATATGGGAGTTAACAGTTGCTGCGTGTATTGAGAGTTTAAATATTGGTGACAAAATGTATATAGTTTGATATATTGTTGGTACTAGGTATGTATTCATTTATCTACTGATTTAGTTTTTAATAAATACTTTTATTACAGCATAGGTGGTGCAATTATATATTAATAAATATGACTATGATGATAAATTAATGTTGATATTCAAATATTTTATATATGTGATCTTAAATATAGCTAATCTTTTAATGATATTATTTTAAATCTTATCTTCAATAGTTACTTTATTGTATCTTTATTAGACATTTCACTCATTGCTTTCTCTTATGAGCTCTTAGTGTACAGATTGCTGGATTACTATTTATATTAGTGTTAGCTAAGTTTGTCTTCGCAATATGATAACTTGTCAATCATGTATGCCTTAGTTGATTTTAACATGTTAATTTGAATATTAATTGCTGTTACAACAACATTATTATTTTTAAAAAATTTAAATTATTTTATTCCTTAAATATAGATTTTGCTTATTTTATTATTGATAATTACTTGATTAATAATTTGAATAAAATTATAAATATATTTATATGCTAAATATATGTGTTACATATAATATTGTGAAAGGGTTTCTGATCTCCATGACCACCAGACTGTTTAAAAAAAAATAACTTTGTTTGGTTAGAAGTTTGTGGGTAAATTTGACTTTGCTAGTAAACTTAACTTCTTTCTATAGTATTTTTTTTTATTAGTTAAGAATATTAATAATAATTTGGTATAAGAAAGAGATCTAGATTTATTGGCAACTTCTTTATACTAAGATATGCCAAATCTAACATTTTTTTATAAGTGTAACCATATCAATTTTAAATTAAACTTTATAGTTTACAAAACCATGATGATTATAAAGATTAATGGAATTGGGTACCATCACACTCTGGATAATTATTTGCTAAAATCAATTGTGCTCAAATACAGCTAGACCCATCATTTATTCTTATTCCAAAGATTGCTCACAGACACTTTGATTGATTGATCCATGTGAAAGTGTCTGACATTTTGACTAGCTCATATCTGCCATTCTTTGTCAGGTATAACTGGGCTGAAAAATTGGTGCAACATTAGTATTAATTAGGTACTGATTAATCTGAAAAGTATATCTTATAAAATTTGTGAAATCACAACATTAATGCACAGTACACATGTCCATACATTATATAAAAATAATTAGTAAAATCATTAATCTAATTATTAGAAGTAGTTAGTGTCAAAATTATGAGTGCAGAAAGTTTGTTGCTTGTGTGTGTATAAATATGTGTATATATAAATATGTATAGGATTAGAATCTAGTCACTAAAAAATTGCATTATAGATACCAATCATTCATTCATGTTATTACAAATATGACACAAAAAATATTGATTTTAAAATTATATGAATATAAGAAAAAACGAACTGAGTACTAATAAATAAAATAAAATCATACATCACATAACTTAATTTGTTAAGCTTGTAATTATAAACTAAAATAAAGAGTATGATAATAACTCTAACAAGTTTTATCAATAAATGTTGCAAGAGAAAGCATTTAAAATCTATCTAGAAATTATCCCCAGCCCCAGACCAGTTTCTAGCTATTGGCA
Source organism: Epiperipatus broadwayi (assembly GCA_028023455.1). Taxonomy (NCBI): domain Eukaryota; kingdom Metazoa; phylum Onychophora; class Udeonychophora; order Euonychophora; family Peripatidae; genus Epiperipatus; species Epiperipatus broadwayi. The sequence goes on along the minus strand of JAQFVV010012400.1, from coordinate 5,074,227 downwards.
TTCCTCAGTGAGGAATTCCAATAGCTGTCTGGGGCTGGGGATATCTGAAATAACCTAGTACCTCATTGAGGAATGCCACTAACTAGAAATCAGTCTGGGACTGAGGATAATTTATAGATAGGGATTTTAAATTTTTTCTCTTGCAGAATTTATTGATAAAACTTGTTTGAGCTATTAGCACACTCTTTATTTTAGAACTGAGCACTAGTTTTTATTAATGCCTTTTAATAATTTTTTTGTTTTGTTTTTTTTTTGTTTGTTTGTTTGTTTGTTTGTTTTGTTTTAATTACAAAATTGAGAGAGTATTTCTTATCACATTGTTAAAGCCTTGTATAAAAATATATTATCCATGGTTTCAGGTATTTATAAAAAAGTTTGAAACTTAATTTGTAGTTACAAGAGGGCTAATATAGAGTAAATTATAGATTATAAGTTTATATCTAGAGTATATATAAACATTTCTTGTGTAAATAAAATTTGTTAAATTTAATTTGTGAAGTTTTTGTTGAAATAAAAATTTTAATTGATTTTACAGTTTTGTCTGCAACTTTATGTTTAATATATAAGAATGAGTCATTAACTTTCAATAAAATTGTGGCATTATTTAAAAGAAATTAAAACGTTTTTTAAATCACTGCAGCTTGTTTTGCAGCTTTATAAAAACAAATTTGAAATTTATTAAAATGAAAGTTTGCATCTAGAATTAAGTAAAATATATAATTGCTAACATAATAAAGAATGATTATTTTTTTCTCAGTTGATTTTGGGGATTTTCAGGCTGATACTCTGTGTTAAATTTTTGTTGGTCATAAGGTTACTCAGGTCAATATTTGGAATGGTAGGTCTGTAATGTGATATTTTTATTGCAATTTTATAATGAAGGCTTTTTCTAAAATAGCAATGAATCTATATTTTAGTTTTTGTCTTGTACCTAAATGTCAGAAGTTATCAACAGATGAGAAAGCTTTATAGTTCAAAGGTCAAAGTGTAGAGTTTAAGTTTTACAAAATGGTAGCAATTTGTCACATTTTATTTCTAAAACAGAAAAAAAAAATTTTAATGTATTTTATTTTAATAAATATGTTTTTAGAAAAGTTTAAACCTATGTCATTGTTTTGAATACAATAATATTAAATTCAAATGCCTTATTTGTTATTATATTATCATTTATTATTAGCCAATAAGCTAAAGCACATGCACTTATTAATATTACAGTTTATAAAAACATAGCGCTATATAAAATAAATGTCTCATTTATTACTAGGTAAATAAAAGCATTTTACAACTTTGCTATTTTTCAACTCATGTATTCTTACACCTCTATTTTTCAGACAACAATGTGACAATAAATTCTTAATAAAGCACAACTACAAATTTAAAAATTATTATCTATTGAATCATTATTCTGTTTAAGCTAATACTAGGATGCAGAAAAATATATGATATTAATTGTGATCATTAATCAAATATTTTAATTGTATCTACCTATTATTATATGACTTTACATCTTTCATGGGTTATGGATAAAAATGTGAGCCATTGTTTGAAAACCAAAATGTGAAGAAGTAATATTCTAAAACATACAAACAATGCTAATGAAGCAACATTATTTTATAAATAGCAATATTTCCTTTTTGGACAAGCCAAAATATAAAGAAAACTAAGTTGGTAAAATTGTAACAATTTAATAGATATGTGTATGAAATATGTTTGTATTGCTATAATGTTTAAATTTTTGTAGATCTGATGAAGACTGCTAGGAACAAACGAAACTGTAATATTAATAAATATATTTTGCTTTAAAGTATAAAAAGGGTGGAATGTGGTTATTATATGTTATATATTAGAAAAGCAAAAATAAAGAAGGAAAGAAAAAGACAAGCTATTGAAGATTATATTATAATAAAGAAAACTAATAAGTAAAGACTGCCAAAATGTAAAGGTAAAATAAGTGCTGTTCACTGAATAGTATGCATATTTGGGTAATCATGAACATAATAAAATATTATAATTGAGCAGGGCTAGCTGGCCTGCAAGTGCCTCATAGGTTTGGGCAACCACATATAATAAAATCATGAACCTAGTGGTTTTGCCACTTATACATTAAATATTTAGGCAATCTAAAATATACTTTATAAATGTTGTATTTGGGCAACTAAAATATATAACTAATAAATTGTTAAGTAAATATATTGATCCACCAATGGGTTTATGAATGTTTAAATTTATATCTATAATGAATTCATAAAATTTGTAAGGCACCAAATATTTTACTTGGAAAAGAAAATAAATTCAATAAATAATGACTTACTTAATGATAAAGTATAGTTTGTGATATACAATAAATTATCTTAATTGTAAAATAAATTGTAATAAAATAGTTTTGTAATGATTTATGCAATAGACAAATCAAAGTACTTAGGTTAATAATAATAATATTTATTGAAGAAAACATTAACTTATTGAGGTGGTTAAGAACAAAGAACATAGGTCTAATTTACCAACCACAATCTAATACCATATATTTTTTTATAACTTACCCCCTACTAGACTGCAATTAATAAACAATCTATGATTAAAATTATTAAAGTATACAGTCATAAAATAGTTAATGGCAAACTCTTTCTCACTCAAAAAAAAATTAATATGTTAACAATTGATTTAAATCTTAATTATGTGCACCTATTATTTAAGCATATATCAAATGATAAGATAAAATTGCCTTATAATAAAAATTATTAAAAAAAATTGATAAATATTTTATCATTAAACTACTACTATTATACTCTTAACCATTTTTGACAAATGAAATTTATTTCACTTAGATAAAAGAAATTTTTCTCTTAGCATCTGTTACTAATTTTAGTTTATATATAATTTCAACTTAGATTCTACTATCTCATGATGTTTTTCTTGCCACATCGATGATTTCAAAATACAAATATAGGTTTTCAAGAACATTTTTATCCTTAAATGATATTCACTTTTTCTTTTGTTGATAATACAATCCATGGTAAATTTTGATAGTTTCATAGCTTTGTGGCAGTTAAGCCTAATGTTTGTTGTTGTAATCATTCCATTTTGTCATAAAGATATTAAATGAGGGAAAGTTGTGTACCCTTTTTCCAAATATTTTTTTATATTCTCAGTGCATCTTTCTTTGCTATAAGTCCAGAATTTATTTATAAAAGTAAGATAAAATAAACACAAATTGTTTCTGTAGTTATAGTAACACAAAACACAGTCTTTTCCATTTTTTAAACATTGGCTTGTGAATATATAATTTTTTTTCTAATCTTAATAAGGTATTGTAATCATTTAATAACAAGTTAAACAAAATATTTTATTTATAACTTTAATAAATAAATGTTTTACTTATTCCATATTCATTCAAATCAGCAAAATATATTTTATTCTTTTCCAATTTTATTAAACATATAAACTTTTTGTTTTTTTATTTAGTTATTTATAAACTATATGGAAACTATAGATGGCAACATGTGTACATCACAATTTGTATTATTGACTATTCATATAGATAAATAAATGAATCCATTTGTAGTTTGTTTTATTAAAATATCAAAAATTGTATTAAAATTAATTGTTTAGTTTAGTAGAAGAGAGTCAGTGAAAGCTTATGTATGTACTTAAAAATCAAGGTAAACAAAATTTAAGTAAACTGAATTAATAACATGAAGTAAGATTACATTCAAGTAAGAGAGAACAAGCATCCGACACTATAAAATTAAATTTAAATAATGTGATTTTCTTTGATTTTTATATAAAGACAGAAAAGCCTTAGCAGAAAAGTTCATCAAATGAAGTAATAAATAACTAAATGAGAAATTAAAATCAGGCAAAACTCTCCATATAGTAATGCCACTCAGTGCCAGCCAGAGTAATCAATGGATTTTATGTACAAGACTTCTGGCATCTATTGATTACTCTGAGTGGCACTACTATATGAAGAGTTTTGTCTGTTTTAATACAATTATGTGCATGCATAAGAAATGGTGATCATGTGATGTTTAGTGATTGAAATGAGAAATACTGTAATATATTAATAGTATTTCTTATATACCCAGTTGCGTAAGTAGAATAATTTGTGTGTGTGTGTGCAAGTGTAAAATAAATCCATCTTGATAAACTTTCACTTAGGTATCTTGGAAGAAGTAAAATATGTAATAATTTTAAGGCAAAATGGATGACAAAGTACCACTAAGGCCTGAGATTATAGATATAATTCACTGAGATAATTATGATACATTAAGAGTTGTAAACTCTTATATATTGAGGATCAGAATGAATGGGCCACACTTCTGTCAGAAATCAAAAAGAAGTATACTCTAAAATGCAGATTGTTAATTATCAGAAGAAAGAACTCATTAGATTATGTAGGTATTTTACATACATGCCCTAATTACATAGCTTTTTTAAAGTAAATAAATTATATATATATATATATTAGTATTTATAATGTTAGATGGTAATAGAGTTATTAGTTATCCTTTAGATTGAAACATAAGATGTGAGTGAATTAATATATCAAATATATCATAATGTAATAATGTGTAACATCTATTCATACATTTATTTTAACACACAAACTTGATGTATTTCTGTGTAATGAATATTAAATCTCAGTGATTGTTATTGTTATCATGTTATTATTTTGTTGTGGCCAATAATTTTTGTTTAATATTGAAATTATTTGCACCAATGTTTTCATTTATCAATAAATAAATATCAAAATTTAATATATAACTGTTTCTATTATATGCTTGTGGGTGAGAGAAGTTATATCCACTTTATCTTCAGTTAAGGAATAACATCCTGAATATGCTATGGTAAATATATAGATCTTGAGAGTTTATATGTGAATAAACATGATTAAATGCTAATGATACGGATGTGGGTGTGTGGATAGATTATCTTCCGGAAATCATCAGTTAACATTTGAGGAGCACATATTTTAATAATACTGCAATTTCATTTTCAACCTTTATAATATTTATGCACACATTGTTACATACACAATCCAAACACATACAATAAAGAAGAAAATTTTTACTATAGTTTACAAGTTAAAATGTAAAATAAATATGTAAAAATTGTTTTGATGATATAATTTGACCATAAATGCTTTCGTCATATTTATTGAAAATTTCCAGATAAATAATATATATACTCAAAAAAAAATTATTAATGAAATATTTTGACTCTTATCATTTTGAAATATTTAATAAAAATGAAAGGCAAAAAAGTTAGTTTGGAACTTTTATTTTTAAAAAATTTTGCCTGGTAAGTAAATAGCAGTGACCTCTTGTGGATTACCAAAGAAAACATTCCTAGCAATAAATTGTTTCATTCTACCATCTAGTGATAAATCCAAAACAAAAGAATTTACTTAATCTTTGATTTATTTGATAGGGAGGGGGCGTTTACTACTTATCTTATTTATCTCTTTATATGCATGTTAAGTTGGGTTTTTTTTTAACGGGAGGGGGGGGGTATTAATTATCTTATTTACACGCATGTTAAATTTTTTACCAAAAAAAAATTTGAGTATAAATAATAATAAACCTTCCTTGGTTATAATTTACCATCACTGGTCACTTTTCTTAACACAATTTATTGAATTAAAATTCAAAATTTATTCTATATACTTTTTCCATAATTATTTATTATACATTTTAACAAATCACGTTACTAAATAACAGGACCATGTTCAAATTCTCAGACTAGTTATTGACTATTGCCTTCTTTAGTAAAAAGTTCCATAGTCAATAACTAGTTTGGAGATTTGGATATAGGACTACCAATAGGTATCTATTAATACCACAAGTTAATAACAGCTGTCCATATTTGTAGTAGAATAATTAAAAGGAATTATAGTTCATAATGCAGATATTGTAAAACATTATTGATCCACTGGAGGATGAAGGTCTCTCCAAGTTCAATGCATCCTCTCTGATTTCTAGCCTCTCTTCTCCACATTACCATAGCACACCTCCTTACTTCATCCATCCATCTCACATGTAGACTCTTTGTATGTCTTTTACAATTTCTTAGAATCCAATTTAAAATTTCAACTGTCCACTATTATCATCTCTTCGATCAATATGTCCAGTCCAACTCCAATCTTTTAATTCTTTCAGTGATATCAATAATATCTGTTTGTACTTTCATCCATATATTTTGTTTCTGATCTCTTCTTGTTACCTTACATGTATCTCTCCATAGTTCATTGAGTAGTCTAAAGTCTCTGCATTGCTCTTCTGTTAAGTGTCCACCTCTCAGATCCATAAATAAGAACTGGTAGAACTTATTTATTAAAAACCTTTCTTTTTAAACACATTGGTATGTTTCCTTTTAATAGTTATTTCTACCAAAAGCATTCCAACCAAGTTTAATTCTATGATTAATTTTATCCATTATGTTTCCATTTGTAGCAATAGTCTGACCAAAGTATTTGTAGTTGCTAACTTCTAACTCATCATTGTCAATTATTTTCTTCGAGAAAATCCATTGAACATAATTTTAGTCTTTTTAATATTTACCTTTAATTCTATATTTTTACTTTTCTTCTGATAATATTTGCAATATTTTCCAAAGCTCTAAAGCATTATTTTCAAAAATAATTACTTCATCTGCAAAATCTAAATGACTTAAATAATCTCGATTTACTTTTACTCCCTTAGTCTCCCATTTTAATCCACAAAATACTTCTTGAAAAACTGTTGTAAAAAGCTTTGGAAATATGGGATCACCCTGTTGTACACCATTCTCAATGTTAATGTTTTTAATATCATTACATAACCTAATTGTTGTTGCTGCATTTTTACAAATATTTTTCAGAATATAACAATACCTTTGGTCTATAACTTGATAATCCATTGCTTTAATCATTGAAAAAATGCTTGTAGAATCAATAGTCTTTTCATAGTCTACAAATCCAAAGCATTACAGTGGCACTACTATATTGAGAGTTTTGCCTGTTTTCATAACAATTATGAGCAAGTATAAGAAATGGTGAACATGTGATGTTTAGTGGATTAACACCTATCCTGCCTAATAGGATAGTGGTGGCTTTGGTTATTAAAGAACCAAAGACACCAAAATGCATGGATACTGAACTGAGCTTAGACCTATATGACTATATAAGCTAATGAGCTTGGATTGAAAATATTATTGTGTTTTCAATTTTAGACTCATAGTTTTGTAGTTGAGTAGAGATAAAAGGTGACTGCTGGAGGGTTACATTAGATCCTAAGATCTAAGTGCAGTCTCTTAGATCCAAGGCTCATCACTGATGAAAGAGACAAGCTAGAAACTAATCTGGAGATATTGGATGAGTAGGCACTAGATAGGGATTTTATGCACAAGCCTTCTGACATCCATTGATTACTCTGGCTTGCACTGAGTGGCAATACTATATGGAGAGTTTTGCCTGTTTTAAATCCAAAGCATAATGGCAACTCATATTCATTGGTTTTTTCTATAACATCTTTCATATTGGATATGATCAATTGTACTAAAACCACTTTTAAATCCAGCTTGTTCTTTAGGTTGGTTAAAATCCAAAGTTTTACTATAGAGAAATTATGATTATTTTGGTAAAAAATTGTATAGAACTGATAAAAGACTGATAGGTTTGCAATTTCTAATGTCTTCTTTATCACCTTTTTACATATTAATATTAATACTATATTCTTCCTATTATCTAGTACTTTTTTTTTATCATTTAGACATTTGGTATATAACTTTGCTAAACAAAATTATATTTTTCACATGCTTTTTTTTAAAATATCAATTATAATTCCATCATTGCCTGGAGTTTTTCTCTTCTTCATAAATTTAATTACATGTCTGATCATGTGATCATTTAAAATTCTGAGCAATTCAGATGATATAGTAGCTGTAGGTGGTACTTATTCTTGTTCTTTATTGATATATAATTCTTGGTAGAGTTCTTCTACACATTTCATGATATCATCTCTCTTTTAGTAATAGTTTCATCCTTTTTTCTTATTGCAGAAATAAATTGAGACTTTCATTCTCTTCTGTAGTTTTTCTTATCAATTCACAATTATACTTTCTTATATCATTATCAACTTTTTTGCGTACCATTTTACAAAATTCGAGATATTCGATCCTTCTTAATGCACCCTTTTTATATTTTTTTCCTGTTCCTTCTTTTCTTTATAAATTGTTTTGTCTCAGTAGAAATTTTTCTGGTCAATTGCTGCTTTTCTTTTGTACCAGCTAACTTTGTTACCGTTTTTAAAAGTGTTATTAGTTATCTTCCTATTGAATTCGTTCAAATTTGAATTACGTTCAAAATCTGTTAATGTTTGAAAACAATTTTCAAATTCGAATTTAAATTCACTGGAATGTTTCTGAAGATTAGGAATATCAATTGTAAATATTGTTTTTCTTAATAATTTTTGTCTCTCTACTTTGGCATTAACTCGTATCGTACATCTCACTAATCAATGAATTCCTTCCTGCATCGCTATAATTGATATAAAATTTATTTTAGCATCTCAGTTCTAAAGCTACTTATTAATTTTAATAAATCTTTACACTATAAAATGATTTCCGCAATTAAAATGATTAACTCTTATCTGTGATAAAAATTCAAGAGATGATAATGATGTTTATATGAAAACATGAAGGCACCAATTTCAAATTAAACTAATTTGCCTAAAAGAATCAAAGAAGTTAGTTTGTTCTAATTTTGATACATGGCAATCATTATTAACTAAAGAATTAACTAGCTCCAGAATATACACAATAATGAATAACGAAAGGCAGGCTACCGCAGCGCCACAGCATGTGCTAATTTATCTTTGACCACTGCATATATATATTAACAAACTTTGGTAAATTTTGTTATTAGATTTTTATCCTTATTTAATATATATACACACATACTATGAATAATAATATTCACATATTCTGAAGAATAATATATATAAGTAAGTATTTGTGTTTATATACAAAGCAACAGTTGTTTAATATTAATCTAGCTAGTAAAAATGTCACGTGTATTAGCTGTTCCAATTTTGCAAATATTTGTTGAGGATTTGCGTTTATACAAAATTCTTTTGTGTTTTATTAGAGTTTTGTTTTACAACCCGTACGATTTTAAAATATTTATATAGATTTAAAATCATATGCAACATCAAACTTGATATTAATGATTTTTTTCAGAAAAATTAATTGTTCTCTTTTTTTTCTTTGACATTAGTATAAATTTCTAAAAACATCTTTAAAAAAAAAAAAAGTATTGCTTTTGGAACATTGAATTATACTGCCACGTAGCGACTTTTGCTTGAAGTTCTTTTATTTCTTTAAGGCTATCCACAGTTTTGCTTTCACTTAACAATAATTAATTGATTTTTGTTTTTCACCAAATATGTCTAAACTTTCTTATTTAATGTTCCTGCATTTTTTTAGAATTAAAACATGTTTACGTGTTCATTCGTGTATATATGTGTGTGTTTATATATATTTAATGTATACGAAATTACTAAATAATTTTTTATCGATATTAATATTGCAATTCTAAGGTATTAAAATGAATTGTGTTATGGGATTCTTAAGCCCTGGAAAATTGTCATCTTGTTGTGGTTTCCTTTGCTTTGATATTTGAATGTTCATTTTGGCAGAATTTACTCCTCTGCTCATTTTATCCTCCCAATCAAATTCTTATGTATGTGTATATATATATGCATATCTTGCTTATATATATACTCGTATATATAACTAAATTATCAATTACTTTTTTTTCCAGCAGATCAAATAGCATTCCAGATAATTTTCTCTATCCCTTATTTTTTGCTTTATTTAATAATAGGCTTCAGAATGTAATTGTTATACATATACCTGTCTGCCATGTCTACGATGTGTGTTCAAATCTAGGCTGAATAAAAACTTTATTAGATTTAATTTGCCTGTTTTTTTTTTTCATATAGCAATTACATAATCATTGTAGTTAAAAAGCTAATATTGATCAGTAAATATATATCTAGATATCCTTAGAGAATAAACAAGAATAGAAAACAAGTCAAGCCTTCTCATGCCCAATAATGTCTTGCCTTTATTATTAACGACTGTTGGGAAGCCCTTGCCTTGCAGAGAATAATTTAAATGTTGTTTTATCGAAATAAATAAAAAGTTCATATGCTAAATAAATAAAAAACACTCCCTTTAAAATCTTTATCAAGATTTTTGTTTCCCATCTACCTCCTCCTATTCACATTTCCCTTTATATATCCCCATAATTCTTGTTTTTCGTTTTTCTTGTATAACAATTCTTTCCAATGCATTTACATTTTTTAGCTTATTTTATTGCACCAAGATTAATTTCATTTTCTTTTAATCCCACATCTCATTGTATTTTTCATCTTATGTCTAATTGATGATGAAAAATTAGATGCTATATTAGAATTGGAATAAAGTCTGCTAATGGATCCAGAGGCAGAAGATAGCAAAAAGAGCATTAAAAACAAGCTCTAAAAAAAAAAGAAGATTTTATTGGTTCATTACCAGAATACAAAGTAAGTATTAAAACAGCAAGATCACCATTATTGGGGTCCTATTAATATCATGCAGGTCAGAACAACTGGGTAATAAAATACTAGTACTTTGCTATAGTTTAATATTTTCTTAACCAAATTTTAATATCTCAAATTTATAGTTAGATCATAAAACAGGAATCTATATCATTTTAGAGAAAGAGATATTTTGTTTAGAATGCTAGTGAAGGAAGAATAACATTAAGTAAATGCCATTTGAGCATCAATAGGGTGAAGACAACATTTCCATTCAGTTCTCCAAATTGTTTTTGCTTTTCTTTTATTACTTGAAATCTGATCCAGAATCACTTAGCTCTTGAATCCATCACTCTATTATTGTTCAAGATAGTATTTGTAGGCATGGGTGCTGTGTTAACACTATTTGTCTAGTTATTGAAAATATTACTCTGTATGGCTTAGTGTGGTGGAAGAGTGTCCAACTCTGGAACTCAAGTTTTTGAAACTGTGGCTGCTCAAACTTCTTATCCTTAGCAATAAACAGTTTATATTTCTGCAATGAAAACATTGTTTCCCATTCATTAATGTTATATTTCATGCTGATTCAATAAGATAAATTTTCTTATGAGATTGGCAGCTTATTTAAATTTTTTTATTTCTTGAGAGTGATGGTGGTGGGGAGAATCTTTCAAGAATAAAATATAAATGACATGTAAAAGACTGAATTTTATTTCTTATAATTATTGTAATCCTCAGCATATAGAAAAACAGATGGGAGATAGAGTCAATAAATAGTACCTGGTTAGGATACCACATGTTCATTATCTTATAGGATAAGATGTTGGTTGATCTAAGATTAGATGATATTTTTGATGCAAACTATCTTTTTTATTAGTAGTATCTTCATTCATTTAAATTTGATATAGAGCAAAAGCTTCTCAAGCCATATATCATCATCCTATACTAACTGTGTCAATAGAATTATGTGTTAGTGCAATTCATTCTTGTCTTGGTTTTAATAACATGCCCCGTAACTCTTATTCCAGTCCCCCTTTCACAGCTTCCCTCTGGCATTAAGAAAATGGTGATAGTGTTCATAATCTTGGCTCAAGACAATATAATCACTAATAAATCTCCATCCATAATCATATGTGTTCTTTTTCAACATCTTAATACATTTGTTTTTGATTCATTTTTATCATACTTGATTTCTCTAAATAATAATCTGAAAATATGATTTGCATATACAGCAAACCAAAAGCATCATTTAAGCATAGATAAAAAGACAAAAAGAAGATATAAACAGTTAATCTAATAAGTGAGGTGTTTATTAATATACATTAATGGCTAATCATAACAATCTTCATTTAAATCATGGTTATAACAAAAAAACATATGATTATGGATGGAGATTTATTAGTAATTATATTTTCATGAGCCAAGATTATGAACACCATCACCATTTTCTTAATGCCAGAGGGAAGTTATGAAAGGGGGGTTAGCCATTAATGTATATTAATAAACACCTCACTTATTAGATTAAATGTTTATATCTTTTTTTTTTTATCTATGCTTAAATGATGCTTTTGGTTTGCTCTATATGCAAATCATATTTTCAGATTATTCTTTAGAGAAATCAAATATGATGAAAATGAATCAAAAACAAATTTATTAAGATATTGCAAAGAAAATGATAATAAGTTAACTTGTCAATTAGTTTGTAAACAAAATTTCCAGATATCATAAAAGTAATATTTTATTTCCATATCTCTTCATAAAATAATTTCAACTTTACAATTTCAGTAAAAAAAAAAAAAAAAGAATGGAATGGCTTTGTTGCTCAGAGGGTCATAAGAAGTTCTGAAAGTTCCCGCCCTGGAATTAATTGGAGGACCTTTACATCCCATGGTCTAATATTTGATTATTGCACTAAATTACCTAACACATGATTATTGTAATTGTATGTAATAAATAATTAAGTGGGTTCTGTAATTTAGTGTGTTGAATGGTTCCTGCAACCAAAACATAAAACTCCTACATTAGTGCTCAAACGTCTCACTATCTCTTAGACAATAGTTAATTATTTTTAACAATTATCCTCACAATGGTCATTTTAATGGTCTGTTTTGTTTTTGCTTTGTTTTAAATTAAAATGTTGGCACACAATGTTTTATGCCTGACAGCAAGTAACTAGGCAATAATATTCTGCAATCAATCAATAATTTTAATCATTATTGAAGTTTGTCAACTAAAGCTTTTGCAATTTCCCTTCTTTATTTTTATTCTCTTTCTGGCACAGAATAACTAGATCTCTATTTGCCAACTAGTATTTGTATATATGAGTTAAGTAAAGAATAGATATGAAAGAAAAAGTTTGTCTAGATTTTTAAATTCCATCCAGATTACATTACTATGTGTTTAAAATTTAAAAATCTAGTATTTTTACCACTGATCATAATAAAGAATTATTGATTGGTCATAGTTCCTCATCAAGTTGATAGAGCTGCAATACTTAAATTCCTTATTAATGTAGCATGGTCAGCGCGACTGCCTTGCATTTGCAGGCAGTTGCCTGGGTTGCGGGTTCACGTCCCGGCCGATGCTATGACACTTAAAAAAAAAAAGTATTAGAAAATTTTCATTTAAGGTAGTCTTTAAAATTGTAAAAATGCATAATAAAAATCGTATGATCAATTAATTTCGTTCTTTACTTTGCTAAAACTGATACTATAATATAGAGTTCACAATTGCACTTATAAAATTATCTCTTCATTAAATAAATGAACAGTATACGAATTTTTAAAGTGTTTTATGGGTGATTTTGAGCATGGTTTTTATTGGAGAGTCAGATCCTGTTCATGTTATAAGGATCATTCTCAAGAATTACATAAAGAAATGCAAAGTTGATTGTTTCCATTGGACAGATAAGGCAGAGAATACATTGGAGAACTACAATAAGTCATGGTATTGAAGTATTTCAGAAAGTTTACTGCAGATGTTAAAAGACAGCATAGCAAAATATCAATTTAACAAAGTAATGACCAGTATGTCCTATTTGTGGAGGTATTTGGATTTGCAGGTCGGTTTTAAAATCATCGCAATACTCATCCTTAGAATAGCAGTAGTATTTTATTTTTTCTTATTTATTTATTCTGTAAATTGAAATGATTGTTTTCTGTCGTGAATGGAGCCGTTGTCGACGAGTTATCTGATACCGAGTTATTTTACCTGCTTTCGGTCAGATAACTTAATATACTTACATATATATTTTTTTTGTTGTTGTTGTTGTTGTTTTTTTAAGGAAATGGCGAATTTATTCGTAAAAAAAGCAGATTTAATGACTTTCGAAATATATGTGGACTAGAATTAAATGATCAAGCAATTTAAAAAATTGTTTTCATAAAGAAAAAAGTGATTTTCCGTAGCCCCCCCCCCCCCGGCCAACTCTTTTAATACTTATTTTTAAAGCTTATTATAAAGTATGATCTCAAAAATATATATAGAAAGTATGTTTTGTTTTTTTCCCCCTAAAATTTTGATATATTTTCTGGAAATTCCAACTGCTCGATCAATACTAATAATTCTTAAAAGCTGACATTAAATGTAGGTCAAGTAAATTCTGATAATAAATTGCTTTTGCTCTCATAAAAATAAATTGTTGGCTAATAATTTAAAACACATAAGTAAGCAAGGTGTCATCAGTTCAAAACATTCGAATGATATTCATTTTGACTTTATGCTCACCAAATCATTATCACTTCTTTTTAATAATCAAATAGCGAGATAATTTTAACATGCAAAGTTTAAACCTACTATTGTGACGTAACAGTTCTCTTTTACAAAAAATCATTAGAGGGCGCGCTCGAACGTTTTATCAGTTCAATTATTTGTATCTCATCTTATCTTCCTTTATCTACATATAATGCATTTGAAATAAAAATATATAATGCATTTTAGTAATGCAAAGAATTCATTTTAAGATTAAATTACGGTTCTAAATATTGAGACGCTAAAATAAATTCTATTAAGATAATGAAAAACTGCTACAAATGTTATCATTTGTGTATATTACCTTCTTACGTAACTTCACCTGCTTTTGGACAAAGAATTTAACATTAAATATATATATGCTTTAATCATTAATTCTAAAATTATTTAATGCACACATACACATAAATATGGATCCTGTTAACGTAACAGTTACTACCACATCATTTGACTACAAGCAGATAACATATATATATAAGTCAGTTTAGTTGAAAATGATTATGAATATAATTGAAAATCCTACTATTGATTAAAGTTCATATTGGAATTTATTTTGTTATTTACCGTTATTTGGAATATAATTAAATTTTATTACAATATTTTTATTAGCGGACATTTATTGTATTACTAATAAATATATATAATGAATTCTATTGAGATTTCCATTGAAGGCATTTTATGACATGATAAATTAGTAGTCAGGTAAACATTTTACGGGCATAACAGGTGCAATGGACTAATTTTTATCCCTCATTTTAATTAGATACATCGAATGTACGTTGACATTTTTTATTCACCTATGGTCGCGTATTTTTCCTAATAATAGAAACACGCCAACTTATTGCATACTGATTTTTTTTTTAAAAAAATCATATCATTAAATGATATCGTTTAATTTTTATAAATTGAGACATTCTGGTTATTCTACTTTATTCATTCTACTACGTATAACATTATCATTGAATAATATTTTCAATCAATATCAACTGTGCTCTTTGTATCCTATCTCTTTTTCATTTTTTTTTGTTCGTATCCCTCTTTTTTTTTTTTTTCAACTTTTCTCTGATTTCCCCTCTTAACTCGATCTTTTTTTTCCACTCCTATTTTTCTCATATTCTTTCCCTTTCCCATTCTCTCTTTTCTCTCTCTGTTTCACACGCAGATGCTCACTTGGAAAATCAAATTCCTGAGAATTCATAATTATGTAAAAAAAAAAAAAAGGCTTGTTTATAAATGATATAGATATGGTTTTATATACATTAATAAATATTACATTTTTAGACTATTGTTCTGTAAATATATGTTTGACAAATTGAGAAGTATATTTTTGATTTGTTTATTTCAGTTTATTAAAATTACATAAGAAAAGTTTGAAAATATTTTTTTTATCGGAAGGTTGTTGTTTTTGTTTTGTTTTTTTGTATATATTTCCCAATATCAAAACTAAATAAAAAGAATATACCATAAATAGAAAGTGTTGAAAATTATTTAATTTTTTTAAAAAAATCTAATGTCTATCTACATACACATTCATACATCAACATATAAAGATGGACATTAAATGTGCACATAAATGTGTATTTATATTTATACTGAATTAAAATTAAAAGACTGAAGTGGAGTTGGGCTGGACACATTGCTAGAAGAGATGATAATAGATGAACAATTGAAATCTTAAACTGGATTCCAAGAGATTGTAAAAGACCCAGAAAGAGACCGCATGTGAGATGGATGGATGAAATAAGAAAGTATGTGGAGTGATGTAGAGAAGAGAAGCTAAAGATCGGAGAAGATGGATTGAACTTGGAGAGACCTTCATCCTGCAGTGGATTTATAATGGTTGTTGATGATAACGAATGATGAAGAATACTGGTTCAGTATGGAAGGCATCTTTGGGATCAGTCATCTTTTTTAGATGACTTTACTCATATATTTCAAGAATGTGTGGTGGAATGGATATTTTAAGTATATCTAAAAAAGATATTTATTATACCAAGGACAATATCAAATGATTTTTTATTTATTTCTATGATCAGTACTTTTGATACTACTCTATAACTACTTACTGTAAGCCTGAGTAATCAATAGACACTAAATGATGGAGTGAAAAAATTTCATTTGAAAATGCATATGGGTCAGCATATGAAAAAGTCATATAGCATTGTTGATGATATTAATCTTTCTAGCCAAAGAATAGAACAACTCTATGGATATCATCTATATAACTATGCAAGCAATTTGTCTTGGATTCAAAACTAGAGTTTTAAATTTCAAGTTAATGTCTTAAATAATATAAAGAAGTAAAAGTTGGTTGTTAAATGCATTGGTAAGTACATTAGTTTCAGCATTAAATCTTAATTCTTACCGATAATAGCAAATGGCAGATATTGATCTGAATATATGGATGTTGTATTTTATGATTATATGAATGGGATAAATATATGTAGGATACCCAAAGAATAAAAACTCTATTGAATACTAAATAAATCCATATTTACACTTTATGTCAAGTTAAGATGACGTGACATGGAAGGTCCTAATAATCTGTTTTTTTTTTAATCCCTAATCTAAACAACTACAAGTTTAAGTTGGATATGAAATAATAAGAATGCTAGCTCTGATATATATATATATTGTAACGATCCGAAGAAAGATAGCTTACCGTGATCTGCACTACAGGGCGCCATCTAGGCATTTGAATCTAGAAAAATTTATAACGTAGGCAGATATGTAAGTAAAAAAAAAAAATTTTTTTTTTTTTTAATAAATATATTTTGATATCTGGTCATTAAACCATGTCACTAGATCAGGGAGTAGCAGAGATTTAATAATATCATATCTTATTTAATAATATTTCAATATTAAAAAATAAATAAAATAAGCCACTGCCAGTAATTAACATACAAAAATTTATTTACGCACATATATATATAAGATTTAACATTATCATTTTAATATGTTTACTTTAACATTTAACATTATTTTTACTTTTATTTTAGATTTTTAATTTACATTTTAAATTTTATACTATTATTAGTTCACACAGATTTGTTTAAAAATGTTGAGTATAGATCGGTTACATAGATTCCACGGTCAAAAACATTTCAAATAAACATAAACGATCAAAATACAAAATCATTGATACCGTCAATTGCAGAGGGAAATTTATAAGTAACCCAATAGCATTCACCATAAGATGCTTGCATTAACACCAATAACTTAAAAGACATCCAAATAAATACATTTTAGATACTCACCATAAGGTATCAGTATTTACCGAATGTCTATAAATATTTTGATCGAATATGAAACCCAAAAACATAATCAACTGGTAACGAACCCATGCAAGCGTCTATACCCAACTTAAATTTAATGCACCTTTAGAGTGTCGAGTATGAATAGACTACATAGATTTGCATTTGAAAAGAAATTATTCAATCCTTGTTTAACCTTAGGCCAAAGGTTCGCAGTCAAACCAAACTTCAATCCATCTGATATATCGATGTGTTCAATGTAATATGAATACGGCAGCACAATTAGGTTAAGAGAAGAAACTGCTTCTCATCATATAGGAATATCACATCTATCTGACGATGAGAGCAATAAAAAAAAAACTCCATAGGAAGGAACTGCAGTCTCCATCTTATAATTCCTCCCATAGGCAAAACGAGTGTGTGCACCATATAATAGCGATTCTGCTCATAGCGAATCTCATATTACATCTACTAATTACACCAATATATCCAATCCATTGACCTAATTCAACTACGAAATGAATAACCTAAGATTACCCTCCCCTAATATAACTTTACAAATCTATATAGCCATTCACACCCGAACTTAAGTTTAATATTTATATAACTAGTTTAATGAAAAACAGAAATCATAATAAAACTTAAAGAACAAATAAATAAATAAATGGAAATGATTTTACAAAAGAAATACATTAAATAAAATTATAACTAATTAATAAATAACATTGGTCAGATAGGATTCTATTTCTTAATTATTTTAAATACGGAAAGTTTTTAATTTAATGTTCATTAATTATAAAGTTCTTACAGTTTAAAACAGTTCATCTTTATCTGTTGCTTGCCATTTGAACGTGAATTCCCATGCCGTCCAAAAAAGATTGGTATTCTGTTGGCCGTTTTATTTATTCATCCGGAGGTTTTTTACTCCAGCTGTGGTCCTCAATATAGAAAACGATAGTTCATTTCTCTTTCTTCCTAGCAGAACTGAAGGGATTGAAGAGTGCATCTTTTCAATCCCTTCTCCTTCAACTCCGCACTAACACATATCTGTCCACTCGTAATAACCAACTAAACTTTTATTTTCAAACCTTTCCTTTTATAATAATTTTGTGGATTAACTCAACATTATGTCATGATGGTGAAAAACTTTTCATTGAGGTCCGATTTCCTGATGGATTTCTTTCATTTGCTAAAAGTTTCTATTGTTTTCCTATCTGACCGATGCTTATACATTTAAATGCCCAAAGGCTAGTTTACTAATTAAAATAATCATTTCCATTTTACAAAAGATTAATTAATTTGTTTTCAAACTTAAACATATATTTTTATCTCTAAATTTTTTCTGAAAATTTAGTTTTAAACTACTCTTTTTTTAATAAAGTTTTATTTTAATAATTATTTATCTGTGCGATTTTATATATATGCGAGTAAGATGATTTTTTTAATTTTCAGTTTTTAATTCTTAAAAAAGAAATTTTTATTGGCGAACTTTTCTTTTTTATGTTTACTAATAAAAAATAATGTAAAGTATGTATGTGCCCATTACAATATATATATGATAAGATTTTGTAAGATAATATTCTAGCCTTTTTTTGAACTGAAATATGTGTATAAAGGGTAATGCTATCTAAATTATACACCTATGCATAAATGTTCATTTATATTCCTTGACTAGCTAAAATAAATAAGGTACATAACTTTAACCTAATAGTGATAATAATAATTTATTTATATTAAATAATAAAATTCATAAATGCTCTTAATAAAAACATAAATAGATAAACTTAGTACATGATGCTTGTCTAATGGGTAAAGCTAATTATGATGTCAAGCGAAAGACATAGGTTGAGAATCAGAGGAAAATTTGTATTTACTTTCACTTGTTAAATATAAAAAGTTTATTAAGTCTTAGAACTTATTCAGATTTGAAATGATAGATAATATGCTACTTAAATCATCATCATCATCAACCATTATTAATCCATTGCAGGATGAAAGTCTCTCCAAGTACAATCCATCTTCTCCGATCTTTAGCTTCTCTTCTCCACATAACCCCTGCACCCTTTCTTATTTCATCCATCCATATCACATGTGGTCTATTTCTGGATCTTTTACAATCTCTTGGAATCCCGTTTAAGATTTCAATTGTCCATATATTATCTTTTCTTCTAGCAATATGTCCAGCCCAACTCCACTTCAGTCTTTTAATTTTTTCAATGAGGTCAGTAACACCTGTTGTTCTCTTACCCATATATTGTGTTTTCGATCTCTTCTTGTTACTTCCAACACGCATCTATCCATACTTCTTTGAGTGGTCTGAAGTCTCTGTATTGCTTTTCTATTAAGTGTCCAAGTCTCAGATCCATAAGTAAGAACTGGTAAAACACCTTTATTAAAAACCTTCCTTTCAAACACATAGGCATATTTTCTTTTAGTATCAAGTTATTTCTACCAAAAGCACTCCAACCAAGTTTAATTCTATGATTAATTTTATCCATTATGTTTCCATCTGTATTAATAAGCTGGCCAAGGTATTTGTGACTGTAAACTTCTTCTAACTCATCATAATCTATCTTTATTTTCATATTTTGAGAAAATCCATTAAACATTACTTTAGTCTTTTTAACATGTATCTTTAGTCTTACTTTCATCTGATAACTCCTGCAACATTTCCTGCAGCTCTAAAGCATTATTTGCAAAAACAACTCTGCAAAATCTAAATGACAAATAATCTCCATTTACTTTCACTCCTTTAGTTTCCCATTTTAATCCACAAAATACTTCTTGCGGTACTACTGTAAAAAGTTTTGGAGATATGGAGATACCTTGTCTTACACCCTTCTCAATGTTGACTTTCCCAGTATCATTATGTAATCTAATTGTTGCTATTGAATTTTTATAAATATTCTTTAAAATATTACAATATCCCGGATCTATAACTTGATGATCCAATGCTTTAATCACATACACATTATAAGTCAGCCTATAAACATGTACATATATTTATAAATGCACATTAAATGTGTGTATTTATATTTATACTGATATAATAATAGAGAATACTGATTCAGTATGAAAGGCATCTTTGGGATCAGTTATCTTTTTTAGATGTCTTTACTCATATATTTCAAGAATGTGTCGTGGAATGGATATTTTAAGTATATCTAAGAAAGATATTTATTATACCAAGGACAATATCAAATGATTTTTTCTTATTCTTATCTTTAAGATCAGTCCTTTTGATACTACTCTAGAACTTAGTTACTATAAGCCTGAGTAATCAATAGATCCTAAATGGGGTGAAAAAAATTGCATTTGGAAGCATATGGGTCCGCATATGAAAAAGTCATACGACATTTGTTGATGATATTAATCTTTCTAGACAAAGAATAGAACAACTCTATGGATATTATAAAATTGAGGTCTCTAAAATATATGGGAACCAGCTTGGTGTCACATCTATATAACTATGCAAGCAAGTTGTTTTGAATTCAAAACTAGAGTTTT
Source organism: Epiperipatus broadwayi (assembly GCA_028023455.1). Classification (NCBI taxonomy): domain Eukaryota; kingdom Metazoa; phylum Onychophora; class Udeonychophora; order Euonychophora; family Peripatidae; genus Epiperipatus; species Epiperipatus broadwayi. The sequence goes on along the minus strand of JAQFVV010012400.1, from coordinate 5,053,157 downwards.
TAAATTTCAAGTTAATGTCTTGAATAATATAAAGAAGTAAAAATTGGCTGTTAAATGCATTGGTAAGTACATTAGTTTCAGCATTAAATCTTAATCCTTACCGATAATAGCAAATGGCAGATATTGATCTGAATACATTGATTTATAATGATACGAATGGGATAAATATATGTAGGATACCCAAATTGAATTTTAAATAAATCCATATTTATATCAAGTTAAGATGACTTGACATGGAAGGTCCTAATAATCTGTTTTTTAAATCCCTAATCTATATCACTACAAGTTTAAATTGGATATGAAATAATAAGAATGCTAGCTCTGATATATATATATATATATATATATATATATATATATATATATAAAAAACTACCCCCAAATCTAAAATTAAACCAGACCAGCATAAAAATAATATTAAAACACAACCTAAGGTTTCACTGCTACAAGCAGACTTCTCAAGTGTAAAGAACTACAAAAAAACCACACATTATATATACTATTAAAAATTACCCACAAATCCATTCACTTCCCATCCATATATATATATATATGATAAGGTTTGGTAAGATAATATTCTAGCCTTTATTTGAACTGAAATATGTGTATAAAGAATAATACTTTCTAAATTGTACACCTATGTATAAGTGTTCAGTTATATTCCTTGACTAGCTAAAATAAATATGGTACATAACTTTAACCTAATAGTGATAATAATAATTTATTTATAGTAAATAATAAAATTCATAAATGGTCTTAATAAAAACATAAATAGATAAACCTAATACATAATGCTTCTCTAATGGGTAAAGCTAATTATGATGTCAAACAAAAGACATAGGTCGAGAATCAGAGGAAAATTTGTATTTACTTTGATTTGTTAAATATACAAAGTTTATTAAGCCTTAGAACTTATTCAGATTTGAAATGATAGATAATATTCTACCTAAATAAGTTACCTTAAATATAATATTATTGTTTAATGGTAAGTTTGACTAATTATCATGATTTTCCTTTGATTATATGTATTTAAAACATTTACTCATAACTAAACACATTTATATTAAATAAATAGATACTAAAACTTGAAATGGAGTTAACAGTTGATAGAATGATGAAACACACAATGTCCATAGTATATTCTTGAACATTTTAAAATCCAATGCATAGTAAGTTATCCTCGATTCATGGAAGACTAAAATTCAGTTACTGTTTAGAATTCTTTTCTAATAAATCATTAAATGATTTTGTTATTGTTTGTTGTTATAATCCTATTGAGCTAGTTTCCATAACTCATTGTTCTGTGACTTAAGTTTCTTAGCAACAAATACATGCATAAGATATTGGCCTACCAAATTTTTCTTCAGAGATATTTGCCCAATTTCATTGTTATATATTATTCTTAGGTTAGTAGTAATAATGTTCCACTATAGCATAACATAAATATTAGGTATTGAGGTTTGAATTGCTTATAACACTCTATTCATATACATGTTAATGCAACAAATTTTCTTAAAAAATTCTTTATTTTCTTACAGTTTTGGCTGTCCAGCAGTCTTCATCAGAGCTCTATCTTCTTCACTGCCTTTTTAAGAAAATTTGTTGCATTAACGTGTATATGAATAGAGTGTTATAAGCAATATATATGATTATATGAAGATATGCAAAGAAAGTGAAGGAGAAGAATAAGAGAGTATTGAGGTTTGCATAAACAGCACACAAATTCATTGAAAGATTTGGCAATATGAATAAAATAATTTTATTATACATAGATCCTCTGAATCTAGCAATAAACATTTGAGACATTAAAATGTGATTTTTCTATGACACAAAATACATCCAATTTTTTTTATCGCTAATATTATTTTTGGTATCCTTGACAATTTTGTCATTATTATATAAAAAGAGTTTTGTATTCTATTTCAATAAATGCATATGTATATTTATATTATTCAAATTTAATCATGTGAATTTGTAACTTCCAGTAAAAGTAAATAAATGTTTTAGGGCATGGTGTTAATCACTTTTCAGTTGTTACTAATTTGGATTTCAACTTGCCATTCCAGGCAGAAGTTAACTTCCTTTTTAGCTATACATTGTTAGATTTTATTTTTTTAACATATAAGTTTTGAATAAATTTATTTTTATTGTTCTTTGTGATAGGAAAATATTTTTTAAAACAGGCAAAACTCACTATACGTATGCCACACACAGCAAGGTAGAGTAATCAATGGATGCCAGAAGGCTTGTACATAAAATCCCCATCTAGTGACTACTCATCCAATATCCTCAGACTAGTTTCTGGCTTTTGGCCTTCATCAGTGAGGAGCCTTGGATCTGAGAGCACTGCATCTAGATCTTAGGATATACAAGCATACGAGATGGTGGTCATGTGATGTTTATTGGCTTAAAATATTTTTTGTTATGAAACTTCTTTTAAAATAGGCAATGTCTGTATATGAAAAGAATACACTTTCTTTTTTAAAAGAACAAAAAAAGATCATTTTCTTTAACGATCTACTTGTTATCTCATTGGTTCTAAGTCAGGGGTGGACAATTATTTTGGCTTAGGAGCCACAGAGGTTGGCTCAGGGCCACATTAAGAGCCAATTTGTGGAAGCGAAGGTTAGCAGAGGGCCACACCTTTTTTTCATGACATAATAAACACACTGCTTTATTCCCTGTATTACCAAAGAAATATTTGTTTGCCCATTTTTCATTAAATACACAACATTCATCACCGATTTTACATTTTTTCGGAGGGTCATGGTTTCACTAAAGTTGGAAATTTATATATTTGCTAATGCAAAGACAAAATTGATATTAACCAGATCAACTGGAAAAACACTGCACATCATATCTACACTGTGCATGTGTATTGACGTCGCCATCCTAGTGGAAAATACGAGATGAATCTTCGGTCATGCATGAGAAGGAAATCTCAGTTTAAGGTGGATTTTTCTGATTGTCTTAGTGGGCTGCATAAAAACTCTTAGCGTGCCACATGTGGCCCTTGGGCCGCTATTTGCCCACCCCTGTTCTAAGTGATTTGCAAAGTTCATCCTTGTTATATTTTATTCACTCGAGGTGTTGTTTTATGAAAATTTACTGAGTAATTAATTGTTGTAATGAAGCTTATTTTTATATTATTTATAAGTGCACACATACATATACACATTTATACACATACATATACTTTCTATTTACTAAGTCCTATGAAATGCGTATGTATAGCACATCTTTTATAAGTTTAAGTTATGGTTTTACTCTTGAAATTAAAAATGTTATTTTAATTTCTATTGCAAAGAAACATTTCTTTTAAAGCTGAGTGATGTTTTTAAAAATGAAAACATTAAATTAATAGCATATGTTCTTATAAGATGTTATAAGTCAATAAATTATTACTATTTTTTTTTTCTCAAAGTAACCTTTATTAATAAAAGATTACAAAAATTTTGGGTATACTTACCCATTGAGGATTACACAGTGATTCAATGTAACAAGGTAAAATGTACATATGTTCAAAAGTAATTACATCCATAAAAATTGCTATAATGTGATTAATGTGTGTCTGTATGTGGATCCACATGGCCTGGCCATCGAGAAGTTAACCATCACCCAATGGTCCCACTCCTGGGGCCCCGAAGCAAAGACTCAAATGCTTCAGCTGAATGGGTGAAGTCCAGCATTGTGCCAACCACAACAATAGGCAGCGAGGTCCAAGGCCCAAGTTCACCAAGCAATAGACTCTCGAACCACAGCCAAGCCATGTCAAGACAATTCTGAATACCTCTGCCTCCCAATTAGCAGTCCAAATGAGCAGGGACCACAATTGGTCTACCTGCCCAAAAATTGGAAAGCCAACTTGGGTAAAAATTAAGAAGTAATAAGTAAAGAACCAGATTAACACTGCCCAAAACCAGCGTATAAGGGACCCAGCAGCCAACCAGAGCAGGAATAGCACCAACTTTGACTGTGTAGCCCCCTAGCAAGTGTTCTGGGCAGTGGCAAAATTGTTAACAGCCCACACCATAAACCAGATACCTAATGTTTACAACCAGCCACCCCTGAAGAAAAGGGGGGAGTGCAGACCCATGCCCACAAAACAGAACTTCATCCATGTTACAAAAAAAAATGATGGTGGCTCAAAATAGACCAACTGCTTTACAAATGCACTAAATTTAAAGCTAACAAAGGAAACCTAATGATAGTGAGTGCAAATCAACACTGACCTATCAAATGATCCATCAAGGGGTGCAGTAGCCCTTCATGACGAAGTCCATGTGAAGGTAGTGACTTTCACCCTCCCGGCAGGTATTCCCGGGCTAGACAATGATCGTCGACCATTTCCTCAAATGAACCAAGCCCCTTATGACCACTATCACCACACTTGAGGAAAAGGAGTGCAAACTCACACCCACCAATACAACATTTAATTCATGTAGTCTTGAAATCAAATTATTACTATTTTCTACCCTTGTATATATTTAAGTCTATTAAAAATATATTGTCTTTGTATGATGAGATGGAGATTAGGAAGACATTAACTAGGCATTTTAATAATCAGAGATTCTGTATAAAAAAATTTATAGTGTATACCTAGGGTGTAAATTGTAATATATACTCTAATGGCATAATATATGTATATATATAAAATCAATGACATGTAAAAAATTTAAATTATGGAATCGTCCAGAATAAGAGATAAACATTACTTTATATATATATATTTTTATTTAATATAAAATATTAATTCACTTTTATTCTATTTTATATTTCTTATATTAAGTATATATTCAGTTATTCTATTGCATGTTATTCATAGTTAATTCACATTTTATTTCTCTGTCTAGAAATATCTTCATAACTGGATAAACCATATAGTCTTAAGAGAAGAATACCTTTTCTGAGAAACCTCACCTGAGAAAATACACTTCTTATAACTCTTTTAATGAATCATCATCATCATCATCATTATCAACCATTATCAATCCACTGCAGGATGAAGGTCTCTCCAAGTTTAATCCATCTTCTCCGATTTTTAGCTTCTCTTCTCCACATCACCCCTACACATTTTCTTATTTCATCCATCCATTTTACACGTGGTCTCCTTCTGGGTCTTTTACAATCTCTTGGAATCCAATTTAAAATTTCAATTGTCCATCTATTATCATCTCTTCTAGCAATATGTCCAGCCCAACTCCACTTCAATCTTTTAATTTTTTCAATGAGGTCAGTAACACCTGTTTGTTCTCTTACCCATACATTGCGTTTTCGATCTCTTCTTGTTACTCCCAACATACATCTCTCCATACTTCTTTGAGTGGTCTGAAGTCTCTGTATTGATCTTCTATTAAGTGTCCAAGTCTCAGATCCATAAGTAAGAACTGGTAAAACACATTTGTTAAAAACCTTTCTTTTCAAACACATAGGCATATTTCCTTTTAATATCAAGTTATTTCTACCAAAAGCACTCCAACCAAGTTTAATTCTATGATTAATTTCCTCTATTATGTTTCCATCTGTATTAATAATCTGACCAAGGTATTTGTAACTCTTAACTTCTTCTAATTCATCATAATCAATCTTTATTTTCATATTTGGAGCAAATCGATTAAACATTACTTTAGTCTTTTTAACATTTATCTTTAGTCCTACTTTCCTACTTTCATCTGATAACTCCTGCAACATTTCCTGCAGCTCGGAAGCATTATTTGCAAAAACAACTACATCATCTGCGAAATCTAAATGACTTAAATAATCTCCATTTACTTTCACTCCTTTAGTTTCCCATTTTAATCCACAAAATACTTCTTGCAGCACTGCTGTAAAAAGTTTTGGAGATATGGAGTCACCTTGTCTTACACCTTTCTCAATGTTGACTTTCCCAGTATCATTATGTAATCTAATTGTTGCTGTTGCATTTTTATAAATATTCTTTAAAATATGACAATATCCTGGATCTATACCTTGATGATCCAATGCTTTAATCACTGAAGAAATGTTTAAAGAATCAAATGCCTTTTCATAATCTACAAATCCAAAACATAATGACAACTCATATTCATTTGTCCTTTCTATAACTTCTCTCAATACTTGAATATGATCTACTGTACTAAAACCACTTTTAAATCCAGCTTGTTCTCTTGGTTGGTGAAAATCCAAGGTTCTCTGTAGACGAGTTGTAATTATCTTTAATCACCTGAAAATAATAATATAAAATTAAACATATAAATAAATGTTTAATATGAACAAACATCTTTGTTTTTTGTTTTTTCAATAAATTATCAGTTTTTTTAAGAATTTTAAGTAATAAATTCCAACTTAGATAAAGTACTACTGCCTGCAAATAACAATAACTTACAGGTGAGTAATTTTTAAATGTATCTAAAATTCATATTAAGAAAAGCAAATAATTTGTGAACTGAAATTTTCCACAAATAATATACAGGGAGATGTCTGGAAATATCATAATTAGCTACAGAACCCCATCTTTTACAGTGTCTGCTTATTATGACCTTTACTGAAAAAAAAATTGAAATGTATATATTTAGTAATAATCCATTCCAGATAACATACCTAGACCAAAATTAGCACCCAACACACAGCCATTTAAATAGAAAAACTATAATATAAAATCAAAAATATAAAAATATTATAAAATTAACTTAACTTTTATATACTGCACAAGATAATGAAAAATCTTAAACTGTAGAAAAACGTAAATGATATAACACACAAATAGACAATACAGATTAGTAATTACACAGCGTTTCGAGTAATATTATTCTCCACTCTTCTTCAGCTGTTGCTGGCCTATATGCACAATGACAATATTCACTTAGAAGTTGAACTCGCATCTTTAGATTCTTGTATATCGAATTTAAGGCAAACGCTCTACCAAATGAGCTGTATTGTCTATTAGTGTGTTATAAATGATATGTCTTAACACTTTTTGCTATTAGTTAAACATAACAAAATAAAGGTTCAGTGATAAGATTAATTTCTTATTTATATAATCTTCAGTTCAAATAGAATAGTAGCAAAATAAAAATATCTCTTTGCACAATTCTTGACTAACTTATTAAATGAGGTGATCGTCAGCTAGAGATGACACTTAATACCATGATTTGAACTAATGAATACTAATTCATTAATTTAAAAAATAATCTGTAGAGATCAGTATATTCCAATAGGTCAGTGATAAGGGTTAAATTTAGTAAAGCAAATTCGAATGTAAGGTTGGTTAATACTGGAGAAAGAGAAGACGTAGAATTTTTATTGGGAGATATAAAGTTAAGTGTGGTAAATAGATGTAGTTATTTGGGAATCATCTTATGAATGGGAGACAAAATTGATAAATGAGGCAAATAAAAGAAAGGGATTGATAAAGAAATTAACAGTGTTTTCAAATAATAAATATGATGTAGCTAGAATTGTATGGAAGGGAATTGCAGTAGTAGGGTTAACATATGATAATGATGAATTATATGTTAGTAAAGGGGTATTAGATTACTTAGAAAAAGTACAAAGGGAAGTAGGAAGATATGTATTAGATGCAGATGTGTGGACAGCAAAGGAGGCAATTCAAGGAGAAATGGGATAGTCAAGTTTTTATATGAGAGATGCAAAAAGCAAAATGAAAATGTTTGGTAGGCTGCAGTTTATGGATAATAAAAGAATAGCCAAAATAGTATTTAATTGGGTTGTAAAGGGCAGGCAACAAGATGGGTGAGAAAGGTAATCCGGTATGCAGAGGATTTAAATAAAGAATTTATATCAGTATACTTGTACAAAAGGTGGGTTGATTGTCTTAGGAGCATTGTTGAGTGTTATAGTGGTAAGGAATGGGATAAAAGAATAGATGCATTAATAAAGAATAGGGAGTTGGAGAGGTGGAGAACTAGTATGGAGAGTAAAACGATTTTAAATATATATAGAAGTAAACAGAACATTTGGTGCGAGTTAATTTATGATAATAGTAAGAAAAGTAGTTTATTGTTTAAGGCTTAAATGGGATATTTAGAAACAAGGGAATATACATGTAAACAGAAAAATATGGGTTATTTGGTCTGAAAATTGTATAAGGAAGGCATAGAAAATATTAGGCATCTGTTAATTGAATGTAAATGCTTGAAAGCAGAAAGAATACAAATAATGATGTTATGAAAGAATAAATATGAACAAAATGATTATACAGAAAGTGGGTTATTGGTTTTTATGCTGGGTTTAGAAAAAGATAAGGGGGATTTAGATATAAAGTCCATAGAGTTGACAAAAATTATATTGTGGAAATGGGATGGAGCAGATTATGGGAAAACTTAGGGTGGGTAATGGAAAGGGAAGGTAAAATGGCTAACAGGTTTCTCTGGGTATAGTTTCTGAGAGATTCCTGACTCCATTTAAAGAGAAGTCACAGTTCATCATATCACATCAACTTCAAAGTAATTTAGTCCAGTCTGCATGTGCTTGATAGCTTTAGTTCTTTTTTCTTTAATTTCAAGATCATTTGTGAAATTCCTTCAAGAACATTTTTGGAATAGCAAAAAGTCTATTTTTTGTGTAAAGATTCTTGATTGTTTTTGCACAATAATTGTATAATCATTATGTATATATACACACATGATCACAATTTTAATTATAGGGGATTTGACCATAGACTTTCAAGTTTTCTTCAGTCATCCACTCCATCTTATATTACTGATACATACAACCACATATATGGGCAAAAGATAAATGATCTCCAATATACATATTTCATGCTGAACCAACACTCATAAGTTGGTCTGAATCATTATCTCTCATACATATATGTAATCAGTGCTTGGTTTATATTAAGATAGCAAATCATCAAACTTTACTAGACAGGTTTCAATTTTCCCCACTCTCCAACTCTTCAACTATCCATATCATTGAAAATCTAATGGTGTAATGCTCAAAGTCTCTGTTGGCACCAGTATTATTGTCATACTCACATTGACCTTAAATTATTCTGACTCCTCATATGTAGGATCTCAATATGTCCATTTTAATATGCAGAAGAGGGATGGGCAAAATTCAGACTGAATCTGTAATATTTTAATACGTTGTGTAAATACTTAAGCTAGAATAATTATAGAGATATTGAACACATAGTTTTAAGCTCCTTTCATTCATCTACTCCATCTTGTATAAACAGTACACATGAACACATTCATGTGAAAAAGATATATGCTCTCCAATATTTTATATGTTTTGTTTTTAAAAATAGAAGTTAGCAAGTTTTAACTATGACTTTAATGACAGAGTGATGAAACCTGTTGAGATATTTTAAAAATTATAAATACAATTTTATAGATTTATCAGGGGGGGCTTCATATATATTTATTCCTGTTTTAAAAATAAATTTCAGTCAAAAAAGATTTTGTTTATTTTCTGGAGTCACCCCCGTGGCTATTTTCCTTAACACTGTCCAATGAAAAAAAATCCATTGTTCTTATTATGTATTCATGTTATTATTATTTTTACAATATTTACAACATTCAAATATAATTTTTTAGAATTTTTCATTTGTAAAATTATATTTCTAACAAATTGAATCTGATTTATTGAATTTTATATATAAAATCTGTAATTTCTCTGTTGTCTCATTGGTGACTGAATGCTTGTCCAATGATGTCACAACCACTACATTTATGTGAAGGAAGTAATTCTGCCATTAAAAAGTTGGAAATCAGTATGAGAGTTCTTAACTACAGGTATATAGTACATACTTAGCAATGCAATGTTAACCAATTTTTATAAATTAGCAATGTTTAATGGAAAAAATATATTTACATTAAACCTTTAAAAAAAATTCTGAAGAAGATTGATGGAGCAATTGAAACTGTAAACTGTAAAAGAGGGGGTAAATAAAGCATTGTGTAACAGTAGTAAAGTGCATGAATGATTTAATATTATATGGTATACATTTGACAATGCAATAAGAAAGAGTAATTATTATATTTCAAATATTATATTTAATATAAAAAATTACAAAAACAACCAGCATTTTTATATTCCATCCCAGCCACAAACACCGATTCATAATTTGATGTTATGGTGCTCTGTACTTTCCTGGTCTGTCGATCCTCTAATTTAATTCAGATAAACAACATACTTACCAGTGTTAGCAAACTTTTATAAATTAGCAATGTTTAATAAAAAAAACCATATTTTCATTAAATGTTTAAAAAAAACTTGTTAAAGCAATCAATTAAATTAAAAATATTACAAATATTATATTTAATAAAAAAAATTACAATAAACAGTAATTATTAATAAAGCTAAAAAACTTTCAATTTCAGTAGTCATAACTGATTATCAGAAAAAAAAAAAATTTTTTACACAGAGGGCATTCAAGTAGATATATATTTGAAGTTGTAAAACTAGCAAATATAACAGATAAAGCAATAAATTAAAAAAAATATTACAAAAATAACTGGCATTTTTGGATTCTGACATTAATAAATGGTAACTATTAATAAAATCCTTATAAACACTTCTCTCTTTTTTCTGCTATTCTTATATACTATAATGTTTTGTGTATTTTTAGGCCTCTACACGCTAATATAAATTGCACACGAGTTGATCAAGCTATGTCAAAAAGAAGAAAGTTGTATTTCAATTTCTATTAAAAACATAGCTATATTTCCTGATCAACTCAGCCTTGTAATTGTTGAGAATTATGCTATCGACGACATCAGCTTTTAATTTATTTGAAAGGCACCAGAGTTCTGCAAGAATCCACTGAACCGTCACATAGCATCTCGAAAATTAAAAAGAAAATATATTTTTAAACTAATCGATATTACATCATACCGTAACGAGAATTATTTTTTTAAGATTATTATTCCTGGGCTTATTGAAACATATTGGCAAAGGTAAATTACGTTTTAAATCTCATTAGACTAATAATAAAAAATAATAATTATTATTAATAATGCACAAATGAAAATTGGTATTAGAAATATTTTTTATTCTAATAGATTAAAACATAAAATTTGAAAGGCAATTATTTATCAAATAAATTGGAGAGAACACAATTCAGTCATGAATCAATTAATAAAAAACAATTTTACAATTACAGCTCACTTCCAAATTTCTTCTAGAAAGTTACTAAATAATGAATTTTAATTTTAAGAAATTTAATGTCTATATGGGATTGTTTAAACATACTTTTAGACATTGTTTGAAAATGTTTAATTTGGTCACAATCTGGAGTAATGAAGCATTAAGTTTTGTGAATTCAGTAGTAGATAACTATGCATAGTTTTTTGGGGTTGAATTGAGCTCACGGCTTTTGATTATTAGTTGATCTTGGTGCTGATTCCATAGGTTAGTCGCGTAAGCTTCTCTGGTTTCCATCAGTAATGATGTCAGCTAAAACTCTGGTCTACTCTCATATGAATAACTTTTTTATCGTAGAGTAGTCTGGATTCTTTAATCCAAACCCAACCAAAAGAATATCAGCTAAACCAAGATGTTCTTCCAACTGAATCCCTCCTTTTTATATCCGAGGTCCAGTTTTCAGACTTCTGCGCATGCTATTATCATGGCATTTTTTGGTTCATAATCTTGTAGATTCTTTATAAAATTTATGTTATAAAGTTCTCTTTTCTTATCAAGTTTTTCAGCCATCTTTAATTAGCCAAAATATTTTTACTTTCTCTTATCTTTTTTATTTTACTTTTGGAATTCTTTTGTTCTCTCCAATTCTACTTTTATTTCTACTTACATAAAAAAAAACGAAAAAATAATTTAACTTTCATTGTACGTTATTTTTTTTAAAAAAATTAGTCCAAAAAAAATCTAAATTTACTTTTATTTTTTTAGCTTTTACCAAATGCCAATATATTTGCAACGTATATAATTAAACATTATAATACAATATTGCAATTCCCAAAAATCCTTCTTACACTTTTCAGCAAAATTATTTTTATTAAATATTATAGTTTTGACTTTTGTAGATCTGATGAAGACTGCAAGATACGGTTGAAACTGTAATATTTAATAATAAAAAAGTTTTGCTGAAAAGTGTAAAAAGGATCTTTGGAAATTGTAACTATTAATAAAGCTAAAGAAAACTTATAATTATAGTAGTCATGACTGTCTATCAAAAAAGATAATTATTTTTTTATTCACAGGGCATTCCAGTAGATTTAGATTTGTGTCAGAACAGTACATGTCCTTTTTCTACAGTGGTATAGTATAATGTGATTACAGTATATAAATTCATTTTTGAAATGTAATATTTAGTAAGGATAAAAAAATAAATGCTATAGTACCATATTTACATCTAGTAAATAATGTTATTAGTATGTTGCTTTTTTTTATTCAGAGGGCACTCCAGTAAATCATCTTATTATTTATAAATAAATCAGAAAAAAAATTAAATTACTAAAATGACATACTTTCAGGCCAGGTACATTTCTCACATTTATTTATATAATATTTAAACCTTTTGTTTAATTTACATTAAGATTTTTTAAAAAGGTGTTAAATCAACCAATTAAAAAAATGATGTCTTTTTCATAAACAACCAATCAAAAAAACTGTTATAAAAATGCTGTCTAATTTGATCAAAGTAAAATATATATTGGTATTACCTTGTTGCCATTTTGAATTTTTAAAAAAATTACAACAAATATAATTTATAACATATATTTTGTTTGAATACAGTAAATATAAAAATATATACATTGTTAGAAAGGGCAAATATGAAAGAATGTAAGAAAGTTAATAAAATAGTCATTATCTTAAAAAGGAATTAAGATAAAAGAGATTTTTAACACTTTTAAACATGTTTATTTTTATGTTGGTTCACAAATTCTAAGTTTTGAAAATTAAATGTTAAAATGACATTTTCATAGACAGCTTCATCACATTTGTCATAAAATTCTGAAAAAATTGATATATAACATGATTTATCTGAGATAATTTTTTATTGTGTCGTCGTTTAAGCTACATTATTATTTATTATTGTAAAACTTACAAAAATAAAACGATTGGTGACTTTCATTTTTACTAGCTGATCCAGATCTTGTCCTTCCATGCAGGGTATCTGTTAGAAATATATTTGATTTTAATGGAGGAGAGGGAAAAACAATAAGAACCATTTATGAAATATTATGCAAAGAGAACTTTAAAAAATTATAATGTATTTAAAAATATAATCAATTATTATAATATTGAAAAATAGGGGGAGTGAGGTAACCTAAAATATGTATACTTTTCAAGTAAAAAAAGTATACTAAAAAAATAAATATCAAACAAAAATTTCTTTAAGATAAAAACTAAGTAAATCAATAAACATCAAAATAAACAAATTTATTATGAGCACTGATTATATATATATATATATATATATATATATATATATATATATATATATATATATGTATTGGGAAATGATGATCTGGTCCAAGTGATGTATGAGATTGAGTGGATGGCTGAGGATACTTGAAAGTCTGTGTTCAAATCCCCTAAATTGTATCTAGATTTCAGGTATATAAAATATACCTGCATTTAAAATATTAAAAATAAAATAAATGTAAATACAATGAAATAAAAAGGTAATCAAAAATACATATTAAATAAAAGTACATGAGAAAATTGATGGTGAAGATACTATAAAACATTATGAATTCCAGATCTTGAGTAAATGGCTAGAGTTTGAAATGTAAAATTCCAATAAATCGATCTCAGAGTCATAACTTTAGCAAGTCCCAGTTGATGCAGTAATTCATTTTTAGACTAAATGAATTTGAATCTAGTCACATGTGGTGTAGTATTAATTTGAATCATCATGTTTAAAAATGCATTCAATTTATGGGTCGAAAAATTAACCTACTTCGGACCTGCTTTCCATTCTACAGCATGTTTATTGCTTTCCATACATATGTAATCATATATTTTATCAAAAAATAAGTAATGAAAAAACACTAATTGAATACTCACAGGTGATGGGAAATTTTAGCCCTAGCATATGTAACTCATAAACTTTATTGTCCAGAATCGAATCCAAGTTCAGTTGTGAAAAAGGCTCTAGCATAGATTTGGTTGCCATGACTTCATAAACCTTTTTGTGGGCACTGCAGTTTCTAGATCTGAATTAGCATTCTCATCAGATGAGCTGCTAGAAAGAGAAACACATGAATCATCAATGGGAAACTTCATATCCAAATCGGAATAAGCAATGAGAGAATCCATTTCAGCAGTAAAAAATTATTACAATTACTAAATCTAAAAAAATGAGAAAAAAAAATAATTAAAAATTGTGTCAAGTATTGGTGGCCAAGTGATTAGCACAGCTGCCTTACAAGCAGTTGTCCCGGGTTTGCGGGTTCGTTTCCTAGCCGATGCTGTGACACATGAAAAAAAAATTGCATATTAGAAAAAAATTCATAAAAATCCAAATTACCTAGTAGAGAAAAAATACATACATCTTTTTAAAGGCAACAAGATGGTGAAAAGAATGATGTGATATCTTTAAGTGTAAGATTTACCGATTTCATGCAAATTCAATTTAAAATCTAGAATTGGTCAAAATTCTGAAAAGGGTTTTAAGGAGTATTTCGGGAATAAAAAGAAAGTAAAATATATATATCAAAAATTATAAAAGTATAGTATTACTTTATTTTTAATTAAAATAATTATTGGTGTTAGGTATATCAATAATTAGTGAAAATCTCAAAAATATATAAATACAATTGCAAAACAATTACTAAAATTAATGTTATAGTTAAACTGCCATTTGTATAGACTTTGAAAAATTATAAATATAAATTAAATGAAATAATAAACATATAATTAAATATATTTTTAATAAAAGTGGATAATAATCAGGGTGATAATGAGACACCAGTAGTACTAAAAACTCATTTAGACAGAGAAACAATTAAGCACTGGAGAGATTATGTATCTGAAAATGAGGCAAAATGAAAAGAATCAGATCAAAAAAGAAAGTGAAGTGCTTAAGAAACTGAATCTATGGAAGAAAGATCTCAACATTTATATAATGTGTCAAAACATTAAAGAAAAAGACAAGAAAATAAATCACCTTCCCAATGATCACAGTATTTAGCAAATCTTAACACTGCTAATTGTCAATGATGGTTCAATGAATCCATTGCACCCAGAAATATGACCACTTAACACAAGATGCAGCTTATGATGATCAATCAGAATTACTTATGTCATAAGATCCATCTCTTCTAGCTTTACAACAAATAGTAATTGAAGCACAAGGAGGAAATACAAATTGTCCTGTTAATGATGCAAGAAGGCATCCTGAACCTGATATTCAAGAACAAATTTGAAAAACCATTTAGAAATATCTTTAAATATTATTTGTCAATTTTGTGGAGCACTTCATTTTATATCTGAAAACTCAAGTGATGGAAATTTTAATAATTGTTGTCATAAAGGTAAAGTAAAGTTACCATCATGTCCAAGCTTTTCACAATATCTTCAAAATATTGTCTAATCCAAATGTGTGCATGACTATCAAATCTTCAAGGATAATATTAGATCTCATAATAATGCTATTGCTTTTGCCTCAATAGGTGCTAAATTAGCAGAAAATGTTTTAGGTCATGGACCCAATTGTTTTCAAATTCAAAAACAATTTTATCATAAAACATCACATTTACATCCTGCTGAAAGTGAAGAAAGAAGATATGTACAATTATATGTATTGATAGCATAGAAGCATTTCAGCAAAGATTAGACAATTCTCAGAATGATGATTGCTTATCATGCGTATTGCAAGAATTACAAGAAATTATGCAATTAAATCCACTTGTCATCACTGATAAAATATTGAGTGAAGTAAAAAAAAAAGAAAGTTGTGAATATGCTGAAGCAAAAAATTTAACTACACCAACAATTTATATGGATTTGAGACACAAAGAGATTGAGACAGTAATGGGTAATGACGTCATGGTATTTTAAAATGATGAAAGTGAACCACTTTTTGAGCATGATATTCAAATTTATCCATACAACAATCAATCACCACTTATAAATATCAACCTTCTCAACCTAAATTTGGATCTAATGATGTATCCAATTTTTTATTCTAATACAGAATTAGGTTGGAATCCAGATCTTAGAGCTGAAGTATACCCTGGTGCTGGAATTAGTGCATGAAACAAGACATCAATGTTGTAATTTAAAATTGCACAGACATCTATTGATCAAGGTGTTTTAATCCGATTTTGCATGGAGGAAAACTCACTCAACAATGGATTGTTGATTCATATTTACAGGTTGAGCAAAGAATTTAAATTTTATTAAACATCAGCAAGGAAAACTCTGTGTTGAAAATTAGAGTGGATTAATGGGTTATATTGCTGAAAATGTTATTACAGGAGGCTAAATAGATAGAGTGATTATATTACCATCATCATTTCAAGGCTCAAAATATATGTGAGAACATTATAATAATGCAATGGCTATTGTTACAAAATTCGGAAAAGCAGATGCTCTCTGTACTTTTACTTGCAATAGAAAATGGCCTGAAATACAGTCAAATTTACTACCAAGAGGAAATTTATCTGATAGACCTTATTTAATGGCTTGAGTTTTTGAGATAAAGTTAAAAACATTGCGAGAAGAGATTACACATGATGAATTCTTTGGTAAAGTTTTAGCATAGGGATACACAATTGAATTTTAAAAACGATGATTAAACACATGCACACATATTATTAATATTACAAGAAACTGACAAATTTCATGAAAGTAATGAAATAGATCAAATATTCATGCTGAAAGTCCAAATTCCACAACAAATCTGAAATTATATGGAGAATGTACAAAAGGTTTTCCAAAATCATTTCAATCAGGTACTCAGTTTACTAATAATGGATATTCATTATATCAGTGTTTGGAACAATCAAGCATTTTCATAGGTTGATAATGCACATATTAATGTTGTAGCCTGTATTTCAGTTAAAGCAGTTAAGTATTTTTATAAATATATTTACAAAGGATATGATTCTGAAAATGTGGCAATTCATGAAAATCATGATGAACAGAATAAAATGGTATATAATGAGGTTGCCACTTTTGTAGAGTCACAGTATGCTAGTGCTCCAGAAGCAATGTAATGACTTTGTGAACATGTTATGCATGATAGATTATACTGTATTAGCTGACTTCATGTTTATTTATCATTTAATCAAATAGTGCATTTTAAATCAAATGATCACCACAATATAATTGAAAAAGCTGCTCAAAGAAATGCCACATTTATGGTGTAGATTAAATTAAATACTGAAAAATCTACGCAAGACAGTGTTTATATATAGATATTTCATTATATTATATTGTATTTAAACAAGAAAAATGGAAACGTAGACATATAGGAGAAAATAAAATAATTGCCTGATTATATACTGTTAGTCGATGAGATACAGAACATTTTAGTTTACACTTCTTTTATTAAAAGTTATAGGAGCAACCAGCTTTGAATATTTAAAAACATATGAAGAAATTATTTATCCTATATTTAAAGAAGCTGCAAAACAAAGACAAATATTGGCTGATGATCTTGAATAGGAAATGTCTTTAGAAAAGGTTATTGCTACTAAAATGACAAAACAATTGTGAGAAATATTTTCTTATATTTGTATTTTTTGTACTCCAACAAATGTTTTAGATTTAGGGGCAACATTTAAAATGATTTATGGGAAGATTATCCTCATGAATATACAAATTCAGTTGCGCAACCACAACAACTAGCACTGTTAGAAACCCAAGATATATTAGCAAGTCATGGATTAACATTGCAAACATTTAATCTTCCAATTGCAAATCCTATTCAAATTCAATAAAATCAAATATTTGATGTCATTGCTAAAGCATAAGAAGGAATTTAAAAAATTGCAACACTTAATTTACTTCAGAGAGAGGATAAAATTGTAAATGCAGTTGATTGAAAAGACAGAAAAATGTTTTTATATAGATGGACCAGGTCAATAAGGTAAAACCTATTTATATAATACTTTAATGTGTTTTTAAGAGGACATAGTGAAATCATATTACCTCATGATACAATTGGAATCACTGCTACTTTATTAAAAAATGGTCAAATAGTACATAATGATTTCAAATTCCAGATCCATGTTTGCAACATTTGTTTCAAATATTCAATTAAATTCTGCTGGAACTGAAACATTATTTGAAGCTAAACATATAATTATTGATGAAGTAACAATAATATTATATCATATTTTATGATGTATTGATAGATTATTAAAAAAAGTTATGATAATTTAATAGCCATTTGAAGGTAAGTTGTCTATCTATAAAGTTATTTTACATGGAAGAGACTTTTGACAAACAATAACAATTGTAAGAGGAAATAGAACTGATGCTGTTGAAGCATGTATTAAATTAAGTTTATTATGGTGTCATTAAACAACTTCAGTTGTTAGAAAATGTGTGTTCTGTAGGTTAAAGTAATTTTAACCAATGGTTACTTAATATTGAAGAAGATAAAATCAATCCAATTGCAGGCATAGATAATGATTTAATTGAAATTCCTTCTCATATGATTTGTAATCAATCCATTATTACAGAAATATATGGAAATCAAATAATGGCATCTGAAATTAATGAAGTTTCACAAAAAATCATATCAACCAATAAAAATAATATTTCATTACAATTAATAAAATTATGAATCTATTTCCTGAAAATATGAAAACTTTTTATAGTGCTGATCCTATTGTTTCTGATAATAAAGAAAATATTGTTAATTATCCAGCAGAATTTTTGCATGCACAAACTTCATCTGGAATGACATCACATGAATTAAATTTGAAAATTGGTGCTATTGTGGTGCTTATAAGAAACTTAAACTCTAAAAAAGGGATTATGCCATGGAACTCGGTTGCTAAATGAAAGCTCTTTATAAACATTTTATTGATGCTGAAATATTAACTGGCAACAAACAAAGAAGATAGAACTTTTGTGCTGAGAATCAATATTGCACTAAGTGAAAATAATTTATATTTTATTTTAAAAAGAAGACAATTCCCATTGATTACATCATTGCACACTGATTATATCATTTGCAATGACAATTAATGAGTCATAAGGATAAACTTTTTAATCAGTAGGATTGTACTTAGAAGAACCTGTATTTTCTCATGACCGATTATACATTATATTATCAAGATGCATAAATAAAAAACATAAAAGTAATGGTAATATATGATAATGAATGAGAACATTTACTAAATGATGAATGACTCTTTATTAAAAATGTCATCTATGTAGAAGTATTAGTATAAATATACTAATCTATAAAAGTAAGTTAAAATTTTTCATTTATTTTAATACATTGCTATTTTAAAATATAAAATTCATATTTTCTGTATTATCTGATTGGTGAATGAATGTTTGTCTGATGATGTTACAACCACTACATTTATGCAAATGAAATAATTCTGCCAGTAAATAAAAAACACAGAGAAAAAAAATCACTAGAAGTGCTCATAACTACAGAGATGTAGTATATATTTCACAGTAAAGATTCCCATCCAGCTGCAAAAACAACCAAAAGCACTGATTCATTATTTTATGTTAAGATACTCTGGCTTTCATGATCTGTTAATCATCTAATAAATTTTTATATATTAGCAATATTTAATAAAAAACATATTTGCATTAAATCCTTTAAAAAAGTGTTAAAGCAATCTATTAAATAAAAAATTACAAATATTATATTTAATTTAAAAAGTATGATAAAAACACCCGTGTTTTTGTATTCTGGCATTAATAAACAGTAACTATTAATTCAGAGGGTGATCCAGTAAATATATATTTAAACTTATCAAATATAACATATTTTTTAAAATGTAAATTATAATTTAGCTTAATTAAAATTCAGAAATTTATTTATATAATATTAAAGTGTTTGGTTTAATTTACATTAAATCTTTAAAAAAATTGTTAAAGCAACTAATTATTACCAAAACAATAGGCTGAATGCCTGGAGTTTTTGTATTCTGCCGTAACAAAGATCTTTTATATCAATGTGCAATTCTCACATTTAAAATCTTTTATTTAATTTATATTAAATCTTAAAAAAAAAATTGTTACAGCAACCAATTAAAAAAAAAAAGATTACAAGTCTGGGTGCAGTTGGTTCTAACATAAAATAAAAATTTAATACTAAAACCAAAAGTTGAATGATTGCAAAAATTGTTACCAGGAGACCAATGCAAATGTCAACCTGTTGATAGGCTAAAAATAATTTTACATGTAAGGAATACAATGAAAATATTTTAAAAACAAACAAATTATTTGGGGAAATAAAGAAAAATCTTACTTTTCTAGTTGTATTTTTATTTTGGACTATTTCCATAATTTATTATGTGTACTGAATGTCTTTAGAAAAATTTAACTTTATTTAAATATTTCAAATACATTGAACTGTTAGTAATAGCACATCAAACAGGTTAGTATATGCACATTTCAAGAGGTATTATTCTCCCTTCTTCAGGTGTTGCTGGCCTTACCAGTAACAGTACTAGCATGGGATTCAAACCTGGATTCTTAGATTCTTGAGTATTAACTTTTAAAGTAACACTAACCAACAGCCATCCTGCCAAAGGCAACAGTCTGTAAAAATTTTATATATTTATCTATGAGGTTCCTCCTGATTTTTCTACTTTTTCCTAAGAGCAAAGTTGATTAGTGATTTCCATACATTATGTATAGTCACACCAGGTTGGCTTATGGAAATTTTTGCCATTGTCATGTGAGCAGCTTCTTTAAATTTTCTTTTTTGTACCTTTTCTTCTCTATCCAATATTTTTGTATTTTCCCAATTGAACATAATACTTGGTCTGCTATCTTAGACACATCTGTTTTCTCTCTTCTAATCATCAGATTGCATTCTTGCAACTGCTATTCAATGGGACGACTGGTTTCACCAATATATATTCTTCCACATTCACATGGTATTTCACAGCTGCAGTTTTTCTTTTCAGCATTTCAAGTTTAGGCTTTGTAGATGTTAGAATTCCTCATAGGATGGTATGGCTCTGGAAAGCTATTCTGATGTTATAGTGATTGAAGATTTTTTTTAATTTGTTATTTTTGGAATGTATGGATACACTACAGTACCAATAATTGTCTTTTCTTTTGATGTTTCTTTTTGTTGTCTATTTAATGTTTTCTTAATAACAGCTGATGGATTACCATTTTTCATAAGAGTTTGTTCTATATAGATTTTTTTTTCCAAATAGCTGGTTTCTGAATAAACTTCTTTTGCTCTGTTCCATGTATGTGGCAATGAACATATGTTCAATTGGGAAAATACAAAAATATTGGATAGAGAAGAAAAGGTATAAAGAAGAAAATTTAAAGAAGCTGCTCACATGACAATGGCAAAAAATCCCATAAGCCAACCTAGATGATTTTACATAATGTATGGAAACTACTAATCAATTTTGTTCTTAGGAAAAAGTGGAGAAATCAGAAGGAATCTCATAGATAAGTATATGAAATTTCTACAGACTGTTGCCTTTGGCAGGATGGCTCAGTTAGTTAGAATGTTACCTTAAAATTCAATACTCAGGAATCTAAGGGTCTAGGTTCAAATCCCATGCTAGTACTGTTACTGGTCAGATCAGAAACACCTGAAGATACAAGGCTCTTCACTGATAAAAACTAAAAACTAGTCTGCAAATATTGGATGTCTAGGCCGTAATAGAGATTTTATGCACAAACTTTCCTGCATCCATTGATTGCTTTGGCTTGCACTGAGTGGTGTTACTGTATGGACAGTTTTGCCTTTGTGTAAACAGCTTGTGCAAACATAAACAATGATGATCATGTGATGTTTGGTGGTTTAATAATTGAGATGGTCGTAGTAATCATATATTTTGTGAATATTATTTGGGATTGATATTTTCCTATCACCTCCATACTACCCTTTTCTACTTACCATTATAATATAAACATAATAATTAGAAAAAATAGAACAACAAAAGTTGAAAAATTATTCATTAAAGCAATGTATATAATATTAAATGTTAAAAAATGTAAAAGGCAAATCTAGTAAAAGTAAGCAGATGTTATAGTTAACACCTGTAATATTGGATTTGGCTAAAAGTAATTTCTTTTTTTTAATTAGAAAAATTACCCTATTAAAAAATCATTTTGAATCTTAAATTACCTTAATAATGTTCTGTAATTAACAGGAATAATGAAGTTATAAGTGAATGGATTAAACTGATTTTATTTGCATAATAATAAGTTAATCATTATCTCTTCAGCTTAGTGGTAAATATATTACTTTTTTTTAAAATTTTCTACATTATTAATTAATAGAAATATTTATCAGAATTTATTTATGCAAACAACTTACTACATCATAAGAAAGTCGATTAGCTGATAGACCCAAAAATTAGATGCCAGTCTTTGGTCATTAGAAGTAGAAAAGTCATCATCATCATCATGGAAGTCGATGCCAGTCTTTGGTCATTTGAAGTAAAAAAAGTCATCATCATCATCATTAGTAACATCTTGGGTTTTAAAAAAAAATCAACAGTGTTGTAATACATTCAATATTGTTGTGCATATAATTAAAAAATAAAGTGTTATTTTACATATGCCTATACTATACTATCTGAATCAATTACAACTTTAGCTCTGTTACTAATAGAGAGCTGCAAACAGAACAAGAACTGGATGACTATAAAATCCTAAATCAGTTCTAGTTAATTAAAATACAAAAGTATTACTTTTGTCCATCAGAAGGAACAGTTATGCTCAACCATTTATTTTCGTGCTTGATTGTCATACGACTTCCAAACCAAAAAAAATCTAATAATAATAATATAATATATAAGGGATTCGAACTAGACTTTCACACGACCCTCAACTCTCCATGCCATCTCATATTGCTAACCCACCTGATCACACACATATTGAAAAGATAAATAATCACCAATATACATATTTTATGCTAAACCAGATTACTATCTCCACACATATATACAATCAGTGCTGACAGAGTTCAAACTACTCCAACCTACAACTCTAAAGCCATCTATTTCATTGAAAATCTGATGATGGAACATTCAAAGCCCACATTAGTGCCAAGGTTATACATGAGGGATCAGAATGACTAACATCAACATGGATAGGATGACAACCTTGGCACTAATGTGGACTTTGAACATTCCATCATCAGATTTTCAATGAAATGGATGGCTGAAGAGTTGTGGGTTGAAGTAGTTTGAAGCCTGTCCATAAACAAATGAAGATTGGCTATCTTAATATAAAGCTGAGCACTGATTGCATATATGTGTGGAGATAGTAATCTGGCCCAACTAATGATTGCTGATTTAGCATGAAATACATATATTGGTGATTATTTATCTTTTCAACATGTGTGTGATCAGATGGGTCAGGAATATGAGATTGCATTGTGAGTTGAGGATCATGTGAAAGTTTAATCCGAATCCCTTATATATTACATTATATATGTGCAGGTGTGTGTACGCCCATATGGTGTATTAAATTAATAATAATAATAATAATAAAATTCATAATAATAAAACAGTTACTTATAAATGAGTATGAGTATTCCAACTATAAAAGATGGAAAATAAAATAAGTACACTAAAAATGAGCTTTGAATGATTATACAAAACAATCTGTGAACTATAAGTACATCCACATATAGAACATGCTAGTACAGTTTTCTCTTTACTTAATATTTTGCATGCTGTCTTTCAACTTCTTCAGCAGAAAACTTTTTTTAAATACTTCAGTACCATATTTAATTGAAGCTCTCCAATATATTCTATTCCCTATTATATCTTCCCAGTAGAAATGTTTGACATATCTCTCCTATGAAAATGTTGTTCATGTTTGCCACAAAACATCCTTTATGAAAATCTCCCTTGTTTATTCATTTACATCCAATACAAATGTGTGATTTTACAATAGTGGACTCAATATTATCACATACTTCAGGTCAAAGAGTATATTGATTGTTTTTTGATCTTGTCATTACATTTTTAAATTTTTATGAAGCATTCTTAAATAAATATTGCATTGATAGGATGTCCACGTTTCATTACCATACAATAAATTAGATAAAGTAACAGCTCTATAAACAGCTAACTTAGTTGCAGTAGTTATTTCCCTGTGATGAAATACTTTACCTTTTAACTTGTTTAAGGCAGCACATTAGACTCTGTGTTGGATCTCAACATCCATGTTTACTATTCTACATATAAAATTACCATTACTTTTTAAACTTATTTACATTCTCAAGTTGATAATCATTCAAACTAAAAGTTTTTGAGGATTTTTTGTTCCATCATTAAGTTATTTGAACATTAATTAATAAACCATAATTTTTATACATTACCTTTAAGAATTAAGAACATTCTATAGATCATCTTCTGAACTGACAAAATAGCACAATCATCAGCAAACTGTAAATTCAGAATCCAAGAGAAAAAGTTCTTATTTTCACTTTCATCGATTCAAATTAATAATTCCACCATCAAATCTGCATCACAACACGATCCCTGTGTGATTAAATTGCTTTTACGCAATTCCAAAAACCATTGTCATAAAAATTTAATGTTGAAACCAACCCAAATTATTGTTTAATACCAATTTTTATTTTAAATGTGACAGATTTTCCATCTACAGTTAGGGTTCCTCTTATTTGATCAACATAACCAAATTTGGGGGATAGCCGAATAATTTCAAATAATACCATAAACCTGTACTATTAATTGAATCAAATGCCTTGACTAGATCAATAAAAGCAATATATAAATTGTTCCTGACACTTTTTTTGCATTTTCTGGTAACAAAGTGTTTCTTGATTCTTTTATTCATCTATAACTGAAAGCAACTTATTTAACAAAATTCTTGAAAATAGTTTTGCTATAGTGGATAATAATGATATTTCACAATAATTACAGCAATGTATTTTCTTTGTTTTAAAAAATTGGACCAATAAAAGCACTGTTGAGATTGAGTTGCACAACTTCATCGATTCATATATTCCAAAAAATTCTAATATTTTTGAAGCTAACATATCACCATATTTTTAAAACTTGAGGCACTTCATATGGATCTGCAGTCTTTTCATTTTTAAGATTACAAACAGCTGTTTTAACATGACTGTGCTGAATATTTTTGTGTAAAATCTAAATGAATAGATAAAATGGATATATCATTAAAAGTTATCATTTCAATTCTTGTATTGTTATTTAAAATATGATTAGAACACTCCTTCCACCTGTTAATAATATCATTGTTATCATATAAGAGATTGTCAATGGTTGTTATACTGTTTTTCTAAAGGTTTGTGATGATGGTATATAAGTTATATATTAAACTATTTCCATCATCTAATGTAAGTATTGAATGTCTTTAGAAAAAATTAACTTTATTTAAATCTTTCAAATATATTCAACTGCTTCTAATACAAATATGACTGTGATACCGTTTCAATGCATCAAATAAAGATTTAGAATGACTACTATCAGTGAATGTTTGTATCTTCTTTGCAGTTTTATTTCACCAATCAATTGCTAAGCTTCTGCCTTCAGATCTTTAGCGATCAGAAAAGTGTCACGTGCTTTTTTTTAAAATTGGATCATTAATAGGAAACCATTCATGATTTTTCTTTTTAGTGAAACCAAGAATACATTTATTTGTATTTATAATACACTCCTTTAGTGAATTTCATGATTCAGTAATATGGCAATCACTAAACATCATATGATCACCATCTCCTAACTGTTATTGGTTGGCACAGGGTGGCACTACTGTATGGAGAGTTTTGCCTGTTTAATATGGCAATCCTGAAAATTGAAATTAGCAATTTTAGTGTTAAATAGCTGCTAAAATTTAATATGTATAGTAGATTTGTCTAAAGAACAAACATCAGAAATGATATCATAGGAGATTGATTGTTGAATTAGTGAAATTTGTTGAAATAATGTGAAGAAGAGAAACTACAGATAGAAAGATTGGAATAAACTCTGGGAGACTTTTATCTTAAAATGTATTGATAATGGTTTAAAATGTTGATAATGATGATGATAATATATTCATTCACATTAATTATATACAAATACAATATATATAAATATAATGATCAATTTATTTACTATTGTAATAGTTGTAGGTTATTTTTAATGAAGGTTGTTTACACCCTATGTACATGTGTTGTAATGTTGCTGCTTTTTGTTATTAATATCTTAATGATGTAAAGAGAATAAAGAAACATTTGTATACTCTCAAACCAAGCTGTTTTACTTTGGCTATATAACTGAATTTAGATACAAAAGGTGTAATTTTGCTGTTTTTGTTATTTTGTTATTAATATCTTAATGATGTAAAGAGAATAAAGAAACATTTGTATACTCTCAAACCAAGATGTTTTACTTTCGCTACATAACTGAATTTAGATACAAAAGATGTAATGCTGCTGTTTTTTGTTATTTTGTTATTAATATCTTAATGATGTAAAGAGAATAAAGAAATATTTGTAAACTCTCAAACCAAAATGCTTTACCTTGGCTACATAAATGAATTTAGATACAATTACATGTGTTGTAATGTTGCTGTTTTTGTTATTTTGTTATTAATATCTTAATGATGTAAAGAGAATACAGAAACATTTGTATACTCTCAAACCAAGATGCTTTACTTTGGCTACATAACTGAATTTAGATATAAAAGACGTGCTGTAATGTTGCTGTTTTTTTGTTATTAATATCTTAATGATGTAAAGAGAATAAAGAAACATTTGTATATTCTCAAACCAAGATGCTTTACCTTGGCTACATAATGGAATTTAGATACAAAAGACGTGTTGTAATGTTGCTGTTTTTTGTTATTTTGTTATTAATATCTTAATGATGTAAAGAGAATAAAGAAACATTTGTATACTCTCAAACCAAGATGCTTTACTTTGGCTACATAACTGAATTTAGATACAAAAGACATGCTGTAATGTTGCTGTTTTTTGTTATTAATATCTTAATAATGTAAAGAGAATAAAGAAACACTTGTATACTCTCAAACCAAGATGCTTTACTTTGGCTACATAACTGAATTTAGATACAAAAGACATGTTGTAATATTGCTGTTTTTTGTTATTTTGTTATTAATATCTTAATGATGTAAAGAGAATAAAGAAACATTTGTATACTCTCAAACCAAGATGTTTTACTTTGGCTACATAACTGAATTTAGATACAAAAGATGTGTTGTAATGTTGCTGTTGTTTTTTTTTTGTTATTAATATCTTAATGATGTAAAGAGAATAAAGAAACATTTGTATACTCTCAAACCAAGATGTTTTACTTTGGCTACATAACTGAATTTAGATACAAAAGACAAGATGGGTGCTCTTATCTTTTTAAAAGTCTCTATCCTGTGTTTTGGTTTGAGAGTATCCTCTGTACTCAACAGAACATAATTGAGATATTAAAAAAAAAACATTACAGCACATGTGCATAGAGTGTAAATCCCTTCATTAATATATATATACATGTGTGTATATAGAAATATTTCTTCACCCATGATATAAATCCAAACAAGTAAAAATAATAATGATTTCATGCTGATGGAAATAAATTGTGTTGAAAATAGAGATACTAAAGAAATAGTAAGATATTTTGAGAATACGATTATAAATTTGAAGAGGGAAATGTTTATATAAGAATGTTGGGATTATTAACAAGAATTGACTGAAGTAAATTTAAATAATGAATGTGGAGTTAATTTGAAGCCAAAATATTTGTATGAGTATAGTGATGTTAACTCTTTAACAGATTGACATTTATTGTTGTTAACCCTGGTGGCAATTTTAGGAAATGTTCAACATTTGATATTAAACCTTTATATTAAAATTCAGTGAATTGGACTTGATTTAGTAGAAATAAAAGCTTATAAATGAAAATATTCTTTAAAAAATCGTATTTGAACTTTGAAAATATTAAAAAATAATAATAAGCAGAGTATGTAATGATAATAAATATTTTTGTCACCTGGTGGTGGGCAGGAAAGGGGCCAAGCAAGTGACTCTGGAAAATTAATGAAATCTTCTATGACTTAAATTTATTTTTAAAGCATGAACAAATACATATAAAACCCTAATAAATCTATAAAATTATGCTTAATAATTTTAAATTGAATTTGTAACTTTTAGAATATCTCAGAAGTTCCTATCATGGTGTTATAAAGATGTTAGTGATCATTTTTCACAAGGTGTGGTCATCGTATCTGCCATGATTTTCTTTGTTACCATTATGCTAGAATTTGTTTGCATCTATTTTTGAAAATAAAACTTATAATTATAAAATCAAAGTGCTATCATGAATGCTTTAGTTTTCTAATAATAATTATATAATTATTATGTAACAATAATCATGAATCTTTAATAAACTATGGAAAGAATTAAACTTTTTGCTATTCCAAAAATCTTCTCTACGAAATCTCACAAATATGCTTGAAACCAGATTACAAAGAACTAATACATCAATCACATAGAAGCTGGATTAAGTTACTTTGACTTTATCATTTTTGAAAAATACTAACCTTTTTATTGCATTCATTTTGTTTCCTACCATCATCAAATGAGTGTGAGAACTAGAAAAATAACATTAAAGATTGCGCAGAAGAGCAATGGAAAGTGGAAGGACCAGTAGCATCATCTCCAAAATAAACAACTATATATCCTACTTTAAAGTATAAGAGTTCATTTTTTATATGTGTAAGATCAGACATACAGTGTTATTTAAGAATGATAGGATTATATCTAATAGAAATGAAGAATAAAATACTAAATGAGTTAATTTATAATAAATTTTATTATCTATTAAATTAAAGAAAGAAAGGGATATGAATAGATAAGAATAAAAATGCAATGCTAGAGGCAAATATAAAAACAAAAGATATTTTTATATTTAACGGTGTGATTAAGATAATATGGGTGAAGATAAAACGATAGAGGATGTAACAATAAAAAAAAATATGGAGGGTAACTGAAAATAGTTATTATAAAAAAATGCTTAAAAGAAGGACTAGGAATGTTAATATAAAAGTTAGTTTTATAAATTTACAAAATGATCAGAGATATAAATAAGTGGAAAAAAATTAATGTTTTTATCAAAGAAAATTTAAATTTGTTGGCAGTTCCAGAGACATATTCATATTATTGTGTTCTCAGAAATATGAATGAAAGAAGCTGACTAGATGAGATGAGAATAGAAAAAGAGTAATATAAGAGTTATTATTAAGAAGATCCTTTTTAGAAAGAAATTATAAAGAACATATAGGATCAGACATGATAAGTAAAGAAAAATAGATATATGTTATAATATATTTAAAAGGGTTTATTTGGGATTTCTTATATAAAGAGATGAATGAGTTTAAAAAGAGTTATAATAAAATATTGGAGGTATGTTATATAAATGATCATATTAGAATAGTAAATAATCAACTTTACAGGAAGTAATAGAACTGCCACAATTCATGACTCTTGATTTCCAGAATCTACCAATCCATCACTACCAAATCATAAAAGGCATACTATTAATAAATTGATAGAATGGAGAATATGAATGAAACATTATTAAAATGAACCTGTGAAAAAAGTGCCAAATTGGTATGGTCAAAACAGAATCTGAAATATACTGGGAATTATGTATTGATGGATAAAGAGGAATTAGAAAAAATAAAAAGAATTAAAATGCTTGATAAAGAAGAAAAAGGAAGTTGTGGAATTATGGATAGACAAAAAGCTAAGTAACGAAATTAATAAAAAAAAAATTGATAGAGATGGGTGTGAATTAAACAGTGCAATTAAATTGCATAGGTTTAATAGTATCTTAAAACAATTGTAAAGATGATAATTTTAAAAGTTATGAAGAATGGATGGCTATAGTAAAAAAGATTAGAAATGAAGTTAGAACTAACAAGATGAATAAAAGAAAATGGAGATAAAAACTTATAAAGAAAGTGTTAACAAACAAATGGAGAATGTGGAGATAAAGATTAAGTGGAATAATTACTTAAAGAAAAAATAATACACTTTTAAGTTGTATATGGGGGGTTTGAAAGAAATAACTGTGTGGAAGAGAGGATTGTAAAAAAATATGAAAAATATAGTAAGAAGAGAGATAAATAGAAGAACAATATTATATTATTCAAGACAGTTGTAAAAAAAGTGAGCAGATAAGAAAAGTCTTAAAAAAAAAAAACTTAATGATTTAGCAATAGAATATTTAATAAATTAATATGATTCGTTGAAGTGTTTAATTTATGAGAAGAAGGATATAGTGACAGACAGTAAATTGAATAGAGCTATAGGCAAAATAAAAAAAGGAAAAGCAAGAGAATTAGATGGTATGGAAGCTGAAACGATGTGCAAAGCTTAATTTAAGAAGAAGTAAAATTATAGTTGATAAGATTCCAAATGAATAGAAGTATTTAAAAAATAGATTATTATATAAAGAAAAGGGAAAGAATTTTAAATTGCTCATTAACAATAGCAATAATTTCTATGCTTATAAATTATTTATATATACCTTACTGAATAGGATTCGAACTTGGATCGAAAAGAATAAAATTTTGAGAGAGATTCAGAATAGATTTCATTCAGGGAGAAAGATATAGGATAATTTATTCATTGTATCTGAATTGACTGAAGTGTCTTACTTCAAATTTTTTAAAAAATCATTATATATTGCATCTTTAGATATATAAAAAAGGCTTGTCATTGGTTAGATAGAAATAGATTGCGAGGAATTTTGAAAACATGAGAATAAATTTGAGATTGATTAAATCTTTATAACGATAATTTTTATAAACATCAATTGGTGGATACAAGGAAAACAGAAATTAAATACGAAACTGGATTAAAACAGAGATGTCCATTATTACCTTTATTATTTATTTTATTTCTAAGAAAGATTAGAAATAGAGTTGGGGGTTCCCATAGTTGGAACTAAAATGATGTATAATATAATTCTTTTTACTTTTTTATTTGTGGATGGTATGATGTTTTTGTAAGCAATATATAAAATATGGAATTGTCATTAGGGAAGTATGAAGATATAGGAAGAAGTATGAAGTTAAATTCACTGAACAAAAATCTAAGATTGTAGTATTTATAGAGGAAACTAAAATTGGAGTATTAATTAACAAAAAAAAAAAAATTTCCGCCAAACAAATTCTGTATTCTCTATTTGGATAACACCTTAATCTTATTAGAAATAGACTATTGGGGCTACAGCATAAATCTAGCTTATATATACACTTCAAACAATCCTACTATCTATCACAAAATCATTCAGATTTTAAATGCTATCCTTAGCAACAAATCAGGCTCTTTACTTATATTGGGAGATTTTAACACCATGTATGGTCACTTTAACCTAAAATTTCTTCCACTGATAAATAGAAACTTGATGTGTGGGGAAGGATTCCTTCCTCCCGGATCCTACTCCTTTTACACCAAATCCCACCAAACCCTAATAGACCTATTATATTATTCACCAGATTTACATTTTCATCTAAATGCAAAACTTTTACCGGTTTTGTTTTCGGACCATATGGCCCTTATAGTTACTCTTGAAACCATGGCTGGCCTCCCAACCCCAGAGGCTCTTCACAAAACCATGCAGATGGTAACAAAATCAAACATGACAGAGGCCATAGTGTCCGAATCTTATATATATTTTCACAAAATCAACATCCTTTCAAGACCAGCTGAAGAAGCCTGGTTTTCATTTATAGGCATCCTACAGACAATATTAAAACACCACACCATGAAAGTCAAAGGCCCTAATGGTCTCTTCAGAGATATTCTACAAATAGAGAATCAGCTTCAGATGCTCCAAAGTCAACCTATCAAAACACAAGATATATATAGTCTTAAAAACCTATAACGATCAAGACAAAAATCCCTGGCGGAATACCTATCCATTAGAAGAGCCAAATGCTATTTATCACAACAACGTCACTGGACAAAAGGCTACTTGAGATGGGCACTCAGAGGGGAAAATAACAAAACCACTCCCACCTCCATCATTGCAGATTGGGAACACCTATGATGAACACAATAAAAGAACACTTCCAGCAAAGAATGCAAACCGCAATCTTCAATGGCACACAATCCTGGTCTGAAGTTGATCCACAGGCACCACATGGGATCACAGAAAACCTACTCCAACAGAAAATATCTTCTCTTCCAGATGGTGTACATCCTGGATTACATGGGATTCCCAGATTCCTAATCCTACACCTCAATCAATTTGCAATTCCCATAATGAAGAAGATGGTGGATTACCTAGCTACTGGTAATAGAGTGATACCTAACCTTTATCCAGTGGTGCTAGTTCCATTTATAAAAAAAAATAAGGTTATGGATCTCTCAAACATCAGACCTATTTCCATGACACCCCTGCTAAATAAAATTATAGAGTCCGTGATCAAAGACCTCATCCAACCAAATGTCTTAAAGCACGTATCTAACAACCAATATGCCAAGAAGGGTTCCTCTATTGCACATGCAATGGGCAACATAATCTCCATCATTGACTATGTCAGAATCCACTGGAAGTCAGGGCCAATAGCTATTCAACTGGACATTGCTACAGCCTTTGACTCGGTATATATAGACATACTCTTAAATATTTTGGCCGAGTATGATGTTCCTGCAGCTGCTGTCCAGATCATAAGCAATTTACTATACAACAGGGAAATTTTTATCACTATGGATGGTAACATCACCTGTGGATTTAAACCGACACAAGCTCTCCCTCAGGGTTCCCCCCTCAGTGCCCTATGCTTCATCGCATATATAAATCCTTTCCTGATAGATTTGGAAAAAAATCTACCAAGTCTTTTTATACCCAATTTAAGCAGAGAATTCAACATGTTTGCCTACATGGATGATGTAATGATCATCCTGCCATCAAGAAAACATATCCCTTTGCTACAAACAATATTAAGCCGCTATACTGAGAAATACAGGCTGCAATTCAACCCCAGCAAGTCTGCCTCCTGGCAAATTGTTTCAGGAAGAAAAATTAACACCCTCTTCTCTGCCAAGCCACAGAGATATCTTGAGTTTTCCATATTCAAATCTACCACAGCAATGACCAAAGAGATTCAGGATAACATCCTAGAAACAACAAACAAATTAATCACTTTCTTGTCACAAGTCTACCTTTCCCTGCCTGGCAAGGTAGCACTAATTAACATGAATGTGATGCCAAAAATAGCATACTTTCTTCCATTTATCAAATGCAACAAAAGCTTCATAAATAAAATAAATGGCTTGTGCTTAAGGCTTTTCTGGAAAGGTAAAACAGTCGCGATCAGCCTCAAAGGCACTCAGCGACCAAGAAAGCTAAATGGTCTTGCTCTCCACTCCATTCAGGCATTGATTTACCAAAAAACCCACAATGTCATACACAACTTGGTAGATCATATGGTTTTAACACAATTCTCCAAAAAACTTTCCTTCAAAAGATAACACCCACTGACCGACCCCCACCAGACAGACAAGCATGGATCACTAGAAACACAAGCTTTATCAAACAGCACTGCCCAATAAATGACTCCACATTCAATTCTAAAATATCATTATGGCAAGCATACACAATCCTCCATCCAATCTTACATCCTACAATCAACACATTTTTATTACAATAATCAGAAACTGGTATCCAACTTTAAAAGATGGAGTCTAGAGGCCAAATACCTAGACTTCCTCATTGAATACAACATTACTGAACTACCTACTAATCACTTCCTCTTTTACAAACGTGGTCACAACATAGACCCTACTTGCAGCATTTGCATGA
Source organism: Epiperipatus broadwayi (assembly GCA_028023455.1). NCBI lineage: Eukaryota > Metazoa > Onychophora > Udeonychophora > Euonychophora > Peripatidae > Epiperipatus > Epiperipatus broadwayi. Next base: position 5,019,255 of record JAQFVV010012400.1, on the reverse strand, counting down.
ACGGCGATGAGACATTGGAACACCTTTTCTCACAATGTATGGAATTCAGAGTGATCCGAGAAATCATACTCTCCAACACCAAGATAGATTTCCAACTGATCTCATCTCTGAAAGATAGTATCAATACTAAAACCTATCCAATAATATGTCTCTCAGTGTTTTTGAACTATGCCATATGGGTTACATGTTGTAAACTAATCATGGAACACCCACAACCTAATATAAAACAGGTTTTTTCCAAAACAATGATTAAAATCCAGAAGAGAGCCCAACTCCTGGCATCGTCGAAAACATTTGAAGACACTTGGACATTATACAATATGCCAAACTAACAACAAGGCAAAAAGGGAGGGGGAGCTAACAATCAGATAACAAATATGTGAAAGATCTAATGTTCACACCATATTGGACCACATAGACTCATCAGAACCCAAAGGAAATAACAAGATAGTTAGAACAACAATGTAAACCCCAATTGTATGATTACACATCACTGTATACCTTAGAAATAATAAATTATTATTGAAACTAAAATTGGAAAAGAAAAAAGAAAAACGATTGTCTTGAAGAAGTGAAACAACATAGGTATTTAGATATTTTGTTAAATAAAATTTAAAAAAAGAATTATACAATTGGGAATTAAAACAAAAAGCAAGTAATAGAATAGTTTTAATTAAAAATCTGGCATGTTTCTCATATACTAAATATGAGATATGTAGAATTATTTAGAAAGAGATGATAGTGTTTGCTACATTTAAAAACGATGCACTTTGTATTTTTTGAAGAACTCAGAAATATTTTTGATAGTGAATAAAAAGAAGTAAATATATATTCTATGAATAGTGGATAATGGCAATTAATTAGACTATTTAAGGGGAAATTAGATCGATTTATTTGACAAAGGAAATCAAAAGTAAATTTAAAATTTTAGAAATGTATCAATTCATGAATAAAAATGTATAAGAAAAAATAGCGTTTAATTGAATTATATAAAGAGAACAACAAATATGTCGGGTGAGAAATGTTTTACAATATACAAATTTAATAAAGAGATAATTTGTTTCCATATGTTATAAGAAATGGAATAAAGAGAAAGCATTTCAGATACTTGATTATGAGGGATTGGGAAAAGAGAATAGATAAATTAGAGGGAAAAATTAAATTATAAAATCGAATATAAATAAAATAAATAATTTTAACTTATATAAGAATAAAAATTATATAAAGTGTGAAAATATACAGGCGGTCTTCTACTTTCATACCTAATTGTTTTTTGAAGTCTGTATGAAAATGGAAATGTAAAAAAGTGGAGTGTAGCAATGTAAAAAAAAAACATAAAAAAGGATTTTCGAAATACATGTATATATATATTTCTGCTAAATATTAATATTTCTATTTCTAAAAAAAAGTTCAAATAATTTTTAATTAAACCATCAAACACCACATGATCATTGTTTTTATGCGTACACAAGCTGTTTTTTACACAGGTAAAACTCTTCATAAAGAAGCACTACTCAGTGTAAACCAGAGTAATCAGTGGATGCAGGAAGGTTTGTGCATAAAATCCCTATCTAGTGCCTACTCATCCAATATCACCAGTCTAGTTTTTAGCTTGTGGCTTTCATCAGTGAGCCCTGTACCCAGACTTAGATACAAGGCTTCTCACTGATGAAAGCCACACAACTAGAAACTGGTCTGGGGTATATTGGATGAGTAGGGACTAGATAGGAATTTTATGCACAAGCCTTTCTGCATCCATTGATTACTCTGGCTTGCATTGAGTGACGCTACTTTATAGAGAGTTTTGCCTCTGTGGAGAATTCTTAATTTTCATACTTCTAAATATTTTTTATCTACAATTTTTTTATTTTAATTGAGAAAAAAAATGAGGCTAAATGCAGTATATAGATATGCATGACATAATCATATACATATAAGATCTAGACAAATAATGTTAAAAAAGTTTAAGAGCATAATAAAGATTAACTTTAGAGTGTATGAATTTGGAATTCCTTAATTTTTTGTCCTTGTTTTTCAGGATTGCACATATTGTCAATCAGTTTAGATTATATGAACAATCAATTGAAGAAAAAGATTTGCCATCTTTGTCTTGATTGTATGAAGATGATGAGACCTTGATTTCTTTTGTTTATATCCATACTACTGTTTTTTCATTTATGTTTATGAATTATTATAGGTGAATTTTTTCACCAAAACAGAAATAAGTGGTACACACATCCTAATATAAATTAATAAAGACACAACTTATCAATATGCATGCTAGCTTAAATGTCTCTGCTCAAGACTGAACCTGTAATGCCTTAAAGACTAGTGACTAATAGTCCAAGAAAAAGGCAGAATCATTACATGAAAGTAAGTGTGTTTTGTCAAATATATTGTAACAGGGTGGAATAAAAAAGGGTGGTCATCGACTGGTGTGAATGTGGAGTAAAGTAATGTTTAGTATCAAAAAATATATAAGCAAGATATATTAAAGGGAGCATGAGATCATAAGATTCTGTGAGAGAGATCAGCCAGCTAACTCCTCAGAGCAATTAAAAGCATAATTATAAATCAACCAGCATTATCAATAAGTAATAATTATAAATCAACCAGCTTTATCAATAAGTAAAAGTAAGTACTGATAATAGACAAAGGAAATAACCATTCATCATCATGAATGATCCACTACAAGAAATCAATAGTCAATCTTGAGACTGGATTAAAACCTAAAAAATATAAATCAACAGTCAATCTGGTGACTGGATTGGAAATGGGTCTTCTGTAGACCAGGCTAACTATTGAACCTTTGCAAGCTTGGGAAATTATTTAAACCATTGCTTGGATGCACAATTTAAGTGCTAATCCATTTGAATACATAAAAATCAAAACAATAATGCTGGGACATTAAAACATGCTGATCATCATCAATGCTCTGGCTACTTAGTACCATTAATGTACTGGCCAACTAGAAACTTAATTTCTAAGACTAAATTAAAATCAAAATGTAATGCATGATCTTTGAAGAATATAATCATGCTAAAACCAGGACAATGTCATACTGGAATGCTCCTAAAGCACCAAATACATTCCCTATTATATATTCAGCCTGTTATCGCATGAATCTAGCTCAGAGAACATAAGCTCATTACTGTATATGACCAATAAATGTTGAAAACAGATATTCTAAAAATATTTAGAACCATCTGAATAAATTTCATAATTGAACACAAGTTTATTAATAATAACAAAAAATGATATTAATGTCTGTAGAATTAAGCTACACATATAAGCCTTCTGATTTTGATTAATATATAATAATAATAAATTATATTGTGATTTACATATATGTGATTAATACAAAATTCAAGTTTTTACATGGTGGTTTACATATATATGTGCACAAACATGTGAGTTATAATATACAATTAATATATTTCAATTGATATTCAATAATGACAAAATATGATTAAATTTTACATATACATCCTATTTTAATTTGTTACAATAATAATATATTTTCCTAATTAATTTCATTTGGAAAACATACAGAAAATTTAACATATATACATGTGTATAACAAAATATAGATATAATTTTAAATCAGTTATCAAATTCTATTACAACTTGTTTTTTTTTTCTTTTCAAACTAAATAAAGTCAATTTTTGTTTGACAGGTACTTGTTGATTAATTATCTATGTCTCTAAATATAAAATGTCTCTTTTTTCTTTAATAAATGAAAAATAAAATCGTTTTTTTTATATCTGCCACTTCAGACCAAAGAAATCATTTTAAATTTTGTTATTATATATAATGCTATTAGATTTCAACTCAAGCAAAAGTTACTTGTTTGTTTTACTTTAACTTACTAAGTTAAAATATATTTTTAAAGGAATATTAAAAAAATACAACTACTGTATATATGTTTATCTGTGCTTCTCTGAATATAGACACAGCAGCATACATTTAACTACTTTATTCAACTGATGATTTCTCTTGATGGGGACTATTTCAGGAAAGTCATAATCAGGAAGTTATAATCCAGGTAAGTTGGTCTTGACTTAGGTTTCTGTCTGCCTTGGACTTCAGACCAGCAAACTGTCTTCTCTATATTTAAGCAGACTAGTTAATATTGAAGTGGGTTAGCTTCATGATTCAAAACTTCAACAGTAAATTAGGAAAGCTGCTTCCTTGCATTTTTATATCTTCATGTAAGTATTGCCTCTGTATAATTCTGCCAACTATCTCTGCAGCTAGCTTTACTGGGCTACAATTTACTCTGCTACAATTACCAACAAACTGCAGCAACTCTTCACAAAATATTTTAGCCACAACTTTGCAGCTAGCCATTAGCTAACTGCTTCACCAAAAATATTAAGACAAGAACTGTCTACAAAAAAATTACTAGTCAAACTTTGCAGCTGGTCAATTTGGCCACCAGCTTAATAAAATATTAAAACTGACTCTTCTAGCTAGCTCTTACAAAATCTACAAGTTGAACTGAACTGATATTTTTATCAGCCCTTCTACAGACATATCTGTTATGATAACAACACCTTGATTGAAAACAGTGGTTCTTTTTATCTCTATAATCCCTTTTGAAAACAAACTTGAAATTTTTATCAAAGTGTGATATACATGTTTTCTCTTAGGGGATTTCTGATAGAAATTTTATTCAATTAATTTAAAAATTATAAAAATATCATTCTTGTTTTTAAATTTCAAAATTAAAATAATAATAATACAATATTTACATTTATTCAGACCTTTTTAAAAGTTTAATTTATTATAGAATTTTAATTTAAATTCAGAATTATTTAATCCTTTATTTATTATTTTTATTCCAGGAAATGTAGAAAATATCTACAAAAATTTGTGTTTCCTTTCAACTTTATATACATTTGTGCACACACCCTATATTACTGTATGCCATATAACAGACCTGTTATAATATATATTGATAAAATTGGAAAGTACGAAATGTGTACGAAATAGTGAATTATACGAAAGTAGAATGTACGAAAGCAGAGAACTACGTGAATATAATAACTCTAAAGGGAGTTTATTGTTACTTGATACACTGTAAAAAAAAAAAAAGCTTAATTTACCAGGAATAAATAGCAAAAATGGAAAAAGGATTTGGATTGTAAATGAAGCTTTAGTGGTGATGAGAGAGAGAAAATATTGAACATTTGTTTGGAGTGTAAAATATTAAAAGATCAGGATAAATTTTGTTGAGAGTGGTAGAAATTTAAAGGTAAGGAGAATGAAAGAAATAGAAATTTTATGATTTTTTTTTTTTTAATTTTTGTAATAAAGTTGGAGAATATGAGCAAAAGATAAAAGAATTAATGTAAGCAGTTATTATTAAAATGAGAAAGAAGGGGAAAAAAGAAATGAACCATGGCTAAAAGTGAATTTATTGTGATATCTAAGAGTTTTGAATAAACATGTTTAATTCGGCTAGCAGAATTTCTGGGCACATAATCTTTGTCCAAGAAGCCATTTTACATCCTATCGCAGTCTTGTGGAATTTTAGTTAATGCACTGCACAGCAAACTTATGGGGTTTTTTTTTTTTAGATATTTATCTCATGGCTATCTAGTATATGGGTCAACAAATGGATATTTAATTTTTTTTTTATCTTGAAGACAAAGGGTTTTCAACAATCTATTTGATTGGATAAATATTAATATAATAATATGATGATGATGTGGAGGATGATTATGATTAAGCCTTCACTTGGGTTGACTATTGTTGCTCATTTTTAAGATTTATTTTACTCTTTTGCAATGTATACATATATGTGTGCATGTGTGTGAAAGTTCCACTTTTTAATTAAACCAATTTCTAGTTAAGCTTATTTTAAAATTTAGATAAAGAGAAAATATTTTTGATGATTAGAGGCTATTTTTTCAGAAGTTGGTGCATCTAGAGATATTAAGACATTATGATCATCGTCAATAGTAGTTTTGCGTTTTCTGCTGCTTTTTTTGACACAATTTGTTCTAGAATTTTGTATTTAGATATTCATCATAATACTTTAATGAGATTTAATATTTGAAAGTAGATGTTTTTGTTAATGAATTAACATTCACTTTGCGATCTTTGACAAAAAAATTTATCAACACCCGGCATGCATCAGTTAACAATCCATTAAGATATAAGCGTAACTTATATCTGCAGAATTCACTGTGACCATGAAGCCAAAAATTCTAGTGACCATGAAACCAAAAATCTTAAGTGTATATATACATCTACACACGCGTATGTATATATTTTGATTTGCACGTCATTGTATTTTTATTTTACACATAATTAATTTTAATTGGCTGCAATGAGAAAAAAAAAGTGGTACTAAGTCAGACTGCCACTTTGTTTTCTTTTGTTTTTAAACTCAATAAACCATTAAACAGTTATCTGGTCTCCGTTTACGGCCAATAAAGAGTTTTTATTATAATGCAAAGGAAATATTAACTTTAAATGAGCGCTATGCATAGAGCGACCTCTACCTTTGAAAGGAAACATTTTTCATTAAAATTAAAAAACAAAAGTTAAAAATTTGAAAATACAATTACAAAATAAGATCGTTGAATCTTAATACAAATGTTAAGAAAAGAAAAAGAATTAAGCACACATATTTGCTAATATATATAATTGTACTATATCTATAGTGTATACGTGTATTTAAAAAACATTATCAACGTGTCCTTTATTCTATTTATGATAGCTAATACAAATTATTAATCAAAACTAATTCAGTGCAAAATATATATGTATGCGAATTCCTATATATATATTTTGTGAATTATGGGAGTGATTCTGTAAATGAAACTTTTATATTAAGTGGTTGTGTTATAATAGACACACGATTACTCTTGAAAATATCATTATATATATACACTAGAAAAAGGCACTTGTCTCGCTCGTCAGTCTTAAAACATATTCATACATAATTTCCCCATATCATTTTTAAATCATTATCGATCCAGTTTCTTCAATCCATAGATCTCTCCACCACCACCATTCCAACAAACTTCCTTGTTACTCTTTAAAATTTTTATAATCTTTGTGAATCAATTAGGGTCTTAAACAGTCATCTACTATCATCTCTTCTAATAACATGTCCAAATCAAGTTCCATTTTAGCTTTTTAATTCATTTAATAATAACTCTCTTGTTATCTCATCATACATTTTGCTTTAGATTTCTTTCTTCTTACTCTCAAAATATATCTCCATTACTACTATGTGATCTAAAGTCTCTGTATTGCTCTTCTCTTATGTGTCCCAAGTCTCTTGCATTTATTAAAAAGCTTCCTTTTCATACACATAGCCTATTTCCTGTTTTTATGCATAGCCTATTTCCTGTTTTATGCAATGGCCTATTTCCTTTTTTCCTTCTACCAAACTCCAAATTTAATTCAGTGATTAATTTCAACCATTGTTTTCATCTGTATTAGTAATCTGATCAAGATATTCAGTAATTATTAACTTTTTCTAATTCATTTCTATCAATTTTTTTATGTGTGTGCAAAAGGGAAAAAAAACCATAAATATGGCTTTGGTTATATGTAATTATAATACTGATTAATCTTTTGCCATAAAAGTTACATAAATAAATATATAAACTATCTCGGATTTATTATCTGTATGCTAAAGGTTTTCACTATGCAGAGCTTTTTTTCAGATTGTTAATTTATAGCCACTCTAATTAGCTTCCAATATTAGTCAGCAAATAACTATTAAAAAGATTTGATAATATTGTGGTTATGACATCTTGAAAAATCCATGACCTAAAGTTCAAGTCAGAACTGAGTGAACTTCAGATTTTTTTTCAGTTTAGAAGTGATCTTACACTTTTATTAGATAGACAGCCCACACATAAATCAACTGGATATTCAGAAAAGGTAACGATTTTTGGTTAATTTGAGTCGTCTAGATAAGTGTTAGTGTGCTGACTGTGAAAATAAAAAATGTGATTTGTTATATCATAATGACTTTCCTGACAAAATAGGGTGGAAAGATGATCATAATTTTATGGGCATTGAGCTCATGGTCACCTTTCAATGGTCAGATAATATTTAATATTCTGGCTGTAAAAACAAAAAAAAAAAAACGATGTAATGTGATACAGTTTAATTGCAATGAGGAGATTATAAAAAAAGTTTAATATATATGAATATATGAAGAAAAATGCAAAAAAAGTAAAGGAGAAGATATAAGAATAATATGATACAGCTTTCACTAATGGCGTGGTAAGAGGAAATCATATACATAACAAACGTTGTAATCATAATTACTTTCATGCACTTCTATTCCATAAAGTAGATTATTAAAGCATAAATTCACATGATATCTTTCTAAACAGAAAGCTATTGTTAATAAAACATCTTAGAAATAAAACCTTTTTAACTGCCCTGATGATTTATATTTTTAAAGATAATCTAAACCTTTGATAAAATAAGCGTTTTATTTCCCATCAAAATCAAATTCTCTTTCTTATCAACATGTTAATTTATTTATTTATTTTGAGAATCTTAATGTAAAAAATATTGGCTAAATTATTTTTCACATAATTCTCTCCCATTGTAGACAACCCTTATATTAACTATTTTGTCAATAAACCCAACAACATACAATGATCACTCACATTCATTACAAGTAATCATGAATTACCTTTTCAATTACAAATACTGGTATCAAGTTATTCAAGATTTTTATGCTGCTTCATATTTCTGCAGATCATATCCCATCTCGTTTTTGCTTTGCTTAAAAATAATTCCTTGACATTATCTTGATTACTTCTATTATCAATATAATAACTGATCCCTGATTCTATGCTTAAAATACAAATGTGGATAATTTTAAAGAATTCCAAAAATGTATTTACAATCATTACCATTTATCTTTACAATTTAGAAATTAATTATTATAGTTAAATAACTGTATCTTATCAGAGAAATTTAAAATGATTAGCCTAATTATTAAGTTTCAACGAAAGTGTTTCGTGTTTCAAATAGGTCACTGAAAATATCCAAAAACTGACAACTGATGTGATGTGATACACTGTGATTTCTCCTCATTCAGAGTGAGGAATCTCTCAGCTATTATGCCCAGAGAAACTTGTTAGCCACTTTACCATCCCTTTCCATCCCCTCCAAAGTTTTTTCCATATTCTTCTCTATCCTGTGCCATTCTATTTCCACAACATAATCTTTATCAACTCCTTGGCCTTTTCATCTAAATCCTTCCTTTTCCAAATGCAGCATAAAAAACAAAAACCCACTCACTGTATCATCACTTTGTTTATGTTTATTCTTCCACAACTTCATTATTTGTACCCTTTCTGCTTGCAGGCATTTATATTCAATTAAAAGATGCCCTAATATTTTCTATGCCTTTCTTACACAACTTGCAGACTAAATCACCCACATTTTTCCATTTATTTGTATATTTCTTTGTTGCTAAAGGTTATTCCTGTTCAAGCCTTAAACAGTAAACTACTTTCCTTGCTATTATCATAAATTAACTCTCACTCAATATTTTGTTTACTTCTATATATATTTAAACTCTTTTTACTTTCCATACTAGTTCTCCATCTCTCCAACTCCCTATTCTTTATTAATGCATCTATTCTTCTATTCCATTCTTTACCATTATAACACTCAACAATTCTCCTAACACAATCATCCCATCTTTTGTATAAATATACTGACATAAATTCTTTATCTAAATCTTCTGCATACCATATTACTTTTCTCACCCAACTAATGCTGATATAGTAGCACTACCATCTATCATCCATTAATTACTCAAGATTACAATATATGGCTCTGGCATAGAATAATTAGAATTAATTAACTTTCCTAAAAGCAGTTGTTGTTTTTTTATAGGCTATATAAGTTTTTATCTAAAGAATAATCTTTTGTGATGCAGAGACAGAGAATGCAATCTGCCAACTAATCTATAATATGAGTTTTGAATCTGGGTTAAATAAAGAAAATTTCAAGAGATTTATGATTTTTCCCTCAGTTCTACAACCAACTCAGCTAACTATTCAATATTAGTCAGTAAATGGGTATCTAGTTATCCTTAGCTAGGGTGTAAAGAAAGATGGAAAATTGTTCAGATCCTTACCATCTGATAATTGGCAATTATGATTAGTACTTCTTTCTCTTTCACTGATTCTGAAGAGAGGGTATTGGAGAGGTCTTTGCCTTGCAATGAACTATTTATTTTTAAAGACTGTTATACCTTTTAATGTATTTTCTATATGAATACTGAATTAGTTTTTGATAGTACATAATTAATAATATTATTATTAAAGATATTTGTGAGGAATATGAAGTTCAAAAAAAATTCAAGCAAGATGACATATTGAACATTCCAATCCATCATGAGACAACATGTCTATACTGTTCCGATGAATGCTTAACGAAATTTTGACATTGAAGATTAATGAAAATGAACTTCTTCGAAGTGATCTCTGTTAATAGTTAATTCATTGTTTACAAGTTGGGATGGTAATGAATAACATTAAAAATATACTCAACTATGTAATGGGAAATGAAGTTCTATTAGAAATAAATGCATAAACTTCTTATTTCTTTCCAAAATTTTATTTCCATATATTAACTAATGAACATATATATAAATTCACATATTATACATTTCCAATATCTCAACTTTTTTTTACACCATCACTGTCATTTCAAAAAACGATTGAAACATTGGAAGTGTATATGTAAATTTATATATATATGTTCATTAGTTAATATGTGGAAAGAAATAAGAAGTTTATGCATTTATTTATAATGGTGGAGAACATATATATTTTAAATAAAAAAGTAATTGTTTAATTTGTCATTGTATAATGATAATATTATGGTGTAATATATATTGTAGAAGTTCTATTAGATGTTATTCTATAATTCCAAAAATTGCAAGTAAACAATATTAATAATATCTTGTAGAAACTCATGCTTAACTGCAAAACAGACAAAAATTTTCCACTTTGCAAGCAATCCAAGAATTTACTTGTAAGACAAGATAAAATTGCAATAACTGTAAAATGAAACTCTCGCGTGATTCCCAAAGTCACATGATCAACATTTCTTATGCTTACACAAGCTATTAAAACAGTAGCAAATTCTTTATGCATAAGCCTTCTTGTATCCACTGATTACTCCGGCTTGCACTAGGTGGCACTACTGTTTGGAGAGATTCTTGACTCCATTCAAGGGGAAGCCACAGTATATCACATCACATTACTGTTTTAAATGAAACTTTAATTGTTATAAATGTAAATACAACTACTATGAAAATAGCTCAACTTAATATTCATGAAGTATTTATTTTAATAACCTTTTTGAATGTCCAATGATTTAACAGGCAAAATAGACTCATTTCGTCTGTTTGGAAGTTACATATAGGTTTCTGCAAGATGTTAGCATTATTTGTTTAGTGCAATTGGGGAATTCTTCATTTAACAGTACACTTAAATACGATTTTATGCTGAAATTTTCTAATATTATATTTACATTCATACATACACTAGATTGTGCTTTGAAGCTGAAAAGAGAACTTATATCTAAAGCATTTAATTTTACAAAAAAACAGATAAGAGGTCGAGTAGACTTGAAACTTGTCATTTAAATATGCTTATTGTCTTTAAATATATATATAAACTCTACAGATTTGAATTTGATTACTTTGTTCATCAAACCAGACATGAATATATATTTATGCTTATATATTAAATAAGTAAAAATTCTAATTAAAGAGAACGGTAATTTAAATCAAATATAACTCGTTTATTGTCGGATTAACACAGGAATTTACTACTTAGCGTTTTACTTTCTTTTACAGGTTTTGGCAGAATAAGTGACATTATTTCACTTCTGATCCTGCTGAACATCTGAAGAAAAGTATTAAGCATTCTGCAACCAGCATGTGAGGAAGAAATTAAGATTTACATCAGCTCGAGATCCCGTGTGTGTTATTGGCAAGATTTCTTGCATTCTATAACTGCTGATCGCTTGTCTAGGAGAAACAAGTCAATTATACATGTCTTTGAATAGTGGCTTTAATGACAAATGATGTTCGCTTTAAAAATAATGTATTTAATGGAAAAATAAAATAAAAAAAGATAATAAATTTCGATCGTCGAGAAAAATATATCTACAATTTTTAATTCAATCACTTTATTTATATATTTGTTTGTTTATTTATTTTAACCAATCTTATCTCTATATTCACGAGCTATTTTTTTCTACATATATACATCATCTTATATTTTGTAAATAAATATACGTTTAATATATTTAGTTTAGTTTTTACTGATAAACATTTTGACTACTATATAGAACAAACATATAAATATATTAAATAAATTAAAAGCGAGTAGGCAATAAGGAACATAAGCCCGAAGGTAAGTCATCATTACTATTAAAATGCGTCCATAATGATAATTGCAAATATTGTTTGAAATTATTACTATACTTCCCAATGCTCGCAATTGTAAATTGTAAAATGAAATTTTTAAAAAATGTATTTAAAGCCCAAATCAATCTGAATATATATATATATCGTATATATTCAAATACTGTGCGATTTAAAACATTTTCTTATGAAGCAGCCAGTTAAACTTTTTCTCCCTCCAAAATTCCTACATATCACAAAAAATATATCTACTTCTTATTCCTTATTACCCAATTATTTTTCCATTCCTGATTTATTTTTTATTTCCCTCCTTCACTCTTAACAACTATACGCTAGCAACACCTAGTTAATATAAATAACTACTAATTGTCTTACTGGTGTAGTATGAAATCAAACTGTAAGACAATCACAAAGAAATTGTACTTTTTTTTCTTTTAGGTTGCTTGTTTTTTACCATTATATATAAAAAAGTGGATGATTGGTTAGTCAAGGCACATGATGTTTAAAATTTTCATGCTAAAAAAAAAATAGAAAACTATTTCTTTTCTATACCTTTTCTATTTTTTTTACTTTTTCGGATGGAGAATTTAAGATAAAAAATACATTCAAGAAAAAAAGGTAAATTCCAACAAATTTAAAAACATCACACTTTAAGTCATTTTAAACGATCAAACATTATCACATTCATCAGATATGTTGTCAATTAACTTTCATAAAATATCGCATGTGTCAATTTAATTATTTTTTATCAGTGTTATTTTATATTACTTAATAGCTTAGCTCTGTGCTTTGAATAACAAACCAAAAAAAGGTGAAATTTTTAGACTTAAAGCGCTATCAGCTTCTTATGCTTGAACATCATGTGACCTCCTAACGAATTCTATAGCTATATCATTAAACATTCTATTTATTTTTATTTTTTCATGTATCAAAGCATCGGCCGGGAAGCGAACCCGGGACAACTGCTTGTAAGGCGGCTGTGCTGACCACTCGTCCACCAACAAAGCATCAAAAAAATGTAAAGACTTGAAACATTATTGTTGCATTAAGAACTATAATTTTTAATAATTATTAATGTAGTTAAAAGGGGATCTACGTCTTACTTTGAGTTAAATTGACAATGATCTGTAATACTTTTTTTTTTTATAAAATTGCCCTATCATGTTATTCGTACCATCTGTCTCAAATATCAGTTGCTGCAGATGTCTAAAAAAAATGTTGCAATTTGTTTATTCATCTGCCAATCATGCTCATATTTTGAACATTGAATCTAAGCAGAATTTGGGCATTTTTCACATAGCTGAGAATTTTAGAAGCAAGCTTGGAATTTTTTTTCTTGATAACTAATCCATAGTCAAACTTAAATATCCATCTGATTCTTGATCAGAACATTGGTATCCATTTTTATTTTGGTTGTCCAGATGAGAATTGATGGTGGTTGTTCCTATTATCACAAGTGAGAGAAAGATCAAACTATAACAAGTATTATTTTACTTAGGTTATTAATTTTTTTATCTTGTAAAAGTTTTTCTAGTATTAAGAATATCAGGCTCAAGAATTAGATCTTTGTCGATTTTTAACTAACTACAAAAAAAAATGTGAATAATCAATTAAATAAATTATTGCTCTCTGCCAGTTTTATACTATAGAAAGCATCATGTAACTTTCCCAGTTTATATTTACTATCTGCATTAAGAGCAATAATCCATTCAACTGTTCTATTTTCAAGCCATCAGGTGCAAGAATGGGGCAATCAATGGTTATCCAATTCCATAGCGTAAGCTTGTGGTTAAAACACCTGTAGAGGTCCCTACTATCGCATTTTACATGCATATTCTCAAGGTTATAGCTTCAGTAAATATTACTTAATTAATTCACTTAAATGGGATCAGCTTTAAGTTTATTTTTAATCTTTGGAATTTTAACCTCTTACAAGGCTTCATTTATCAGCACAAATTAAAAATTATGTGACCAATAGAAAAATAGTTCTGAAATGTGACTCTGTTTTGCAATTTTACAGAACAAACCCCTGCATTTAAGTTAGCTGTATTGAATACATAGGTTCACATATTTAATATGAAAATATTCAACTCAAAGTTTTTGCACCTCTAATTTGGGTATGATATTACAAATCATACTTCTAATGAATAATATTTTCATTTTTCAAAACGTTATCCACATCCTTAAGATCATTGATGTGTTCAAAGATTTTCAAGCATGAACTCATTCCATTATAAAATACGTAAAATTTGTTCATCTGATAATAAGTTACAGGCAAAATTTTATTTAACTTCTAATCATTTTCTGAGTCATTCCTAAACTTCTCCTTGAAAAACTGGTAACAAAATGCAAAATATATGTCATTTTTTCTTAATTAGTTTAGTTGACTATGAACTATGACCAATATTTTGGGTACAACAAACAAAATCTTTAAATTGCAAATATATATAATTTAATTATTAACAACACAGAGAAATATATGTAAATCAATTGAGATGACATAAGTTCCAATTACAATGCTGGAACCATTCTTTTTCAATTGTCATGCTATGTAAAAAATCTGGAGAAGACCTATATTTCATAGCAATGTCCTACATCATTCATTGATTTATTAGAGCATGACCAACTCTCTATAGAAATGCAGTGATTTTTTTTTACTAATGTAAAATCAAACAAATCAATATTAAAATATCAATAATTAATGCAATGATCCTCTATAAATCAGCTTATTTCAAGTTTAATAACAAGCAAGATTAGTCATATAAAGTAATTTTATTATTCAAACTTTATTAAATTACACCAATATATGTAACTTCATAAATAAAAATAGATAGAAGAATATATAAATAAATCAAATTGATGTAAATTCCAATAATAACATCAAACAATCTTTGTTCAATCATACTATCTAAAAGATTGGTCAATCCTTTTACAAGTTATGGGTACTTCAGAATAATATCCTTTAAATCAATGTCTTTGAGCAATCCTTTACCCAAACATAATCCCCTTTCTTCTTATATTAATACTATTAAATTGACCAATTTAATCTTTAAGCATAGAAAATGTACTAAAAACATTCCCAGATTTGAATGTAGGTAAAAGTGAAGACTGTCCGTTGTTTTATCTTGTACTTTGGATTAAGAATATTTCCTTTATTTAATAAACCAGTGTGGGGTATTAATCTAGTATTACATAATATTAAATGCTGGGAAAAGTTTATATTTAAATATATGATATATTGACAAGAAGTACAATTTAAAATGAAACTTTAAAGAAGTACTATGATCAATTTAAGATTTTCATGCTTTTTTTTCCTCAAATGCTTCAGATTTACTTATATAAAAGAATTTGGCTAAAAGAGATAAGCTGGTTCATTCTTTTCTCCTAAAAAGTTTTATCTTGTGATTTGGATTGAGAGTAATTCATTTTTTTAATAAACTAGTATTCGAATATTAATCTAGTATTAAATAATATTAACAATTGGAAAAAAATTTATATATATATATAAATAATTCCAATGCATACCACTCACTACCTAAAATAAATATCAAATCACCCCAAAAATTAAAAAATTTTTAACTTTTCCCCTGTATAAAAAAAATTATAAGAACAACTTTAATCAGTTAGTTCAAAAAAGTATCTCTTAAAACTGTACACTGTAAAGATATTAAAATATTGAAACATGAATTTATTCAAGCAAAGAAGGTGAAATTTAAATAAACTGCTTCCAAACAAACATGTTTATACTATGTAATATTAATATCGTTTATGTTCTTTATTACTTTTTACAATGCTTTTTTATAACTCACTATTGACAGTTTTGATTGCCCAGCAGTCTTCTTCAGAACTTCTTATATTTCCAAATCTTATCTTCTATTTTGAGATGCATACTCTAATATATTTATTCACATAGGGCATAGCTGAAAATTTCTTAGTTCTTGAGAGTATATGGCAAAATAAAAGTTAAGTATACTAATACATCTTGCCATATTACTATATAAATCTGTAGAATGTAAATGAAACTTGAATGGATATCCAATTGTTAATTATGTCATCAAATCAATAAAAGCAATACATACACCTATTTTTGCTCAATACTTTTTTTATTACTTGTCAACAAAAACCATATTTATACATTTCTTTTTTTTCCTAAAACCACTCTGTTTTGACTATCTACTCATTACCATCTTGTTTAGTAAAATCTTAATTATTACACTTTGATTTATAAGTGTCAAATTTTCTACAGCCTTGACCTTACTATCTATCACTTCAGATAAATACATTAATAATCATTACCAATTATCTACTAAACTAGAGATTATTTTTTTAGTCCAGCTATAAACTTTAAACTTCAGTTAAAGATTAATATAGCTGTTGTTATTGTTTTTTTTAATTACGCATAATCACTTGAAGTATCTTTATTTTTTTATGTGTAATATCCTTTCAAAAATATACTTAAAACTTCCACTCCAAAACCCATTCTTGAAACATATGAATAAAGACACAGAAAAAAGACAATAACTTCTGTTGTAGTTGATGACAATAACATTGCATAAGAATTACTGAAACCCTTTTTAATCTCTTCTATTTTTATAAATTGAAACAATAGAAGCATATAGCTATTTGAGTTGGATAGCTGGGTTTGAAGACATGTAGGTGTCTGAAAATTTCAGATTTTCCACTCAATAGATAGCTTTTAGATATGTGCTTGGCTTTGGGTTGGTATTTTTAAATCTAGTGTCTGAACCGACCCTAGCATCTCTCTGAGAAGTGCCAAAGCATGAAACCATAGTCAGGGGTTGGGGGGGGGTTTCCTGACAGAGATATTTTAAATGCTGGCTCTGGCTAAGCATTTATCACAAAGTTTGTTGAGGAATTGGCAATCCTCATTGTTTATAATTTACAAGCTTAAGAGAATAGATAGGGTCATGTGATCTACGACTCTTATTTTGACTATTTAATAGAAGCATCTTTAAAAACAGATGATATTATTTCATTTCATGGGTCCATATATTCCAACAGTCTTGAAGATAAATAACATCGCCTTATTTTAAAACTTTTATTAAAAAAAAACTCTTAAAACTACACAGAATACAATGATTACATTGAGAATAAATAAATTGTTAATATAATTAAATGAAAGAAATATTAACATTGTTATATTTTTAAGGAAGGCAATCATTACTACATGTATAAAATAAAAATTAAAGCATATAAATTTTATAAAATTAATGCATGTGCAATTAAAAAAATGCCAGTTTATGAATCAAGCTATTAATTATAGCAGGTTTATAATGAGGCCAGTGCTAAGTGTTTGTGCACATGCCCAGTGATGATGGCATTGTGTCACTAAATTTTATTTTAATAAATTTACTTAAAAACAGTGAAAGGCATTGGATTGCAAATGAAATGATATCTCAAAAAATAGTTAATCAAAAAAATAATAATGCTCTTTTCTTATTTTCAAGACAAATCTACCAGTGTCATTAATTAATGCATTCAGGTAATAATATTAGAAAAGAGTAATGCAATATATTGATAAATGATAGGATTGTAAATAATATAAAGTGTTCCATAGACTCTTCCTCTACTCAATATAAAGAACTCATAAATCAATGTTTGTATTCATCACTCTTTTATAAAAGAAGCCATGATTAGATAGAATTCTTAGATTAAAAAATTTCAAATACAGTGAAGCTAACAATATACATAGTTACTAATATGCACTACGTCAATTATACACTATTCAAAATAATATAAATAAATAAAAACATTTAAATAAGCAAACAAAAAAAAAAAACATTTATAAATTTAATAAATTTTACAATGATCTAGAAATCATTTTTCTATCTTGGAGTGCTATATACATTCATGTTTATTAATAAATTTTCTTTGGTTTATGTTGAAATCACACAACTTATTTTTCTATTATTATATTTTCTAAATTTTATGAACAAGTATTTCGCATAATAAAATATTTTCTAAGCACATTATTCAAATATTTATAAAATTTAAGAATATTTGTAAAATCGATACAGAATTAAAAACATCAGAACAAAAACTGTTATATTTCCATAACAAAAAAAAATATTATTGGAAAAAAGAATATCAACCAGAGAGTATTTAATTGTGATGAAAATTGGAATTTTGCTATTCATTTTATTTCAAAAGTAAAACTACACTACAGTAAGTTTTTTTTCTAATGAAGATGAATGAGTGAACACACATCATAAATATATATGTAAACATGTACACATAGTTTATTAATAATATTATTATTTTTAAGTTTGTTTATACTGTAATCTTAATTTATATATGCATAATATGTACATATACATAAGTATTTCTATTATATATATATATATATATATATATAAACAAAAATAAGTTAAAAACTGCTAACGCTGTATTTATGTCCACAGGGTGTCCTCCAAAACCCTCGTTTTCGTTCATAAACGTCAGAGGTTGTTTCACTTCTCTAACTATAATTCCACTTTCGTCTGTTTCGCTATTTGCTACGCAGTGAAGACAGGAATAAAGAAACTAGATCAAATACAAACCTGCGTTTTGAAACAATTTCTTCAGCTGCAAGCGGAATTTTTAGACACAGTCTTCAAACCAGCATAGCAAACCAGATAGCATAGGGTCGATCTCAGTTCAGCATCACCACATAGTAGAAGCCTCTGCAATCTATATCATTGCAAGAAAGTCCCAAAGGTACATTTATGATAAACAAAATGCAAGTTAAAAAACTTGCTACGCTTGTTTTATGTCCACAGATGGCTCCTACCAAAAACCCTATCAGCGATTTTCGTTACATAAACGTCAGAGTAGTTAGTATTCACTATCTCTAACTATAATTCCACTTTCAGATCATGATTTCAAGCTATTTGCATCGCAGGAAAGACAGGAATAAAGAAACTAGATCTAAATACAAACCTGAGCGTTTATGAAACAATTTCTATTCAGCTTGCAAGCGTGAATTTTTTAGACACAAGTCTCAAACTCAGCATAGCAAACCAGATAGCTATATGGGTCTGATCTCAGTTCAGCATCACCACAAGTAGAAGCCGCAATCTATATCATTGCAAGAAAGCCAAAGGTACATTTATGATAAACAAAATGCAAGTTAAAAACTGCTAACGCGTATTTATGTCCACAGTGCCCTACCAAAAACACCTATCAGCGTTTTTCGTTTACATAAACGTCAGAGTAGTTAGTATTCACTATCTCTAACTATATTCCACTTTCAGTCATGATTTCAAGCTATTTGCTATCGCAGGAAAGACAGAATAAAGAAACAGATCAAATACAAACCTGCGTTTATGAAACAATTTCTATTCGTTGCAAGCTGAATTTTTAGACACGTATGTCTTCAAACTCAGCAAGCAAACCAGATAGCTATATGGGTCTGATCTCAGTTCAGCATCACCACATAGTAGAAGCCTCTGCAACATATCATGCAAGAAAGATCCCAAAGGTACATTTATGATAAACAAAAATGCAAGTTAAAAAACTTGCTAACGCTTGTATTTATGTCCACAGATGGCGTCCTACCAAAAACACCTATCAAGCGTATTTTCGTTTACATAAACGTCAGAGTAGTTAGTATTCACTATCTCTAACTATAATTCCACTTTCAGATGAATAGAAATTGTTTCATAAACGCTCAGAGTTTGTATTTAGATCTAGTTTCTTTATTCCTGTCTTTCACTGACGATAGCAAATAGCTTGAAATCATGATCTGAAAGTGGAATTATAGTTAGAGATAGTGAATACTAACTCTCTGACGTTTATGTAAACGAAAATAGCTTGATAGGTGTTTTTGGTAGGACTCTGTGGACATAAATACAGCGTTAGCAAGTTTTTTAACTTGCTTTTTGTTTATCATAAATGTACCTTTGGGATCTTTCTTGCAATGATATAGATTGCAGAGGCTTCTACTATGTGGTGATGCTGAACTGAGATCAGACCCATATAGCTATCTGGTTTGCTTGCTGAGTTTGAAGACATTGTGTCTAAAATTCGCTTGCAAGCTAATAGAAATTGTTTCATAAACCTCAGAGTTTGTATTTAGATCTAGTTTCTTTATTCTGTCTTTCACTGACGATAGCAAATAGCTTGAAATCATGATCTGAAAGTGGAATTATAGTTAGAGATAGTGAATACTAACTACTCTGGCGTTTATGTAAAGAAAATACGCTTGATAGGTGTTTTTGGTAGGACGCCATCTGTGGACATAAATCAAGCGTTAGCAAGTTTTTTAACTTGCATTTTTGTTTATCATAAATGTACCTTTGGGATCTTTCTTGCAATGATATAGATTGCAGAGGCTTCTACTATGTGGTGATGCTGAACTGAGATCAGACCCATATAGCTATCTGGTTTGCTATGCTGAGTTTGA